>NW_004624752.1:26170541-26220855 GCF_000247695.1 Heterocephalus glaber
GCAATCTTATCTTCTATATCTGAAATTCTGTCCTCACATTGGCTCATTCTGCTGTGTAGACTTTCAGTGGAGTTTTTCATCTCCTGGAAATCTATTTGCATCTGTTTTACAGATTCCATTTGTTTCCTATGTTGGGATTCCATCATGTCCCTGAGCTCCTCTCTAGATTTATTAATCATGTCTTGCACTAGGAGCACAATATCTGCTGTTATCTGAGAAATTATTTCTGATTTCATTTTTTCCAGATCAACTTTTGTTGCCAGTTCAGTGGGTCCAGGTGGTTGAGTATCAGAGTGTCCCATCTCATTTCCCTTTGGGGTTGCTGTAAATGATCTGGAAGTCTGGTTTTGAGCCTTATTTATGTGCCTTCTCATTTCGACTGGGGTGGGGGGTGCTGTTGGCGCCTGCGCGGCTGACCTCCTCTGAACTGGGGCCGGGAGTGGAGGGACGGATGGTGGCCCAGAAGCCCCTTCCTCTGGGCCAGGAGCATTGGGACAGCAGCTCAGAAGCCCCTTCCTCTGGGCCAGGAGCAGCGGGACAGATGGCGGCTGAAATGCCCTTTCCTCTGAGCTGGGAGTGGCGGGACAGATGGTTGCACAGAAGCCCCTTCCTCTGGACCCTGTGCTAAGCTCTTTAAGATATTGGTGACTTTTCCACACTCTTTTTCCTTCACTAGTTGAAAGCAGATGACAGTGAGATGACAGGAGATGACAGGGCCATAAGGAGAAAATAAAAGCCTGAGTTCCTGGGTCATCAAATGGAGGAAAGTTACCCATGCATCAGGAACTCATTATGTAGCACAGGCTGGCCTTGAACTCACGGTGAGCCTCCTGCCTTAGTCTCTCAAGTGTAGGATTACAGATATGTGCCACCATGCCCAACTTTAATTTAGTTTTTAAAATATATATTTTCAGCATTTATTTGTTACCATCATTATTAGAATACTAAATAACACACTCTCTTGACTGGATTGTTGTTAAGGACTTAAATTTTTTTTCACAGTGCTGGTGATTGAACTCAGGGTCTCACTCAGGCTAAGCACACACTCTACCACTGAGTTACTCCTCCAGCTCATTAAAAGTCTTAGAGGAGGAGGGACTGGCATATAACAAACACCAAATGAATGTAAACTATTATTATTATTTAGAATTCTCTTTAAAAATGCAAATGGCCCCAGAGAAGTGATCTTTGACTTTTATTTGTGGGATTTAGAAAGTTATACTAGGGCCGGGGATTTAGCTCAGTGGTTCCGCTGCATGCCTCACAAGCACAAGGACCGGAGTTCAATCCCCGGGACCAAAAAAAAAAAAAAAAGATTAAAAAAAATAAACTTTAAAAAATAGAAAGTTGTATTAGAAAACAATTTCTATAGTAGAAAAAAAATCCAAGTTTTGTCTGTAGACAAAAGTAAATTTAGTCAATCCCTGAGAGGATGAATGGCTTGCTCCAAAGTCACTTTACTTTTTATAAGCACTTTAGTATTAATTAATTGCTTTCTGTTTCTGCCAGGAAAGAGTAGGCTGCTGTAGAAATGACACTTTGGATGAGAAGGACAAATACAGATTCTCCCAAAGTTGCTTAATCATAAGTAATATATATTACAGATACTTCTCTGGATATCTCCCTACCCCCTTAAGGGGTGAGCCTGTGGTAGCCATTGACACAATGTATCCGAGCCCTTCTGCCATGATAGATCTGCACAGCCATGAACACGTCAGCAAGCTGAGGCAACAACATGTTCTGTTGGATCCAATGTGAAATTGGCCCTTGGAGAGTTTGTGTTAGCTGCGAGAGCCTATCTGTCATGCAGCATCATGCCTAGAGTCAGTTTTATGGCCCAGAAAAAGCCATGAGCAGGCCAAAATCACAGGAGAGCAGAAATTTTAAATAAAATGAAGGTATCTGGTCTGTAGAGATAAGAATGAGGTAGATACTTAGAAAAGAGCTGAGGAGAGTGGCCTGCAGTGCCCAGGATTTATGCAGCATGACCTCCAGCTTGACAGCTTACCAATTCCATTCCTCAACTTCCATGAGGCTGGACTGAATAGCCTCTCCACGATTCCTAGTCTTCTTAAAAATGAGCCTACATTCAAGAAAGCTGAGCTTCATGGGTTGGTTTCTGTTTCTTCCCATCAGAAACTTGGCAATGACATAATAAATGACTAAGTCAATTTAAAAAACTCCCCCTGTCAAACTGGCTTACTTACTGTGAAGTAACACCAACAACAGTAATATGAAGTCCACCTCTGTCCAGAGGGAGGGTTCTTTAACTTCCTTCTGGTACTGGAACTATGCCCCTCAGTTTCTTTCTCTGATTCTGGACTCAATACTCTTCTGGGTAGTTTGGCTTTCTAGACATCATCTCAGTAATAATCTGAATTTATGGGCTCAAATTTTTCATATTTCTATACCAACAGATCAAATAAAGATATTTTTAGATGTTATCTTATTCAGTTTTTTTTTTCTGGAGGAAGAATGGAAAAACTTTTCACGCTTATAGTAATACATGTTTACTGTAGAAACTTTTGATAATATAAGTAAAAGAAGGATTGTAAAAATGATTTACAGGTTTAGCACCAATAGACAGTCATCAACAATTTTTAGGACCCCATCCTAACAATGACGACAGTGTAGTCACATCGCTATCTTGAATTGCCTTTGAGAATTCATGTTATTTTACTGGTTGCATTTTCTCATGTGTTCACAGACATTCTTTTCAAATAAATCACCAACGACCAGATTTGAGTCACTGGGAAATACTTTTGGAATCAAGCTTCTTGATTCTTTCTGATGTACAATAATGCATTTATTTTATTCAATTCCTTTGTTTCCTAGGAAATGAAATCATTATCTAATTGAGATATCCTGTATGTCGTAAGGACGAGGAAACTTATAAAGAACATCCCTTGTTCTTTACGTCCCCTCATCTGCTTTTTATCAGAGGTAAATGGAAGCAAATTCTTTACTTCCTGGCTGTGCCTTTTTATTTCCTATTAAAACACCAGATCTAAATGATTTCAATTCCAAAGAGGTCTGCTTGGCCACAGTCATGGTTTGTTTTCTCCTCTCCTTATTTTGGGCTTGCACTGGGCTCCTTTTTGTTCACTTTCTAGGATGCAACATTTCAGTCTTTTACCCCTTCAGGCTAGCATTAATTATCTTTGTGCCTCCTACTATGGTCTTTTACAAGATTTAGTTGACCCCTTCCTTTTTTTTTTGGTACCAGGGATTGAACTTGGGACCTTGTGCTTGTGAGACAGGCGGTGGGACCACTGAGCTAAATCCCCAGCCCAGTTGACCTCTTCTTTTATTTACCATATTTCAAGATTAATTGACCTTGTTTCTCTTCTTTTATTTACCATATTTTAAAAACAAATCATCCTGATCCCATGTTACTTGCTTCTTGTGCCAGTAACCTATTGTTTTAGTAAACATCTACTCTTTTAATTATCAAAGTAGGAATATATCTAGGCGATTTAAGGTGTTTTATTTTCACACATAAAATTTTTACTATTAGCATTTTTATCTCCATTACCCACTAATAAAGGGGACACAGTCAAAATACTCAATAAAATCTGGTAACTCTCCATTGTAGTTTTCTATTTCCTTCGTTGTTCCACTATTAACTGTACACATTTTTGAAAGGCCATTTTAGGAGAATAACATTTTCTAGATTAGATTTTCTGAGGCTTATGTTTCCATTCTTTTTAAACATTATCATTTTCTAAGCTGGGGAATATTCACACTTTACTTTTTATGTGAAGATTTTGCTAGTTTTGTCAGGAGATTAGAGGATCATCTACTTAGTCTGAGCACACTTAAATGCCAAGATTCATAACTGAGGTTCAGAGCTCCTACTAACCCTCAGCAGTTGGGGGAGGTAGACTACAGGAGAGTTTTTCAATATTCGTTTAGCTAACAGCTATTTAACAATTCTTCCTATGTGCTGTATACTGATTACCTTGGATAAGATGGATAGGATCTGTGCTCTCAAGGATCTCATGGTCTAGTGGGGAGATGATCAGACAGGATGTCTTGCATACACTGTGTTGGCACCTGCAACTGGGATGAGTACAGAGTTAGGAGAGGCGCAGATGAGGTGGAAATGACAGAGAAAGGATAATGTGATGTGTAGAGACTTGCAGGACTAGAGAGGTGGAAGAAGGGTATTCTACAAGCAAAAAAGAGCTGAAACCAAATCACACAGGCACGAGACAGGATGTTTGGAGGATTTCAAGGGACTGCACATAGCTGATGATGGTCTGTGTGTAGGTGGCTGAGGACGGCATCAGGCGACCAGGAGAAGAGGCAACCGGACTATGAATGGGTGTGCATCATACAGAAGAGTTTACGTTTACCCTGGAGATGCTGAGAAATCACTGCAGAATGTTAAGTAGACACTGATGGTCAGCTTTGGGATTTATAAAGAGTGTCAGCATCTGCTATCTGTGGAGGATACAGACAGGGCTCACATGCAGAGGGTATTCCTCACACAGACGGAAGCTGGCATCAGTGAAGGTCAAAGGGGCCAAGACCACCTCCCCCACTTGAACATCTGCCTCTTCCTCCTTTCCTCCTTTTCCCCCCTCTTTGCTCTCTCTTCCTATTCCCTCAGCTTCTTTCTTCTTCTAAGCATTCCCAGGATGTTCTTAAATCTTGAAAAGTTCTTAAGTGGTTTTAAAAAATAGGTTGGTATAAACTTTCCAATTTAGTTGTTGATGTCTTTTTTTTTTGGTGAATGTTACATTACTTACTGGAAGAATTTCTTTTCATGGATACTTAAAGCTCTTATTTTCCTTTTTTCTGCCTGTAATTATTACTAACCATTATCACTGTCAATACAGAGAGGGGGAAATATACATTCAAATAAATTTATTATACTATTGGCTTGTATTGTTGTAAAGATTTATTGGTAGATTGTGAAAACTACAAGTGATCTTTGTTTTTTGTAGTTTTTAAAGTATAGGTTGTGATCCGTGTGTAGGTCATGAAGTCAGTTTAATGGGTTATGACCTAATTTTTCTCTTTTTTGAGACAGAGTCTCACTATGAAGTTCAGGCTGGCCTTGAACTCACTATGTATCCCAGGCTTGCCTTGAACTCATGGCAATCTTTCTGCCTCAGCCTCCTGAGTGCTGAGATCATAGGTATGCACCACGACACCCGGCATGACCTACATTTTTTTTTAAAAAAAAACATAGTCTATAATAAAAATATCGGTATGTACCAAATAGGGTCAACACTGTCTTGTGAAGCTTTGGTTTTGGTTACCATCATACGTATACAGTATTTATACAAGTAGTTAATATAAAATATATCATAATGGATGGGCAGTAACCAAAAACAAATTTAAAAACAACTTTTCACAGTTTTGAAGAACACTATCCAAGACTAGGCAGGTGGCACATACCTGCAATCCCAGCACTCACGAGGCTGAGCCAGGAGAATCATCACAAGTTTGAGGCCAGCCTGGGCTATACAGTGAGTTCAAGGCCAGCCTGAACTACATTATAAGACCCTGTCTCAAAAAAATCAAACAATAATACAAAACAAACAAACAAATGAAAACACTGTCCAAGATCCACCTTTTCCCGCTGTGAAGCTGGAAGAAACTAAAAAGCAGAGAAACTGACTCATCCAAATCCAGAAATAGTGGCAGATGGGAGATTTGAACTCGGATATCCAAGCAATGTTATATTCTCTGAACAAAAATTCATTAATTATCTAATTGGAAGACTGGACATTGTGGATTGAATTTATTCTTAAGTAAAATTGTGAAAGATAATCAGATGTTCATCACTCTTTGTGATCTTAGCAGTTAGGAGAAAGCATACTGATTTTTTTTTTTTTTTTTTGCTTTGCATTAAGAGGAGTGCTGGATTTGACAGGTTGTCAGTTAGGGCTTTTTTTGTTTCCTTAGTGCTGGGGATGGAGCCCAGGGCCTTGTACATGCTAGGTAAGTGCTCTGCTACTAGGCCATGTCCCCAGCCCCTATGGCTTTTGTTAAAATTTCTTTTTCTGTGGGCAAATTTTATATATATATATGCTTATATATGCATATATATATATATGCATATATAAGCATATATATTTAAGATTTATATATATGAATTTAAGATATATGTAAGCATATATATATGCTTATGTTTACAAATAAAGAAAATCTACCCATTTTGTTTCTAAGTTAAATGGCTGGTTAATTATTTTCTTTCATGTTCCTTAAACACCTTGAAAAATTAACACTGGGGCATGTTTAGAGGATTTGCACCCGAAATTGGGGAACTGTTTGGTGGACCTTTACAGTTCCCTCTGGCTTTATGAGTCTATTGAATTTACCTTTGTAATCAGTTTGGATTTCCTTTTCTTTCTTCCAAAAAATTAACAATTTCTTTTTTTTCCACATAGTATTTTATAGCAACTTCAGGAAGGCATTGTGGCATAGCAAAGAATATCAGAATGGGAATTGATAGACTTGGTCCTGAGCCTACTTATCACCTAATTTATTATTAATTGAGGGGAGAAGGTTTAGCAGAGTTCCATTACATCTTTGGGGCTTGATTTCTCCATTTGAAAATCAAGGAAGTGAGTCTAGATTGTTGCAATCAGCTGGTATTTCCTAACCATATGAAGGTTATGAGTTCCTTTTCAAATGTGACAGACTCTTGGCCTAGAAAAATGCATGTATGTGTATAGAGATTTTTTTGGGTAAAATTTTATGAAGTTCCGGGATTTTTCTAACTCTTTAATCATAGTTTCAAAACCCTGCCTTAAGAAACTTCCTGTTTATCATATAATTTGCCCAATTCTCTGCATTTCCTCTTTTGAACGTCCTAAGGAATTCCTACTTTTGCCTCCTTCCTGTTTCCAATGTACTTCCCCAAAGATATCCTCTATAGTATAGGGACACCTAGCTGGAAGGAAAGTTGATCTTCCATGATCATCATGTCGTTTCCTTCTGGTCTTTTACCTTCACTTATCAGTTCCTCCCATTTGTCAATTCAGTAACTTGATAGTGGTTTTTACTTTAAACATTGATGTGGGCAATACAATCATAAAATCCATTTTTTATATAAATGCCCTTAATCTTTCATTCTACAAATCTTTACTGAGCATTTCCTTGGCTAAGGCACTGTGCTGCATGCCAAGGACAGGACGGTAAACGAGATGGACAGTGCCCTTGCCTCAGGAGACTTACATTCTAGTGGAGAGACCAGCAAAAAAGCAGTTATCAAATAAAGTAACAAACTGCCTCCCAGCTGAGATAGGTAGTGAGAAAGAAGCACACAAGGAGTTGAGGAAGATAATTACAAGATAGAAATCCCTTTTAAAAAGAGAGGTCAGAAAGGCTTTCTGGAAGGTGACACTTGAACTGTGGCTGAAAGATAAAGTGTTTGCCATGCAAAAGAGGAAGAAAAAGTGACTGACATGCACGAAGGTTCTGCGGCAGGAAAGTTTGGGGGAACTGAAAGAAGAACAGTGAGGCTGGAGCTTAGTGAGTCAGAGATGGTGCAAGATGCAGTTGAACAGACTGCAGCGGCTAAATCCAGTAGGAGGCTGTAGGACATGGTAAGGGGTTTGAGTCCATTCTACAGGGCAGTGTATCATAACAATTAAATGTAGGCACTTTGAGGCCAACACGCCAGAGCTTGGACTTCAGCTCCATTCCTTTCTGTCTGTAGGCACCCACTGCTTCAGGTCCTCGGGCCTTACCCATCTTGCAGGCTGTTTGACTACTTGGTCTGCTCCTGCTGCCAATGTGACATGCAGCTGTTGACAGGCTTCATGTGGACCAATCTGATAGCATGTTGCCTTGAGCCCAAACTGTGCACCTGTCATCCTTTGCACAGGTGCAGTCCTGTTGGCATAAAGACCTGCTTATGGGCACAAGTGCAAGGAAGCTGAGTCTTGTGGACTCTAACCAGTGAGACAGAGAGAGAGACAGAGAGAGAGAGACAGAGAGATTCTCTGTCAGTTCTCTTTCACTCAGATGGAGTGTGCTAAGATAGACATGGGGTGATAGTGGTTGAGGGAATCAAGAAACCAGTTGTACCTGATACTATGCTGTGGTTCATCTTGATAAGGTGCCACTTTGTACTCTTGTCCTTCCTTGCCTGACTCAGCCTGCTTTCCGAGATTGCACTCCCTAGTGAAGATGCAGGCCACCCACATTCACTGAGGCCTCTTGAACAAGGGGCCTCACAGTGCCTCAGTCTCTTCATCTGGTAAATATAACTTACAATAACAGGACATGCTTTGTAGGGGTGAATATTAAATAAATGATTATATAAAGTATTCTTAGTATGATGCCCACCACATAGTAGATGTCATGTGTGCTCATTTTGTTATTATAATTTATTCTAAGTGAAATGGGGAGCCATTGAAAAATTTAAGAATATCATGATCTGATTGACATTCTTTCCTCAAGGATTTTAGAAGTTATATGCCAGGAAATGGAGATGAAGACCAAGTATATATTTCAGAATATCACAGTACCCCTGTGATCCTTGAGCATGAGCCCTTTCTATCAAAAGGAGATTCAAGTCAAAAGATGCTGGCACATCGTTGGGATCCCATTCAGTTGTTCCTAATAAGTGACACCCATCATCACACCAAATAACAGGTCTCCCAGTGTGCGCCCGCTCAGGTTTGCAGGCTCTGTCTAGTCTTTTCAAGTTCTAAAATTGGAGTGCTCTCTGCAAAGAGAGAACTTCACCCTTCTGGGCATCTGGTATGATTGAGCTGAGAGTTAATATTATCTCTTGCTATGAGTCTCTATAGAGGTGTTCATATAATATTGGCTTTTCCTTGATTTGGAACCCATTTATTCATTCCTTTGCTCTCAGCTACTGTTCTTTTGTCTTTTCACTTTCTATTCAGGCTTTTCCACCTTTGGAAGGAACATCAAGTTTGTTTCGCCACTGTACCTGTCTATACTGCAGGCAGCAAAACTAGTCTAGCAAGTGTTTCCTCCTCATCCTCCTATTGAGACAGGGAAAGGTTGCACAAGTGTGGAACTAGTGGGCTATATTTACCACCACATGGCCCAGCGGCTCTCACTGTTAACCTCAAATTTACCAGATGGGATGGAGGCACACCCCACCTCCATTAGGCCCTTAGGCATTCTGCCATAGGTTTAAAGGCATAGTTACAGTTTCTTGCTTAAGAATCATCCCTGCTTCCAGCACTTGTGGTTGGTTACAAGACCTGGTCCCAGAACTCCCTCTTTCCCTTCACCAGAAGATATCCTTCCACTTGGATGTTGACTGTTCAACTTGGAACTGTCATCCCCACACCATGCAGCTCTAGTTGGTCAGTGGAGACCCGTTGATAGGGCACTGAAGAATTCAGCAGCTCCTCACACAGTTCCAGAGTCAGGCTGGGGGTATGGAGAGAGGCTCTACTTGTCTGCATTCTCCACATAGCAGGATCATCATAAAGGAAATTACAAAGGACCCAGATAAAGATATGTATAGAGCAAGGATTATAGGAAGAGGGGAGGAACTGTCAGAAGATCCTGTTAGCTTTACCTTCAAAACATTTTCCCAGCCCGGTGTAGTGGCATGTGAGCCAGGAAGATTGCAAGTTAGAGCCCAGCCTGGCCGTCTCAGCAACAGCCTGTCTCAAAAATAAAAAGTAAACAATGGGCTGGGGATATAACTCAGTGCAAAGGTTCTGGGTTCAATCACCATCACACACAAACACACTTTACAAGCTGGATGCCATAGTGTACCTCAGCTACTTGGGAGGTTGAAGAAGGAGGATCCCAAAATCAAAGCCAATCTGAACACTTTAGTGAGATCTTGTCTCAAAATAAAATTTAAAAAGGGAGGGGAAGGGGCTGGGAATGTACCTCAGCACTGCAGCACTTGCTTAGCATGTGTGTAGGCCCTGAGTTTACTTTCCACCACACACACACACACACACACACACACACACACAGACACAGACAGACAGACACACACACACGCATATCCAAGTCCAGCTGTTGTTGGGTAGTTTCTTTTTTTTTTTTTTTTCCGGTACCAGGGATAGAACTCAGAACCTTGTGCTTGTGAGGCAGGCACGGCACCACTGAACTAAATCCCTGGCCCAGTGGGGTAGTTTCTTTAGAAATGACTCACCAATTAAAAGTGTTTCAGGTCCTTCTTGCCTCGAACAGAGAATTAGATGAGAGAAGCCAAAAATGGTACCAAAAGTTTATTTGAAAAGTGAGGGGTGAAGGAGTAAGGGAAGAACTAGCTCTGTAGAGTGAACTTGGGCAGAACAAAGAGAAGATAAAAGCAAAAATAATGCATTCTAGGAGATGCAGAGTGGGCCCCGGTGAGGAGTCATGATAGTGGGCTCCAGCTGTCTTGTCTCCTTGATGTCATTCACATCTGTGGGAGCCCATGAGAAGTTGCACATATGAGGTTCTGGGAATTATTTGATGCCGCCCTGGGATCTTGTAATTGACAGGTCCCACTCATTTTTCCAGCCAATTTTGCCACGCCCTATATCACAACTACTTCTCACCAACACCTAGTCCCATCCCAGTCCAAGTCACCACCTCTCTCTCTCCTCGGAATTATTTCACCAGTCTTTCACTGGTTTTCTCGCTTCTGCCCTTGGCCCCTGCAGACTGATCTCAACACAGTCCTGAGTTATCCTGTAGAACCTTCAGCTCATGTTACTCTTCTGCTTAACGTCTTTTAACAACTCCCCTTCCCATCCAGAACAAAATCCAGTGTCTTTCACCACCCCTGTCATCTGGTCGGTTCCTTCTGGTCTTGTCTTTTATTGGAATTTACCCCCCCACACCTCCACCCCCACTTCTTTTACACTACCACAGCCTCACTGGCCCCCTTGCTATCTCTTGAGCACTCCAGCGTGTGTCCAGCTCAGTACCTTCTACTCTGTTCCTTCTGGTGGGTGTATGACTCCTCCAGATCTCCCCATGGACAGACGCCTTGCTCAGCCCCACCAAGCCTTTGCTCAGATGCTCCCTTCCCATGAATACTTCTTGACCTCCTTGCAACCCCATCCACTGAGGTATGATTTCCCTTCCTTCTGTCATTTTCTCCAGGACACATTCTGTCCTGTCAGGTGCATGAACCCGACAGCAAAGACACCTGGCTCCCACCCTCTGTCCAGCCTTGATTCTCAGTTGTTCACCAGCTGAAGTTCCTGTGAGCAGGTTGTCAGAAGGTAGGGGGGAATTTGGATGGTATTTCCTCCTGATAATTTGGGGTTTTCTCAGTTGGTGTCTATTAATTGAGGGTCCAATTTGTTTCGTTTGTGCTTTTTTGACATTATCAACTGAAAATATCATTCAGTGTTAACTTCACAGAGTGTTCTCCGAAATTCTACTCAGGTAAATTTTTGCAGCTCTCTTTGATGTTACTGGTTTATTATCTGCATCTGACAGGAATTTTTTATCTGTTTTGTTTACTATTGGATATCCAACATGTAAAATACTCCTGGGACATAGTATGGAACCAGTAAGCATTTGGATTAATGCTGAACTAGTGGGTGGCTCACTGGCTGTGCAGAAACTGTGCATGTCTCCTCTGTCATTAAAGACTAGTAATAGAAACCCCTTAAGTATAATGCCAATGTATTCCCTTTTAATAAGTCCACAACCAGAAATTCATACTGCCTTACATTTACCTAACAGTGAAGAATATAATATACTTCCACATACATCTCATTTAATCCTCACAACAACTTTATTTTTCAATTTTTCACAGGAAGTCAACTCTGAGAGAAATAGAATGTTTTAGTCAAAGGCACAGGAAGCTGAATCATAGAGGAGTCAAGTGATTTGCCTAAAGTCCACATGAGAGAGCCAAGATTTAAACTCAAGATGTTCTGACTGCAAATTTGATGCAATTTCCATTCCAAAACCTCAAGTCTTTGGTTCTGTATAGGATCAGTTGTCTATGTATTTTTTGATCCTATATCACTAACATCTGCCTGCCGCCCTTGGCCAATCAATATCAGAACTCCTAATACAGTTGATCAAGTTTTCTTCAGTTCTTATTGACTATGCTAACCTAGCAAAACTGGAACCAGGTGGATGGTTTGCCTGGTTGAAAATTAGGCAGTTTAAAGACGGATGTTCTCAACTTAGCTCATTTGCAAAAATTTCAATATATGTTCAAGCTATAAATGCATGGAACCAGACTCTCTAAAACTCCGTCTATGTAGAACTGCATGCAGATAGGTGCTTGACTAAGTTTGAGTCAAGTGATTTAAATAAATAATCCTTATAGCCTTAAAATTACCATAGCCATTAACAAGGAATAGTTTTTTAATATTGATAATCAATTCTAAAGAAGCAAACACTATCTTATAAGCAGTACCAAAATTCTTAAATGAATAGCTATTGAGTGCCTACTATGTGAAAAGCATAATGCTATTTCTTTCCTTCCTGTTCATCCATAAACAGATATTTAGATTTTTTTTATTTTTTTATTTTTTTTTTTGGTACCGGGGATCGAACTCAGGTCCTTGCACTTGCAGAGCAGGTGGTGAAACCACTGAGCTAAATCCCCGGCCCTTAGATTTCTTGGTCTTCTTTGTGAACTTTCTTCACTCTCAGTCATTCAACTTCATTCTTTTCTCCCATCCCACTCAGAGAAATGTCATTATTATCCACTCTGTACTCTGCACTTTCTTCTCTGTGGCTTTCTCACTTCAACTAGAGGCTGTTTAGGGTTCAAAACCCACTTCTTTGTACTACTGACAGATTGTAAATGTTCAAAAGCTGGTGACTAAGGAACAGGAGAGGAGCTCCATTCATGACTTGAACCAGAGAAAGGGAACAGAGGTTACCAGGTGCCTTATTTTAATGGCATACAAATAACATGACTCAAGCCCTTTCAGGTGCATTCTGCATGCATCAGGGAGGAGGAGATGAAGTGCTGACTTGGCAAAGGGATTGCAAAGAGAAGCTGACTTGGGCTTGGCACCCATAACTACAGACAAGCCACAGCTTGCATTTTGATTATCTCTAAGAAAGAAAGAAGGGGAGAAAGAAAGAAGGAAGAAAGGGAGGAAGGACAAAAAGAAGGAAGGGTGAGAGAGGAAAAGAAAAAAGCAAATGGGAAGTGACAAGAGAGGAGAGGAAAGGCAGGGAGAGAAGGAAAGAAGAAAAAAGAAAGAAAAAAGTGGGAGGAGGTAGAAAGGAGTTAAAGGGAAGGGAGGGAGGAAGGGAGAGACAAGAAAGACATGAAAATGTTTTTTTTCTTAATGGTATAGTCATGCATTCAATTTCCTTACAGATTTTATGTTAAACTGGGAGTTCTCTTAAAGAGGAAATTCATGAGAATGGTAGAATAGAAAATGTGATAAGCACCTAGATTTTAAAAGATGTTTCACAAATTCCATGGGAAGCATTAATTCCAACACAGAATTAAAATGTGAACTGGTTAAGAGAAGAAACAAAATCTCTTCCCAAATTTACATGTCATTTCTACATCAATTTAACAGATGTTTGGTGAAAACTTACCAGGTAATGTTTGGCACTAATGTTTAACACAGAAGAGCTCCTGTCCCCAAGGAAGTTTATAGCCTTAAAGGAAAATGAGAAGTATGAAAATAACTGTGGTATAAAGCACAGGTGCCTTTGGCTTGCTGCTATATATAAGTTTTAGGGAGAGGAAGAAGGGTGGGAAGAGAGAGAGAGGGAGAGAGAGGGAGAGAGAGAGAGAGGAAAGAGAGAGAGAGAATATACACTTCCACTTCTAGGTCCAGGGGCGGGGGGGGGGAGAGAATATATACTTCCACTTCCAGGTCCGGGGTCGGGGGACAGAGAGAGAGAGAGAATATACACTTCCACTTCCAGGTCTAGGGTGTGCCCCCAGTGACCTATTTCCTTCAACTAGGCTCCACCTCATACAATTTCCATCACATCCCAAATAGCCCATCAAATTATGAACCCATCAGTGGATTAATCCACTGATGAAGTTGGAGTCCTCATGCCCCAATCACCTTGGGAAGGACACCAGGTAGAGCCAGTAAGGATAACTGAATCAAGGCCTCAGATATAATTCTTCCTCCATATCTTTTTTCTGAATGTGGCCTTTATTCCTTTCTACTATGGAGAGACTCTGTCTCTGCTTAAGAATCTAGGCCATAGTTGGTTCAGGATTTATATTTTTTGAGCTGAGGACTTCTACTTTTCTATCTGAGAGACTGAAAAATGGGATCTTCTTCTGAGCCAGATTAAATATTTCCAAAGATGGATTCTGATCGACAGGCTGGTCCACACAGGTATTCCTTGGAACAGTCACTGGTCCTGGCAATGAAGTTCTGTTTTGGGCATATCCTAACAGAAAATTATGGCTGGAAATAAGTGAAAGTATTCCAGGCATGGCCTCAGGGTTTTCTCTGTGTTAAGGAGCCATCTCAGCTATTCCAGAGGGGGAAGAGTAAAGAAGACAGAGCCATTTAAAACATGCCTGGAGTCATTAGCGTATTGGTTATGATGATGCTATAAAATTGTGCACAGGGAACATACTCAAAGGGATGTGAGTGAAGGGCAGACTCTGAATGTTAAGCCTAAAAGTTAAAATGACAAAGCAGATAGATGCAGAATGAGCTTCAAATGACAATATTCAAGAGAAGGAAATGAGTAAGAAAATATTTTTTAAAATCACTGAGTTTTCTGCAGTTTC
Organism: Heterocephalus glaber; assembly: GCF_000247695.1. Next base: position 26,185,198 of record NW_004624752.1, read on the forward strand.
CTTCTTCTTTATCAAGTCAGCAAGTTATCTCCTGAGTGCCTATTATGATCATTGCAGTATTATAGAGCACCCAAAGAGAGAATAAAGGTAATCTTGAGACTGTGGGACCAAAACAGCTTTGTTTGTGGAGACAGACCACAATGCAGAAAAAGGAAGGAGAGATCTGCACTTTTCCCTGGCTCCTGGCTCACGGCTTGTGAGAAAAGATCAAATCTACAGAGACACAGTGGAAGCAGGTGACTTCAGAAGGCTTCAGAGAGAAATGTACCAGTGGAACAGAGCAGTGGATGCCATGTGCTACAATAGGTGGGTCACAAAATTGTCACAGATTCTCTGTAAGCCAACACTCAGATCGGCTTTGTGACATTAACAATACTACAGTCCATTCCCAGAGAACTTGGTTGTTGGATTGACTACACTGCATCCTCCTTTCCCAAAATAACCAAGGTAGTTGAAACTTGGGGCTGTGGCTAAGTCTGATTAGAAGAGACAAAGAAGGGCACTACATATTAGTTAAGGGAAGAATTCAGCAGGAAGAGTTAACAATTACAAACATATGCACCAAATCAGCACACTCAACTTCATAGAATAAACACTAATGGACGTGGAAAATCAGAAAAACACCAAAACAATAGTAATGGGGGTACCTCAATACCCCACCGTCACAAATGAACAGGTCAACTACACACACAAAAAATCAACATAAAAAATCAAAGTTGAACCAGGTCTTCTAGCAAATGGACTTAATAGATATCTACAGAGTGTTCCATCTAACAGCAACTGAACAGACATTCCTCTAAGAAGCACATGGGACTTTCTCCAAAATAGACCACATACTAGCCAATAAAGCATTATTAAGTAAATGCAAAAGAATCCATGCATATTATCAGATCATAGTGCAATGAAACTAGAAATCAATGGCAAAAGAAAGCACATAAACTATGCAAACATATGGAAATTAAACAATAGTCTCTTGATAATCAATGGAGCACAGATAAAATTAAAGAAAACATTAGACAGTTTCTACAATCAAATGATAATGCCAGTATGACATACTGGAATCTATGGGACACAATGAAAGCAGTCCTAAGAGAAAAGTTTAGCGTTGAGTTCCCACATAAGACAAACAGAACAAGCTTAAATAATTTAATGACGCACCACATGGTCCTAGAAAAACAAGAATAATCCAAACTCAAAGCTAATATGAGGAAGAAAATTATAAAGATGAGTGGAGAAATTAATGAATTGAGAGTAAAAAAACATGACACAGAATCAATGAAGAGGTGGTTCTTTGAAAGAATAAACAAAATAGACATACCCATAGCTAATCTTACCAAAATAAGGAAAGACCCAAATCCATGCAATTAGAAATGCAAAAGGTGAAATCCCAAAAGATTCTGCTGAAATCCAGATTATCAATAGCCACTTTGAGAACCTGTACTCTAATAAAATAGAAAATTTAGAGGAAGTAGATAAATTTTTAGCTACATGTGAACTATCAAACCTGAACCAAGAAGATATAAAAATCCTGAGAAAGCCAACATCAGTGAAATTGAAGAAGTAATTAAAAAAAAACCCAGCTAAGAAGAGCCCAAGACCTGACAGATTCACTGATGAATTCTACAAGAACTTCCAAGAAGATCTAAAGCCAGTACTCCTCAAACTTTTTAATGATTTTGAAAGGGAAGCAGTACTCCCAAAGTCATTCCTGGAAGCAAGCATTACCCTGACTCCAAAACCAGAAAAGGACCCAACCAAAAAAGAAAACTACAGGCCCATCTCTTTATTGAACACTAATGCAAAAATCCTCAATAAGATACTGGCAAACAGAATGCAACAAATCATCAAAAAGATCATACATCATGATCAAGTAGGATTCATTCAGGGATGCAAGAATGGTTCAACATATGTAAATCAATAAATGTAATACACCACATAAACAGAACCAAGGACAAAAATCACATGATCATCTCAATAGATGCAGGATTTTTTTTTTTTTTAACGAAATCCAATATCCATTAATGGTAAAAACACTGAAGAAAATAGGAATGGAAGGACTTCTCAACCTTATAAAAGCCATCTATGACAAACAAACAGCCAACATCATACTAAAAGGAGAGAAGCTGAAAGCTTTCCCTCTATAATCAGGAACAAAACAAGGATGTCCACTATCACCACTTCTGTTTAATATAGTTCTCAAAACATTAGCTAGAGCAATAAGACAAAAGAAAGAAATGGAAGGTATATGGATAGGGAAGAAGAGGTTAAATTATCATTATTTGCTGACGACATAGAAGACTCCAAAATCCCACCAAAAGACTCTTAGAACTAATATCCAAATTCAGAAGTGTAGTAGAATATAAAGTCAACACTCAAAAAGAGTATCATTCCTCTACACCAAGAACAAACTCACTGAGAGGGAAATTAGGAAAACAACACTCTTCATGACAGTATCAGGAAAAAATGAAATACTTAGGAATTAACCTAAACAAGGAAATGAAAGACCTCTACAGTGAAAACTCTAGTATCTGAAGAAGGACATTGAAGAGGGTATCAAAAAAATGGAAAAATATCCCCTGTTCCTGGATAGGCAGAACCATTTCTAGAACTGTTATATAGATTTTATGCAATCCCAATCAAAATACCAATAATATTCCTTATAGAATCGGAGAAAGAAATTCTAAAATTCATTTGGAACCAGAAGAGACCTAGAATGGCAAAAGCAATTCTGGGCAACAAGGGCAAGCCAGGGGGCATCATAATCATGGTCTTCAAGTTACACTATAAAGCTATAGTGATAAAAACAGCATGGTATTGTCAAAAAAACAGATTCATGGATCAGTGGAACAGAATAGCAGATATAGAAACAACTCCAGGTGCACTCAGCTACATTATTTTTAACAAAGGGGCCAAATCCCTTTGCTGGAGGAAAGATGACCTCTTTAACAAATGGTGCTGGAAAACTGACTTTCCACATGCTGAAGGTTGAAACCGGATCCATATCTCTCGCCATGCACTAAACTAAAATCAAAGTGGATCAAAGATCTAAACATTAGAACAGAAATACTTAATCTGCTAAGGTAAAACTCTTGAAGACACAGATTTAGGCAAAATATTTTGTGAACGAAAGCTGGGTTGCACAAGAAATAATACCAAGAATCAACAAATGGGGTCATATCAAATTAAAAAGCTCCTGCACAGCAAAGGAAAACAGTAAGAGAGTGAAGAGACAACCCACAAAACCTTTTGCCAGCTACTCCTCAGAAAAAGAACTAATATCTAGAATATATAAAGAACTCAAAAAAATTAGACCCCCCCCCAAATTTAAAGACCCAATTTAAAAATGGACATCTGAAATGAATATATATTTCTCATGTGAAGAAGTACAAACTTCCAATAAATACATGAAAAAATGTTCAACATCACTGGCCATTCAAGCAAGAAATGCAAGTTAAAACAACACTGAAATGTCATTTCCATCCAGAAAGAATGACTACCCTCAAGAAATCAACCAAATCAACCAAGCAAATACTGGCCAGGCTGTGGGGATAAAGGAATCCTTCTCCATTATGGCTGGGACCATGAGCTGATACAAGCAGTATGGAAATCAGTATGGAGATTCCTCAAAAAACTAAAAATAGAAATTCCATTTGACCTAGCTATTCACCTTCTACATATCTTCCCCAAAGAGTTAAAGGCATCACACTACAGTGATGTATGCATACCCGTGTTTATAGCAGCACAATTCATAATAGCTAAATCTTGGAAATAGCCTATATGTCCATCAAGAGATGAATGGATAAAAAATGTGGTATTTATACACAATGGAGTAGTACTACTTTGCCATAAAAAAGGACAAACTTGAGTCATTTGTAGGAAAATGGATGCACCTTGAGACCATGGTAAGTGAAGTAACTCAGACATACAAGCTTAAATATTACATGGCCCCTCTTACATGAAAAACTATATATATATATGTATAGATAGATAATATATATATGTATAAGTATTTAGATAATAGGAAAAAGAGGAAAAAAAGGCATTGCATTTTTTGGTACCAGGGATCGAACTCGGGACCTTGTGCTTGCAAGGCAGGTGGCGGAACCACTGAGCTAAATCCCTGGCCCCTGAAAAAAGGTATTGTAATACACTGAGGACAACGTAACTAAGAGTGTACCTTGACTTACTACAATTGTTTTACGTGTTTTATAGGTCCTTTGGCCTATTAGTCTGGTTTTTAATCTATATATATGATAATTAACTTTATAAGGTCTTATAAGATTAATAAATGTATCTAGTGCTGGAAAAATAAAAGGGGGATGAGGGAGGGGTGAAAAAGAAGGGAATTGAAATGTGTTGTGTGCATGTACCAATCCCCTACAGTGAATGTAGTCATTACGTACTGCAAACAGGCACTAATTTAAAAAAGGAGCTTTGCTTGGCCAGTCATTTTCCTTTTCTTTTTGAGTCAGGATATGGCTTTCTAGTCCAGGCTGACCTTGAACTCACTATTTACCCCAAGTGAGCCTCAAACTCATGGCGATCCTCCTGCCTTAGCCTCCCGAGTGCAGGATTACAGGCATGTGCCACCATGCCTGGTGCCTGGCCAGTCTTTCGGGTAGTGTTCGGTCCATTTGGTACCTTTGGGCCATGAGCCAAGAATTGCAATAAAAGAACATGGGGATGAACTGAACATGGTAGCTTAGGGAAATGTTTGATCATTAGTTTATTTTAATAAAACTTTACATGAGAGACAGAGTTACTATGAATAAATGGTCCTATAGTTGGTCCTCCGCGGCTGCAGGTTATCTGAGGATTCAACCAATCACAGACTGAAAATACTTTGAAAGAAAATTGTGTCTGCACTGAACATGTACAAACTTTTTTCCATCATAATTCCTTAAACCATACAAAGCAACAACTATTTTATAGCATTTACATTGTATTAGGCACTACAAACAAAGATGATTTAAAGTATTTAGGTGTATGCATAGGTTATATGCCAATAGTATGTATGCCATTATAGACAAGGACTTGACTCCTCAGATGTTGATGCTTTTTGAGATTGGTACCTTGGAATGTATTCTTTGTGAATATCAGAGGACCACTATGTATTCTGAAGGAGTGATTATCTTCTGGACCTCAAACAATGCTGTGTTTAACACATATCAGATATGCAAAGTGCGGGGCACATTCCTATAATCCCAGAACTCTGAGAGGCTGAGGCAAAAGGATTGCAAATTCCAGCCCAACCAGGCAACTAAGCAAGTAATAAGACAGTCTCTAAAAAACAAGCAAGCAAACAAACAAATAAACAAACAAGGGCTGGGGATGTATTTCAGTGTGAAGACTGGGTTTATAAATAAATACATAAACATAAAATCAGATAATAATAATTATTATATTACTTTAAAGAAATAATCCCCTAGCCATTTGAGCAATAATTTTTATTTGTTTAGCTTTCCTTTCTTTTTACAAGTTGATTTTTTTATAAGTGATAAGTGATTAGTAAGAAGTGTCACAATGTGGAAGCAGCAAGTCAAAAGAAGGCAGAAGGGCAGGATTTTAGTTATGCCCACCACCCTCTCCAATCCCTGCCTTGCCCCTATCACATGCAAACCTTTATGCTCTGCCTTTTTAGCCTTGAATAAGTCCCTTTTTGTCTGTGCTTCATTTGCACTGACTAATAAAATGGGAATGATAACACTTCCTTAGCCCAAGGGCAGGGCAATAGGAAGAATTCTTGAGTTTCCTTTAGCTGCCAAAAGTACGATTTTTTTGTTTTGTTTTGTTTTTTGAGACAGGGTCTCACTATGTAGCTCAGGCTGGCCTTAAACTCACTATGTAGCTCAGGCTGGCCTTGAATGCACAGCAATCCTCCTGCCTCAGCTTCCTGAGTGCTGGGATTAGAGGCATGCACCACCACACCCGGCTCAAAAATATGATTTGAGGATGCAGGAGATGGCAGACAAGCAAGCAGCACTCACAAGCTGTTCCAGAATATTTGCCCAGGGGTGTATAGCTCAGTGGTAGAGCATTTGACTGCAGAATATTTGCCCAAAACAACAGGTACACAGCTCTGTAAGGATACAGGGGAACCATAGGAAATTTTTGGATTCTAACTTGAGCATGCTAGTAACCTGGCAAAGCCCACAAGTGTTGATATTCACAAAGGTTAGTAACAGAAGTAAGGCACACTGGCACTGAGTGCATGGCTACTCAGTGGGGCGGAAAGAGAAAGACCAGAGCATACTCTCCAGTGTGCTGACGGCTGCTGAACAGAGATACAGCCTGAGCAGACAGGAATTCAGCCAAGTGACCATGGCTGAGACTGATAATTCCCAACATTTCCCTACATACACAAAGCCATCTTAGAAGAATACACACCACACACACACACACACACACACACACACACACACACACACACTCGCATCAGTGGAACCAGCAGGTGACAAACTCAGACAGATAGATCTGGGGCAGGTGCCATCTTAAATAACTTTCTGTGCCTTGGTAGGAGTAAGGGAGATCAGAAAACCCTCATATATTTTATATCTTCAGGATGCAAGATCTACTTTTCTCCAGGTAGGCAGTGGACACCCTACTAATAGCTAATTTGGGCCCAGGAGAATGGTGACTATGACATGGAAAAACTAAAATCATGGGATCGGGGGAAATGCCCTAGAGCCTGATCCAAGGGAGACCAAAGCCCAGTCTAGGAAAGTCTCAGTGATGGCCAGATGCATGGAATCCAGCAGACAGTGAGCACATTTACCAAAGAGGAGGAAAACACATTTTAAAAAGGCAGGAAGCAAAAAAAAAAAAAAAAAAAGGTGGGTAGAACACTGATGAGTTCAGCTTCCCATCCCAGCATAGTTTCTACATATCCAAGTACCTCCATGTCACTTGGAGGCATTGAGAATAAACTTGGCAGGGTGGTGAATTCTGGAACTTTGGGCGGCAGTCTGGACCTGTCCATGAACGACATGAGTTGGTGAACAGCATAGATTTTTCAGGCCCCCTCATTCCCAGCTACAGCAGAGATTAAGTTGTAGGTTTGGGCCAGTTTTACCACTGCTGGACCTCCACCAAGTACTCATCTGTAATTATGGAAGGGCAGACCTCACCCCCCAAACTGCCCTAAATGACTGCTCCTACTTGGACAGAGGCTGAGAATGAGAAATCTGGGCTCAAAAAGATTTTCACATCCCTCTGAAGTTGTTCCACAACAGAAGACCAGGGGAAATAATGTTTCCATTATAAATAGCCCCATAAGGAAGAATACTAGACCTGGGGTGCGTGTGTGTATTAATTATTTTGCTTCAATAGTGTCTTAATTTGTTTTATATTGAAGATTATTTCATAGGGTTTTTGAACTTTGCATTTCAGCTTAATTAGATTTAATTAATTAGATTTAAACTCCTCATATCTTCTCTCACTTTCCACATAGATTCCTTTCTCTTTTTGGTTTTCTTTCTTTCTCTCAAACCCTCTTAAATATCTCCTAATTTCCCCCTTTTTTTCTGGTATATAAATATTGTCATTAAGACCTAAAAAACCTATCCTATCCTACGTTATTCCTCTCAGTTTCTTTTCCTGAATTAGTGAAATAGAAGAGAACTTTTAAAACAAGGTATAAATTGTATGTTGATACTCATATGGCTGGTTCTTTAGATGACTACTGGTAGTTATTCTGTCCTTGTAAAGTAGTGCTAGGGACTGAACCTCATACTTTGAATAGGTTTGGTATGTTGTGCTTCCATTGTCATTTGATTCTAGAAACTTTTAAATTTCTTCCCTGATTTTTTTTCTGTGATCCACTGATTATTCAGTAATGTATTATGTAATCTCCATATGTTTGTGTATCTTCTATGGCTTCTTTTGCTATTGACTTCTAGCTTCATTCCACTATGATCCAATAGTATGCAGGAGATTATTTAAATTCTTTTGTATTTATTTAAGTATGGTTTACAGACTAGGAAATGTTCTATTTTGGAAAAAAAGTTCTGTGTGTATTCTGTTGTTGGTGGATGTAACACTCTGTAAATATCTGCTAAGTCCATTTGCTCAAATATGTGGGACTCCAGAAGGCTTCATGGCGAAATCTGACAGTGGAACAGACCAGCAGATACTTAGAGCAACAGGAAGAGCGCAGGACTCTGCTCCTTCATGAGTGTTTCAACAGGCCACAGCTGGTGAGTGACTCCAGTTCACATGCCCACCACATCCCTGGAGAGAGTGCTTTGTCAGATGCCATTCCAGGGAAGGGTTGATTGTTTGAACCTGGGACTCAGAGCAGCCACAGGACAGCTTCACTTCAGGGCTCCCAGTGTTACATTTTCACAGTAACTAAGTGAGAGACAGCCATGGTCAGGTGGCCTTGGTCAGGCTGGAAAAAGACTCCCTGAGGCATTTAAGCTGAAGGACACAGATCTGCTCCCATGGCCAGAGGCCAGCTTCAGCCCAAGTTGCTCTGGATTTGAAAGTTGCAGCATTGGTGCCTTTGCCCTACTCCTACTGGCTACTGATGCCTGCATCAGCAAAGATGTAGGGTCTGTCTGTCTTCTGTAGCTACCAGTGTGAGCAGGGACACATACTGACTTGGACAATGCTTCAGAATTGTAGATTTGGAAGAAAACTATACATTCAAAATCACGGAGACATTCCTTTTACTTCTTTCTTTGTGAGTGTGTGCATTGTTTTTGGGCTCTTTTGTTGTTTTTCTTCTTTCTTTTCCTCCTTTTTTCTTCACCAGTTTATTGGGGATTGGGGAATTTTCCTTTGCACTTCTTCCTTGCTTATCTTTTTCTTACTTCATTTTTTCTTTTTTCCTCTTCTCCCTTTACTTTTTTCTCTTATTTTTATTCCACATATAATTTCCTTTCCCCCCATTTTTTTTCCATTTTCTATTATCATCAGTCTTTTCCTATTACATTTACCTAGTTCTATAAACATTCTTTACTCCCCAGTGGGACCCTTTCTACCACTTCTCTCTCCTCCTCCTATCATATAGTTTAAGATTTCAAAATTTTCCTTTTGCAATAAGCCACACAGCTGAAGTACTCAAAAGGATAACAGAGGAGGTTAGAAAATAGATCAAAAAGGTACTCAGTGGGATAGCAGAAGATATAACTAAACAAATAATGGAAGTAATAAGCAAAATGATCCAGCTTTTATAAGATAATAAAAAGCTAGATGAATTAAACAAAATGATACAAAATATGAATGCTCATTTTAGCAAAGAATTAGAATCCAGGGCCGGGGATTTAGCTCAGTGGTCCCGCCGCCTGTCCGGCAAGTGCAAGGACCTGAGTTCAATCCTCGGTACCAGAAAAAAAAGAATTAGAATCCATAAAAAGGTTTCAATTAGAAATCCAGATTAAAAATTACATTGAGGGATTTGGGGGGTGGCTGGAGGCAGCGGCGGCGAGGAGGGGAGTTTCCTCGTGCCTCCGTTCCCGGGAGGGGGAGCGCAATCGGAGGCCACCATGCCCAGCAACAGTAGCTTGTGATTGGCCGTACCGGATATTCAGTTGCACATCCCCACATCAATGCACTGCCAATGATGAGGAAACTGAAGTCTTAGACTAGAACAGAGGCCTCCGGACTCAGCCCAGGACTCTTTTACATCATGCTACTTGGTGTTTGTCTTTACGGAACTCAGCAACATCGTATACAATCATATACAGAGAAATATCTGAAAGACAAGATTGACAGAGAACTGAAGGATTATATCCTGTGTTGTAACCTCATGGTTTAAGTGAGAATAAAAGATTAGTATAAGCAGTGATGAGGTCAACTTCTTGCAAAAGTCAGAATTTTCTCATTCAGCATTTACTTTTGGTATAGAAAGCTGTATAAGTCAGTCTAATATAAATGGTGCACTTGTCCCACCTGCTGCATTGATCTCTATTATCCAGAAAGGTCTACAGTATGTAGAGGCAGAAGTTAGTATAAATAAGGATGGTATCTTGTTTGATGGTCGGCCCATAGAATCTTTGTCCCTGAGAGATGCCGTAATGCCTGATGTAATACAAACAGGACAAGCTTACAGGGATAAGCTTGCACAGCTGCTGCAGCTGCAACCAACCAATAAGGATCTGCAAAAAAATGAAGAAAACACAGCAAATGGGGAAGAGAATGGAGCACATACTACAGCAAATAATCATACTGATAGGATGGAAGTAGATGGGGATGTTGAGATCCCTCCTAATAAAGCAGTTGTGTTATAGGGCCATGAATCTGAAGTTTTCATCTGTGCCTGGAACCCCATTAGTGATCTCTTGGCATCAGGGTCGGGAGACTCAACAGCAAGAATATGGAAGCTTAGTGAAAACAGCACTGGTGGTTCCACACAGTTAGTACTTAGACATTGCATACGAGAAGGAGGACAAGATGTTCCAAGTAACAAGGATGTAACATCTCTAGATTGGAATAGTGAAGGTGCACTTCTACCAACTGGTTCATATAATGGATTTGCCAGAACATGGACTAAAGATGATAAAATTGCTAGCACCTTAGGGCCTGTATTTGCATTAAAATGGAATAAGAAAGGAAATTTCACCCTAAGTGCTGGAGTAGATAAGATTACAGTTATTTGGGATGCACATACTGGTGAAGCCAAGCAACAGTTTCCTTTTCATTCAGCACCAGCATTGGATGTTGAGCCACAGAGCAACAATACCTTCGCTTCCTGTAGTACAGATATGTGCATTCATGTGCAGATTATGACAAGACCGACCTATTAAAACATTCCAGGGAAATACGAATGGAGTAAATGCTATCAAAGGGGACCCAACTGGCAATCTCCTGGCCTCCTGTTCTGATGACATGACCTTGAAGATATGGAGTATGAAACAAGACAATTGTGTCCATGATTTGCAAGCACATAATAAAAAAATTTATACTATTAAGTGGAGTCCAACAGGACCCAGGGACAAATAATCCAAGTGCCAACCTTACGTTAGCAAGTGCATCCTTTTATTCTACTGTTAGGTTATGGGATGTAGACCGAGGAATTTGTATCCATACTTTGACAAAACACCAAGAGCCTGTGTACAGTGTAGTGTTCACTCCTGATGGCAGGTATCTGGCAAGTGGTTCTTTTGACAAATGTATGCACATCTGGAACACACAGACAGGTGCTCTAGTTCACATCTATAGGGGAACAGGTGGAATTTTTGAACTTTGCTGGAATACAGCAGGAGACAAAGTTGGAGCCAGTGCATGAGATGGTTCAATTTGTGTATTAGACTTTCGGAAATAGCACTACTAGTTGGAAGTCATGGACCGACTATGAATGTGTATATGGCCAAAATGACTGTCCCTGACCCATGTACTGCTATAGTTCCATTTGAACCATGGCCAGTCCACTACAGCCAAATCTAAAAGAAATATATACATAATATATATAAACAAAATTGCACCCTGAAGATGACAGAGTTTTGTCACAGCTTGTGAATTCTTTTCACTAAGTGCTGGAATCTAATCTGCTGTGCACCTAAAATAGTGTTTAGAAGTTCTGGATATGAAAAACAGAAGAGAGAAAGAAATACACATTATAAAAGCAGACCATACATGTATATGTTTTTGGATACTAATGACAGCCTTGTTTCTCCCCCTTTGAATCAGCAGACACCATGGATTATATTCTTTTTTTCCCTTCAGTAGTAAGCAGTTTGTATGTAGAGAAAATGAACTTATAAAAACTTGCAGCAGTAGTTTGTTCTTGCTTTTAAATTTTGTTTTGGCTTAGATTATGGATGCATGAAGTAAGGGAGTGAATCAGTTTCTTTATATTTTTTTCACCTTTTAAAAATTCTTAAAAATACTTTCATGCATTCTTTTGAAGAGATAGATGTTTGGTCCATTTTATGGCTCTCAGAGCATATATTCAGTTGATGCACATTGTGAAAGAGGGAATTGGAAATTAAATGAAAACGTATGACTTTGGTCATGTCAATCTGTAAGACAAATCAGTGAAAGGGTATTATGCTCTGTTTTTTTGTGGTTTTTGTTTGTTTTGTTTTGTTGTTTTTGGTGATGCGGCTTAAATACAATAGCTTCTTTTGGGGGGACATTTCTGCCAATTAAAGACTAGAAGGGCACAAATTTTTTTTTTAAATACCATAGAGAAGATACATTAAAAAAAAATCTTCTGATGTTTTGTAGCCATAACTAAATTATGGTTAAAATGTGCACTATTGTGAAAAGGAGCAAAGTAGTTTTGGATTTTTTTGTTTAATTGTTTTGCTTTGTTTTCTAAGAGATTAAAATGTTTCTGGATAAGGATTAGCTTCTCAAAATGTCCATCATTCTGTATAGAAGCTTAACTATGTAATGTAACCAAACTCCAGTATTAAAAATCTCTGTTATTTTTCTTTATACAAAGCAAGATAACAGCATATAACACTGCCATTACATGGCAAAATGTTTGCTACTTTAGTTTGAAAAACAATCTTTGAAATAAAAGACTTCCTTCAAGAAAAAAAAAATATATTGAGGGCCAAGGATTTAGCTCAGTGGTTCTGGCACCTGCCTCGCAAGTGCAAAGTCCCGAGTTCAATCCCCTGTACCAAAAAAAAAAAATTATATTGAGCCAGTGTGGTGGCACACACCTGTAATCCCAAGACTCAGGAGGCTGAGGTAGAAGAATTGCTGAGAGGATAGAGGCCAGCCTGGGCTACATAGTGAGTTCAAGCCCAGCCTGAATTGCATAGCAAGACCCTACCTCAAAAAAAAAAAATTATATTGAAAGTATGGACAGCAGAATTGTCAAATGTGAGGACAGAATTTCAGAACTAGAAGACAATAATGCCTTCAAAGATGAACTAGTCAAAGACATATTAAAAGCAACATGAAAAATGGATCCAACAGCTACTAGATGATGCAAAGAAGATGAATCTAAGACTAACTGGAATAAATGGAAAAACAGAAGACAACACAAATGGCATAAAAAACTTGATCACAGAAATAATGGCAGAAAACTTCTGAAATATAGAGAAAGAAATAAACACATAAGTGAGGCATATAAAATACCAAATAGCCATGACCAAAAGAGATCCTGTCCATGTCACATTATACTCAAAGAACCAGAAGTCCATCATAGGGACACAATCTTAAAAACTGTTAGAAGAAGGCAAGAAATATAAATGTACACCTGTTAGAATTACAGCAAACTTCTCTACACAAACCTTAGTCAGTCCAGGAGGGCTTGGAGTGAAGTGTTTCAAGCTCTAAAAGACAACAACTTCCAACCCTGAGTTATGTATCTTGCAAAGCTTTCCTTTAAAATTGATAGATAACAAAGGTATTTCCATGACAAAGGGGACCTCTAGAAATTCCTGACCACAAAACCAGCATTACAAAAAAATTTGCAAGGTTATCCAAGAAAGAGAAAAATAAAACCAATGATACCAATAAGTCAAAAAAGAAAGACTACACTGGGCATGATGAGTAGCTAAGCAAAAGGAGAAAAAAAATCAGCAACAGGAAAATAATGCAACAAAAGAATAAGTCAATACCTCTCAGTAATAACTCTCAACATGAATGGTCTCAATTTCCCAATCAAAAGACATAAATTGGCAGAATGGATCAAGAAAGAAAACCCAAAGATACACCGTATACAAGAAACACATTTAATTAAAAATAAATTCAGAGATTAAAAATAAAAGGATAGAGAACAATATTCCATACAACAGGAACCCAGAAAAAAAAAGGAGTAGCTATCCTAATTTCAGACAAAATGGATTTCAAGACAAAACTCAATAGAAGAGACAAGGAGGGTCACTACATACTGATTAAGGGAACAATTCAACCGAAAAAGATAACAATTATGAACACATATACACCAAATATTGGTACTCCCAAGTTCATAAAACACATACTAATGGACATGAAACATTAGCTAAACACCAACATGATTGTATTGGTGGGCTTCAATACCCTATTGTCACAAATAGATAGATTATTAACCAGACAAAAAAATCAACAAAGAAATATCAGCGTTAATCCAAACTTTCAAAGAAATGGACTTAATAAATAGTAAAAGTATTCCATTCAAGAACAGAATACACATTCTTCTCAGCAGCACATGGGCCTTTCTCCAAAATACACCATATACTAGCCCATAAAGTGTGATTAAATGTAAAAGAATTGAAATTATCCCATGCATATTATCAGATCACAGTTCAATGAAACTAGAAATCAATGGCAAAAGAAACCACATAAACTATGCAAACACATGGAAATGAAAAAATACCATCTTTTTTTTTTTTTTTTGGTACTGGGGATTGAACTCAGGACCTTGCACTTGGGAAGCAGGCACAGTGCCACTGAGCTAAATCCTTGGCCCAATAATACCATCTTAAATAATCAGTAGGTCACAGATGAAATTAAGGAAGAAATTAGAAAGTTTCTACAATCGAATGATAATGCCAATATGACATACTGGAACCTAGGGAACACAATAAAAGCAGTCCTAAGAGAAAAGTTTATAGCATTGAGTCCCACATCAGACAAACAGAGCAAGCTCAAATAAATAATCTAATGATGCATCTCAAGGTCCTAGGAAAACAAGAACAATCCAAATCCAAAGCTAGTGTGAAGAAGGATATTATAAAGATGAGGGCAGAAATTAATGAAATTGAGACTAAAAAAACAACAACAAAGGATCAGTAAATTGAAGAGGTAGTTCTTTGAAAGAATAAACAAAATAGACAAACCCTTAGCCAATCTTACCAAAATAAGGAAAGAAAAGACCCAAATGCATACAATTAGAAATGGAAAATGCAAGGGATGGGGATTTAGCTCATTGGCACAGCACCTGCCTTGCAAGAACAAGGCTCTGAGTTCAATCCCCAGGAACGAAAATGAAAAAAGAAAAGAAATGGAAAAGGCAAAATCATAATAGACACTGCTGAAATACAGAAGATCACTGGTTACTACTTTAAGAACATGTACTCTTAATGAAATATCAAATTCAGAAGAGAGGGATAGATACCTAGATGCATATGAACTATCAAAGTTGAACCAAGAATATATAAAAAATCTTGAATAATCCGAATCAGTCAAAGAAATGGAAGAAGTAATAAAGTACCAAGTAAGAAAAGCCCAGGTCCCAATGGATTCTCTGTCAAATTCTACAAGAACTTTAGAGAAGATCTAATGCCAGTACCCCTCAAACTTTTTAATGAAATAGAAAAGGAAGCGGTACTCCCAAAATCATTACCCTGATTCCAAAACCAGAAAAGGACCCAATTGTTAGACCCAGCGAGAGAGAACCAACCAGAGACCGATATTAAATCCATATAGGAGTTTATTACCGCTGGGACCGGAGCCGAGCGTCAGACTCGAGCCCCGACTTGGGGGAGACTAACATGTTTTATACACCTTTGAGGCCTACAGTTTCTAGGCCCCCCTATGGGATAGAACTAGCAAAGCAAGCAAAAGGTACAGGAGCAGAACGTCCTGCCATTAGAACATTTGTAAAACAATAGTTGATGAATTGTTGTTTCTAAGAGACTTTCTAAGGGGAGGAGGTTTTTAAACTTCCTCCTTCTGAGTTCATCTAAAGGGCAGGCAGGTGGGTCGTCCAGCTGCAATATGGAGTCTGTTTTGCTAACTAGGGTCCTTCACACACCAAAAAGGAGAACTACAGGCCAATCTCTTTAATGAACATTGATGCAAAAATCCACAACAAGATACCAAATCATCAAAAACATCATACATCATGAACACCCAGGATTAATTCCAAGGATGCAGGGATAATTCATCATATGTAACTCAATAGATATAATAATATGTCATGTAAAGAGAAACAAGGACAAAAATCACATGATCATCTTAATTGATGCTGAAAAAGTATGTGGCAAAAGCCAACATCTGTTCATGAAAAAAAAACAAAACCCTGAAGAAAATAAGTACAAGTATCTTATATCAATCTGATAAAAGACAATTATAACAAACCTACTGCCAATATCATATTAAATGTGGAAAGCTTTCCTTCTATAAATAGGAATAAGACAACGATATGCATTATGACTACTCCTGTTCAATATTGTACTTGAAACATTTGCTAGAGCAATCAGGCAAAGGGAAAGAAATAAAAACAATATGTATAAGAAAGGAAGAAGTAAAATTATCATTATTTGCAATGATCTTCTACTTGGAAGACAAAAAATTCCACCAAAAGACTCGTAGAGTTAATAACTAAATTCAGTAACATAGCAGGACACAAAATCAACACAGAAAAATCAATAGCATTCCTGTAACCCAATAATAAACTTACCAAGAAAGAGATTAGGAAAACAATACCATTCATAATAAAATTAAGAAAAATTATAAATCTTAAAAATTAACCTAACCAAGGAAGTGAAAGAACTCTACAATGTAAAGTATAATACCCTGAAAAAGGAATTCAAAGAGGACATCAGAAAATGGAAAGATACTTTCTGTTTTTGGATAAGCAGAAACAATATTGTCAAAATGGGCATACTTCCAAAACTGATACACAGATTTAATGTAATCCCAATCAGTCCCAGTAGCATCATTCCTCACGAAACTAGGGAAAATAACTCTAACATTTGTATGGAATCAGAAGAGACTGAGAATAGCAAACACAATTCTGGGCAGCCAGAGCAAAGCAAGGGGCATCATAATCCCACATTTCAAGTTATACTACAAAACTACAGTGGTGAAAATAGTATGGTATTGGCAAAAAACCAGACTTGTGGATCAATGGACTAGAATAGAGGATCCAGAAACAAATCCAGGTGTATTCAGTTAGACACTTGGTCTAGAGGAAAGATAGCCTCTTTCACAAATGGTGCTGGAAAAACTGGCTACCCATATGCAGAAGATTGAATCTAGTCCCATATCTCTCACCATACTCCAAACTAAAACAAAAATGGATCACAGATGTAACTATTAAAACAGAAACAATGTACTGGAAGATAAATTGGGTAAAGCCATTGGAGACATAGAAATAGCTAAGGACTCTCTGAACAGAACCCCAGTTGCACACACACATGAAAGTTCCCTCAAGAAGGAACAACTGGCACAATATCAAATTAAAAAGCTTCTGCACAACAGAGGAAGAAACCAACAGAGTGAAGAGATAACCTACAGAATGGAAAAAAAATTTTGCCAGCTGTGTCTCAGAGAACACATATTGAAAATTTATAAAGAAATTCAAAAGATTAGCCCCCTCAAAAATGAAAGCCCCCCCAAAAAAGAAAGGCCCAGTTTAAAAAATGGACAACTGAAATAAACTGATACTTCTCAGAAGAAGAAATAAAAATTGCCAAAAATACATGAAAAAATGTTTAACATCTTTGGCCATTAAAGAAATGCAAATTAAAATAACACTGAGGGCCGGGGATTTAGCTTAGTGCTTCCACTGCCTGCCTCACAAGCGCAAGGTCCTGAGTTCAACCCCTGGTACCAAAAAAACAAAAAACAACCCCCCCCCCAAAACCCAAAAACAACACTGAGGTTTTACTTTACTCCAGAAAAAATGTGTGTCATCAAAAAAATCAAATAATAACAAATGCTGGAGAGGCTGTGGGGAAAAAGGAACCCTTCTACATTGTTGATGGGAAAGTAAACCAGTACAACCACTATGGAAAGCAGTATGGAGATTCCTCCAAAAACAAAGCTAGAAATTCCATTTAACCCAGTTATTCCCTTTCTAGGTATCTTCTTGAAAGAGTTAAAGAAATATTACAGTGATACATGCATACCCATGTTTATACCAGCACAATTTATAATAGCTAAATCTTAGAAGCAGCCTATATGTTCATCAATAGATGAATGAATAAAGAAAATGTGGCTTTTATACACAATGGAGTATTACTTTGCCATAAAGAAGGATAAACTTGAGCAATTTGTAGGAAAGTAGATGCACCTTGAGACCATAATGTTAAGTGAAATAAGTCAGACACATAAACTTAAATATCACATTGTTTCTCTTAAATGACAAACCCAAAATATAAATAAAGAACAAAATAAAAGGTAGGTGATAGGAAATAGACTGGCTAATAATTTGAAAAAGGGAAAGAAACCATAACATTGAGGGTTGTGGGAGGGAGGGCTGGGGAAGGGGATGAAAAAAGAATTATGATGTGTTATGTACATGTACCAAATCCCCATGAGGACTGTAATTATTATGTACTGCAAACATGTACCAAGAAAAATAAAAATTAAAAAAGAAGTCATTAGAAAATGGAAAGTCCTCCCTTTTTCATGGATTGGCTGAACTAATATTGTTAAAATAGCCATATCACTAAAAGGATCATAGATTCAATGAGATTCCTATTACAATATCAACATTCTTCGCAGAACTAGAAAAAAAAATCAAACAGTTCATCTTGGAGCACAAAAAGCTAAAATAGCTAAAGCAGCCTTTAGCAAAAAGAGAAATTAATGCTGGAGGCATTATATACCCAATCTCAAATTATACTACAAAGATACAGTAATAAAACCAGTACGGTATTGGCACAAAACCAGATATGTAGACCAATGGAATAGAACAGGGGACACAGAAACAAACCTATTCATCTGGAACTTTCTCAGTTTTGACAGATGGGCCAAAAACATTCTGAAAGAAAGACAGACTCTTTGAACAAATGGTGTGGGGAGAACCAAACATCCATATACAGAAGATTGAAACTAGAACCCCTTGTTTGTTCTAAAATCAAGGAGAAAAGATCAGAGACTTAGGCATATTACTGGAAACTTTCAAACTGCTGGAAGAAAACATAGGGAAATACTTGAAGCCACAGGCATAGGCAAAACCTTCTTGAATAGGACCCCAATAGCACAGGAAATACAGTAATAGCAAGAATCAACAAATGGGACTACATTAAATCACAACGTTTCTGTACAGCAAGGGAAACAGCCAGTACAGTGATGAGACAATTTAAAGATTGGGAGAAAATCTTTGCTAGCCACTCTTCAGAGAGATGATTAATATCTAGAATATATAAAGAACATCCAGGGCCAGGGGTTTAGCTCAGTGGTTTTGTTGCCTGCTGAGCAAGCGCAAAGACTCGAGTTTAATCCCTGGTTCCAAACAAACAAACAAACAAAAAAGAACTCCAAAAATTTAACACCCAAATCCCCAAATTAACCAACCAAATAGACAAAAAACAAAAAACAACCAAAAACCCCCCAATACTCTAGTCAATATATACACAAATGAATTTAACAGAGAATTCTCAAAAGAAGTACAAGTAGCCAATCAATACATGAAAAAATATTCAAAATCTTTAGCCATTAGGGAAATGAAAATCAAAACCAAATTGAGATTCCATATTACCCTAGTTAGAATAGCTATTAACAAGAATACAAAAAGTAACGAGGCTGGTGAGTATGCAAGGATAAAGGAATCTTTCTACACTGCTGTTGAGAATGTAAATTTATATGGAAATTAGAATGGAAATCAGTATCAAGTTTCCTCAAAAAATTAAAGATAGAACATACAGTTTGATCTAGCTATACTTGGGAAATATGTTCCTGAAAGAATTAGACAGCATACTCTAATGATACATGCATATCCACAGTTATAAAAGTATAATTCACAGTAGCTAAGCTGTGGAACTTAGACATCTATCACTAAAGAATGGATAATGCAAATATGATATATTTGATATACAAGGGAATATTATTCAGTCATAAAGAATGAAATCATGTCATTTCCAGGAAAATAGAACTGAAAACCATCATGTTAAGTGAAATAAGCCAGTCTCAGAAAGTTAAATGTATGTGCTTTCTTATATAAGAGATCTAAAAATAGAATTAAAAAATAAAATAAAGGAGAGATGATAGGAAACTAGAAGGTAGAATTTTAGATAGGAAGAGGATCAGGGAAAGGGGAGAAAAGGGAGTGAGGGAAGTGGGGTACAGATAATCAAAATATCAAATACGCATGTACCATTAGTCTAAAATGAACCTCATTCTGTATTACTAATATACACCAATAGAAAAAAAGAATTCTGGGACTATGATCATTCATCTCTGTGACACATCTGTAAAGGGTACAAAGCTGAAAGGATTGGTGCCTGCCCCACAAAGCGCCTACATCCTGGACTGGGATGCAGGAGACACCACACAGTTCAACACAAAAGTGCTGCAGTGGAAAAGCATAAAACACAAAGTGTGTGGAAGGACTATGACTGTCTAGGGCAGGTGGGGAACCTCCTTAGGGGCACTGAGGCAGAAAAGAGAGGTTTCGGAGTCAATAAAGAGAATGGGAGTTTAAGGGAGGGAGAACTGCACATAGTTTTAAAAAGAGAAATGTTTGAGGAAGAACTAAAGCTAAGTCTACAGTGCTGGCACCTAAAGAAATAAAACATGCAGTAGTGAAAACTGCGTGCTGGACAGGCGGTCAGGCATTGCTCACCCACAGTGACTACCGTGCACTCAGTGGCTGACCAGCATGTTAGATGCTGGGCTGATCAGGAATTAAGGAATCCTGGAAAATGGTCGGGGACCATTCCCATTAGAGGTAGAGAGAGGCAGAGATAAAGCTAGTTACACTCCAGGAAAGACATGACAAAGGTCCATAAAAGGCAATGGCTGTGGGGAAAGCAAAGAGAGTGAAAATAGGAGATATTTAGGAGACAGAGTTGATGCTTAGTTTATTAAATCAGGCACAAAGAGCAGAGAAGCAGCTTCTGTAGAACCTGTAGTCTCCATACGGACAGCATTTCTGAGTCTATTGAGGGCAGATGACTCTTTTTGGGCTGTAGCTCCATTCTTTCCATGTGCTGGCCAGCAGCTTCTTCAGCTGTGACACTAGTCATCCCTCTGCTTCCATTTTCTGACTTCCAGAGCTTTGTTGGAATCTCTACTCCTCTGGTATCTCTTTTTCATTTCTCTTTCTTGGGTTGGATTTGGGGCATCCATATCTTTAGTATGATAATTAGTGTGGCTTTTGGAGAAAAAGACAAATGGGTGTGCTCAGTCTGCCATCTTAAATCAGTGTTCCTGAATCTGATATTTGTTATGATGTATTTAAAGAAGCTGCATGCTACTTCAGATAGAGATGCCTGAGGCACTTGGCTGCATGTAGGCATTTGGAGCTTGGGAGGCAAATCTAAATTACAGGTATGGATGGGTGGGGATAAGATTGCCTAGGGAAAGCATGTAGGATAAGAAGGGATACAGATTAATCCTGATACAGGGGACCAGCAACATTTAAAATAACTGTTTTTAGGATACAGTATTCCTTTAGAGTTAGGGAGATTAACTGTAAATCAGAACTCCCCCCACCCCTGTGTTAATTAAATGAAAAACAACCCAATGGGCTCTTTGAGTTCAGGAAGGTTGAAGTCAACACCCAGTAAATATGTAAAAGCGGTTTAGGGCGGTTAGGTTTAACAAAGTTGAACAGGGTGAGGACAGGAGTTCCTCAGAAGAGAAAGATAATCAAGGGCATCAAATTTCCTGATAATGCTATTTAACTTTTTTGGTTCTGGCCCCATTCTGTGAGTCTGCTGCATGATGGCTCCCACGATCTGCTTATTCTTCTCTTCTGCCGAGAATGTGGCTCTGATTCAAGTACTATGCAGTGAGATATGTCCTGATAGTCTCCATATATTAATTAAATATTTATTTAGGCCTTACCAGGTGTCCCACACTGGGAGTGGTTCGGAGTTATGAAAGTAAATAGCATTCCTGCCCTCAAAGAACTCATAGATATGCATAAATGGTCTCATGCTCTACCTCAGTTGCCAAATACTATTATTCTCTTAGCAAAGGCTTTGCTCTTGGCTTTTAGGCTTCCCTTTTTTAGGCTACCCTTCATTCCCAATATGGCATTTTGGGAACTAAGAAAAGGGTGAGGACTTTTTCAACTCTATCTCAAGGATGGTAGGAAGTCATCACTCTAAGCCAGAGTGGGGTTTCACTACATATTATTTAATCTTATTTATTTATTTATTTATTTTGGTACCGGAGATCAAACTGGGGAACTTGCACTTGCGATACAGGCGGCAGCACCACTGAGCTAAATCCCCGGCCCTAATCTTTTTTATTTTTGTCACTTCTGATTTTATTAAGCAGAGACTCATTTTTTTTTTTAAAAAAGCACAAATCCCTGCACAAGGACATATTTCAGAGAGGCCAATGAAATCAAATATATTTTAAGAGTAAAACCTCAAATAAGCTTAGTCTCCAAACAAGTCATTGGTTAAAAAAATACAACCAATCAAAGAATGATTGTGGACTCTTAAAGGTCTCCCTTATACACTTGATCTTAGCCCAAAGGCCGAGAGGCAATAGGGTCTCCCTTACAAACACCGACACCCAAACACACATTGTTTCTTATAAGCCTGGAATTTCACTTGTTGTGTTTCTAATACTGGTTTTCTTTTAAATTCCTTGATTTTAATTTTATTTAGTTAGTTTTTTTGAGACAAGGTCTCACTATATTTCAGGCTGGTCTTGAACTCCTGGGGTTCCTCCTGCCTCTCGAGTGCTGTGATTATGTGAGTGTGTCATCATGCCCCGCCTAAATTCCATGATTCTTTTTTCAAGAATATAAATTGATTTTTTAATTTCTTACTTTTTGCCATGCTGGGGCTTGGTCTCACATATTAGATAAGTGCTCTACCACTGAGATAAAGCTCCCAACACCTAAACTGACATTCTTTTTGTTGTTGTTCCATGTAATTTAACCATTTTTTAATGCTAACTGCATTTTATTTATTTATCCCATTTCCCCCCTCAAGTCCCCTCCCCTCCCTATGTACAAATAATTTCCAAAATAGGAACATTTTAGTATATGTGCTGCCGAAGCAAGCACAGAAACAGAAATACTTTAATTAAATAGAGAACAAGGATGTAGGTTGGCAAAAGGATGAGGATTTGTTATTCTACTAAAGTAATTAAGATGAAAATAGTAGCAGTGGGATAAAAAGAGGAGACTATGGCCATTTCAAATGATGACTTTTTTTTCTAGTTTAGGTGAGTTGTCAAAATTTACTCATTCATTTGTCCATTCATTCACTTATCCATTCAATCAACAAATATATCCAGCATGTGCTGGCCACTGCACTGGGTGATGGGAATATAAAGATGAACTTGGACCCCTTTCTTAGGAGATATTCACCAATAGCTGTATGAAATCACACCAAAGTTAAGTTACGGTGCAAAGTAAGCAAAATGAACTTCAGTTATCTAGTGCTGCCACCTGCTGGGCATTTTCTTTTTCACGGCGTTTAACTAGGCTTGACTAGAGAAGTTGGAATTAGGAAAGCATTTGCATTTTTGCACGCTGGACCGTGCATTTTTCTTTTATTTTAATAATATGCATCTCAGAATATTTTTTCAAGTACATTTTAATTGTATAAGTTTATGGGCTTCAGTATTATTTTATATTTGTGCAGTATAAAATTATCAAATCAGGCTAATTAACATTTCCATCTTAAGCATTAATTTAAAAAATTATCACATAACAATCACACATATTTATGGAGCACAGTGTGACATTTCAGTACATGCATTTTTCCTGGTGAGTACACTTTCTCTTTTCCCCACCACTCCACCACACCAACCCTAACGTCTCTTGGACTGGTATCTCCCTTGCTGGTGAGCTGAGTCACCGCCCTTTATGCCAGGGCAATTGCTCTGCTCTTCTCCCTCCCATGAAGTTTTGGGCCTGAGATTCTGTTTGAAGAAAGTCTGGGGCTTCTTTGGCTTCTTCCCATTCTCGTAGGAGTTAGTGCTTCTTGCCAGGACGCTGGAGATGGATGAGGCATTGTCTAATCTGGGAAGGAGAAGGTAACAGACCCTGGCAGCAGACGCCCCACCCAGCTTTGCAGCTGCTCTCACTTCGGTAGAAGAAGTAGTGTTGTGGAAGGAGCAGGAGTTTACAACCTCTTCATAGGTGGCCTGGGTTCAGGTCCTCTGGGAGGGTTCGAAATGCAGGGGAGAAATTGGGACACGCGATTAGGCATTAAATAGGTCTCATTTTCTTTGCATCATCAGTTCTTGCAGGGCGTCAAATGCATTCTGGTGTGGTTTCATCATTAAGATGGAGCTCAGTTGTGCCAAGTTTGCCACTGAGTCAGATGTGTGCCTTGTTTTGCTCTGCTTCAAACCAAAGGCTTCCCATGAATTGTTTATGTTTTATTCAGAAAAGATTAATCAAGTGGGGACTACTTGGTTGAGCACAAAATTGTGAAGACCACTATCTCCCATTGCTTCTTATGGTGTCATAAATTATCCTGTTGGGATTATTGCTTAGTGGTAGTGGTAGAGTGTATGTATGGGATACACAAGGCCTTAGGTGTGTTGTTCAATCACCAGTAACACACACACACACACCACACCCTGGATTTAAGTAGATTAGAATAAGTATTGAAATATTAATCATGCTTTAAACATTCTTTACTTTCATACTTATCCTAAAATTACTTAGAGGAAAATATACTAAAGTATGCACACATGTTTATTTCTAGTGCCCTCCTTCCAAAAAAACTCTTCTTCAGAAAATGCTGGCTTATCCTTCCTGATTCAGAAACTTTAAGGATGTATCCTGAGCTCAGTCCTCTTCACCGAACCATGGGAAAGAGGGCAGAAAAGCATAGTAGTAAGCAAATTAACTGCAGGATTTTTTTCCCCAGACCTTCTATATCTTGACCTTTTTCTTCTACTCCATTTTGATTATTTGCCAGGCTCCAATTCCACACACCCTGGACCTTCCCCACCTGCATTCCTCTTGGATGCAGCCCACCCTGACCAACTTCATTTCTCAGGATGGAGTGATTTTCATGAAAAATATTAGTGTAGAATTTGGTACAGACACCAAGTACTCACACAAGTGTTCTACCCGATAGATTAATGGTCCTCACAGTGAAGTTAGTGTCCAGTGTGGTCCTAGGATAAAAGAGGTACTGAGTCAGGGGAATGACAAAGCGCGGAGGTGGAGGTAGAGGTGGATGTGAATGTGGGTAGTATTGGAGATAGGAGGAGAGGTGGGGCAGGAGTGGGGTTGATGTCACAAGCGAGTGGAGGACTAGAGAAATTTGCAGGCTGGAGTATTAGTGGGAAAAGGATAATCAATTCATAGAAACAAAGTTTTGGAAGTTAGGACTCAGAAATAGTCAAGATCAAATCTTATTTCTCGAGCCTATGCCACAAAGGTAATGATTTATCTTCAGACTCCCCCTTCTGTTCTACCTCATGTCTGTCATCCCTTTCATCAGAGGTGCAGGTAAGATGGGCAAGAGAAGTGAAAGCCTAACCTTTTCAAAAATAATATTCATTCATTTGTCATAGAAGTTTTGAGTATCACTTGAAACATTGCTAAACTGAGGGCTTTTTCTTCTTATATCCACTATTGTTTCATTTTCACATTTTATTTTGTTGCTTGAAAAATATTACAAGATTAGAACATGC
The DNA here is from genome assembly GCF_000247695.1 of Heterocephalus glaber. The sequence goes on from NW_004624752.1 coordinate 26,210,602, forward strand.
TCATAGTTTCAAGTCAGACCATACTAAAAGTATATGAATGAAAAATTGTCTCTCCATCCCCTTCCAACTTCACTTACTAAAGAACAAATGTTACAGTTGGATGTCTTTATACATTTTTATATTAACATATGTAAGGGTCTTCTTTTCTTTAATAATGAGACTTTATATATATATAATCATACAAGTTCCTTTTCCATTTAATGATATATATGACATATTTCATAATATTTCAGGATATGGATGTTCAATCCTTTATTCATTCCAGCTTCTACTCGCTGGCATTTTTGGCCCTACAGATATTGTTAAAAAAAATCACTGAACATGTCTTTTCACTGTTTTTTGGGGGGCGGGGGGACTAGGTCAAAGGGTTTGTGCTTTTTTTTTGGTACCGGGGATCGAACTCAAGTCCTTGCGCTTTTGAGGCAGGTGGCGGAACCACTGAGCTAAATCCCTGGCCCTGTGCATTTTTAATTTTAGTAGACACTGCCAGGTAACTCTTCCAGAAGATTTAGGAGTACATACTTTGCATTATCACAAGATTACATATATAAAAAGTTGGACAGTTTCTCTACAATTGAATCCACCTTGGCATCAGAGCCTCTATTTTCATTTTTTTCTTGCTAAGTTCATTCTCAGTATAAAACAGTCTTTTGTAAGTAACTACTCAATAATTACAATTAGCTTTCTAGCCTCCTATTCTTGCTGTATTGTTGCAGGATGACTCTGAGTTTGGGGGAAGTTTGTGTGGCATCAGGGTAGGCATTGGTGAGTTTGGGCCAAGTAAGTTCTTGTCTTTGGCGAGCCTTTCCTTTGCGGAATTGGTACATACACATATCCCTTTTTGATCCTTTTAATTTTCCCTTCCCTTCCCTTTTCTTCCCTTCCATTCCCTTCCTTCCTGTCTTACCCCTGCCCAGTTGTTCCTCATTCTTTCAGGTCTTGAGCATCGCTCTGTTCCTGATGAACATTACCATGGCCTCCAGGTGACAGTTCTGTATTGCCTTAATCACAACAATACTCCATGTGCTCAGCTTGTCACACATCTTCAGAGCCAGGATAGTCTAGCTCCATTCCTGTGCCATGCAGGGGTGTAAGAGTCTCTGAGGACTCACCGTGCCTTTGTTCTGCGCCCCAGGCCTCATTGTTACAGCTCTACTGATGAGGGGCCTTTGGGCTTCTCTGTGAGGTTTCCCGTGGCTCAGATTGCCCAGGAAACTTGGCAGTGGTTATTTTTGCTCAGAAATACCTCAGATGAATCTGGGTTTATTCTGCCTCCCCAGAGAGATCTGGTCTTGGGGAGAAGTGACAGTACTGGGCCCTACCAGTAATGGACCCCTTAGTTTCCCCCAATCCTCTCTGTTCTGCCTGCTGGTCAAGTTCTCCTTATGAGTAGGTATGGCTATGATGACAACATACAATTCTCCTCATAGTTACTGAAAGAGTATTAGATACTAGGTCCAACCAAGTGTTGGCTCTAATTAAAGTCAGATTTGGGGGCTTTAAAAAACATGTTACTCTTTCAAGTACTTGGATTTTGTAATTGAAAATGATGGCTGATCAGAATTTTCTCTCTGCTGTGGACTTTCTAGAACAATTTTTAAGAGCTTCAAGTTAAGGATTTGTTTTCCATGTGTCGTCTAGCAGCTGCTGGATTGATTTCTCATGTTCCTTTACAATTTTAAAGCAATTTTTCTTTTTCTCCTCACTAATTGCAATCTTATCTTCTATATGTGAAATTCTATCCTCACATTGGTTCATTCTGCAGCGCAGACTTTCCATGGAGTTTTTAATCTCTTGGAAATCTGTTTGTATCTGTTTTATGGATTCCATTTGTTTCCTATGTTGGGATTCCATCATGTTCCTCAGATCCTCTATTTTTTAAATCTGTGCCCTCTCTATTTATTAATCATGTCTTGCACCATGAGCAAAATCTTTGCTGTTATCTGAGTAATTATTTCTGATTTCATTTTTCCCAGATTCTCTTTTGTTGCCAGTTCAGAGAGTCCAGGTGGTTGAGTATCAGATTGTTCCATCTTGTTTTCCTTTGGGGTTGCTGTAGGTGATCTGGAAGTCTGTTTTTGAGGCTTGTTTATGTGTTTTCTCATTTCCACGGTGCGGGGGGTGCTTCTGGCGCCCACGCAGCTCACCTTCTCTGCCCTAGGAGCTTGGGATGGCAGTGGGGGAGCTTCCTTCCGGGTGCTGGGACCAGCTGAGCTTCTCTGCCCTAGGAGCTTGGGATGGCAGTGGGGGAGCTTCCTTCCGGGTGCTGGGACGGGCTGAGCTTCTCTGCCCTAGGAGCCTGGGATGGAGGTGGAAGCTTCCTTCCGGGTGCTGGGACCGGCTGAGCTTCTCCTGTTTTCCATGTGTCATCTCTACATCTGTATCTCCAAAACCCCCATGCTCCTTAAATGGTAAGAAAAAAGAGGTGAGAGAAATTTTAAAAGTAGTTGAATATCAAAATGTTAGACCACTAAAAGAACAAATATAGTAACTCTGCAGTTACTTATGAGATGATGTAGAAACTCTGCTTGTAAGAATTCCATCTTGGGAAAAGAATTTGATTGGAAGAAAATCCTTAAATCACCTTGAGATGAAAACTGAGATCTAGGGATATGATATTACAAAAGTTGATCTCCAAAGGACACAAAAGATAAAAGGAGAACTTTGAACAAGAATACGATGAGGAAGAGGGAGATTATTCAGTAGAGGAAAGAAGGCAAAAAAGATAGCAGAACAATGTGCACCATGACAAAATAAGAAAATTTCATTGTGAAATAAACATAGAATTTGGAGTTTAGTAGACAACTCAAGAAGCTAGTAACATATAGGAGAAAATAGAGTTTAACAACATAGCATCAGTTTGGACATAATAAGCACCAGGCCCTCTTCTAAATGCTTAACTTGCATTAGCTCATTTGGTCTGCACAGCAACACTAAGAAATGGTACTTGCTGTTTTTAAATATGGAAACAGACACAGAGAACTGAAGTAACTGGAACAAGTATCAGGGGCCATATTCCAACCTCACGGAGTGTGGTGAAAGGTAAGGAGATTATAAGGAGATGTCTGAGCTAGCACCTGGGTTGGCTTGTTGCCACTTCATGGGTGCAAAAGTAGACAAGAGACTCAGTGGACATGAGCTAGTTTATTACTCACAGTGTGGCACAGAGTGGGGAAACTGGCTTGGTAAGTTTGCTTCCATTGCCCTGAAACCCCATGGGGCATTAACAGGCCCAGATGGAGCTACTCACACAGTGAGTGATGCCACATATGAGGAGCGTCAGGTCAAGGTCTCAGCACCTTTACAGCAAGCAGCAAACAGGCGAAGTCCCCTCTGCAAGGAACTGTCAGGAAGACATTCTGTGGGTGCCTTGATCAACTGAATGGCTGTGTAACGAGCTATAACAACTTCTCAAGGCCAGAGGATGGCAAGGTGCTATGTTTCGGCACAGTCAGGAAGGACATACAGATCTGCTCCAGGCCACGACACACTGCCTTTCCCAACACCAAAGTCAGAGCTAGTAAGTGATGGTCCTGGGATTTGAACCTCAGCAGTTGGGCCCACAGACCACACTTTTTATTGTCATACTACACAGAGACCTACTATCCAATTTTAAGAGATTGGTTGTTTTATTATGCACTGCAATGTAAGCTCCTCTTTTACTGCCAATAAACTTTGGCAAACCATTAACGCATTGCTTTAAGTCAGCAGTATTTCACAGGTGAATGGCTTAGGTGGCTGTCTGTTGGAGTGACAGACTATTTCAAAGGAGCAACACATCACCCACGAGGTGAAATGCAGAGTGGAAAGAATTCGGTGGAAGCAATGAACAGGTTGACTGCAATAAACAAGTTGATTGTCAACTTGTTAAATTTGAGAGAGCTCTAGGAGATTAGTAAAACATACTTCTGGTTGTGTCTGGGTGGGTCACAGGTCATGACCTTTCAGACGGCATCTGGTCCCTGGCCCTTCCTCTTGCTCCTGCTTCCTGAGGTCATGGGGTGAGCAGCTTTCTACTGCCATGCCCTTCTGCCATGATGTTTCTGCCTCGGGAGCAGCCAACCATGCACTAAAACCTCTGAAACTGTAAGCCAAATAAACCTTCTTTAAATTGTGGGTGTCAGGTTTGGTCTCAGAAACAGAACGCCAGCAAATACAGACAGAGACTTCCCAGGGATGTTAGGAAGGATATAAGGCAGAGATGGAGAACCTTTTAGAGCTTTCAGTGATAAAAACAGCTTGCTGCAGCACCTGTGCCATAGGTTCACCAGCACTGATATAGGGTATCTCACCTTATATGAGGTCGGATGGGGTGTGAGTCATTTTTTATTTAATCTTAAAGGACAAGATGACCTTATCAAACTGGAAAATGTAGGGACATCAAGAGTTGACAAAAAAGGGAAAGATAGATGGACTGGTAGATATATGATAACTAGCTAGGTAGCTAGAGAAAAGGAATAAAGAAGGTAGTCTGAGATCAAGGACTGTGCCAGCAATATGTATGTGGCAGGTGAGGTGAGCAGAAGGGAGAATGTGACTGATCTTCCAAGGAGTAATCAAAGTGCATGGCAGTGCCTAGAAAGACTAGCACTGGCTGGGAACATTTGCAAGGACAGGAGTTCAAATACAAGGGCCAGGAGGGATGAGCTGCACTCATCAGTTAGCAAGGAGCAGTAGGGAAGGACACACCTGACACCCTGTCTGCTGCCGTGATGAGGAACACTCAAACCAGCACCAGAACTCCTCTGAGAAAGACAGGAGGAAGCTGGGAGAAAACTCAAAATGGTGAGTAGGTAACCAGATGAGGTTGCTTTAAATTGGACCAGACTAAGTTACCTTCAGTGGTCAAGAATTTGAATGCCCTGCTTTAGAAGAAGTCTTAAAATTGGGTGCTAAACGTCTTCCAACACTGTTTTTGTTTTTGTTTTTGGCTTTTCTGGGTCCTTTGTACTCTTACATAACTTTTAAATTTCAATATCCAGTTCTTCATTTATAGCAAGTATACACAGACCTGAAGTTTTATATATACCTTGTGTTTTCTAATCCTGCTAAATTCAAGTACAAGTTCTAGGGGCTCCTAGAGATTTCTTAGTATTTTCTCTGTAGATGATCATTTCATCTACATATAAAGATTTTGCTTCTGCCATACCAATCCTATCCTAGTTGTGTCATTTTATTGCCAGACTATTTTGGTGGGGACTAGGTTTCAAAGTTTAATGGACAGATAAAGAGTAAGCATATCTTCCCTTGTTCCCCACTTTAGGGAGAAAGCATTGTATCGTCTACATTCATAGAAGGAGTTTTGTTGGAAGTATGGAGTACATGTCTTTGATCTGTTGAGAAGGTTCTGTTCTACTTCTAGTCTCCTGATAGCTTTTACCATGAACAGCTGTAGAATTTAGTCCAGTACTCTTTCTTCAACTAGTGACAGGATCATATGGCTTTCTCCTTTCCTCTGTTAAAATGTTTACTTTTGGGGGTGGATCTTCCAATGCTGAACCAACACTGCCATGCCTATAATAAAACCACTTTCTACATCCTGCCAGATCTGACTTCTAATAGTTTGTTTTGTTAAACAAATTTCTATCTATGTTCATACTTTTTTCTTCTATTATCTTTATCCAGTCTTAGGATTAGCACAATGTTGATTTCCTAAAATGAGGGGAGAAGTGTTCCTTCTTTTTTCTGCTTTAATTGGTTGATATAATTTATCAGTTAAAATGTTTATGATCCTGCTGTTGTCATATAGGTAGGTTTTCAAGCTAGGAATATCCTTTCTTTAATAGGTGCTATTCAAATTTTATATTTCCTCCAGAGTTAGTTTAATTAATTTGTCTTCTAAGTTACTTCTTAGAAGTTGTCAAATTTATTTCCAAAAAGATTTTTGTAATATGCTTTCTATATCCTTTTAAATTCTGTAAAATCTGTGGTACTGTCTCCTAGATCTTAATATTGTAATTTAAAAAATGTATAACTGATATTGTATAACAGGAAGAAAAGGTCTAAAAGAGCAGGGGAATTGGGAGGGGTAGGGGAAGGGAAATAAGGGAAAGGAAAACATATGAGAAGAGGAAAAAATGGAAACAAGGTCTTTGCAAATAGGGAAGGGTGGAGGGGGTGAAGGGAAGGCAAGGGAAGGGGAAAAAAGTAAGAACCAAGAGACTCATGTAATGGTACAAGATCCCAATGATGAATGTAACTGTATTTTATACCTAAAATGTACCAATAAAGTTAATGGGGTAAAAAAAGTAAAAAAAAAAAAAAAAGAGAGAGAGAGAGTTTGAATGCCCTCAAATTGGCAGGAATGAGGGCTCCAGAGAAAAGTGAAGTATGTTTTAAATAAATGGTTATATTATTATGCACTTCTCAGCCTTTTTTCTTTCTGATACTAGGAATCCAACCCAGTTTCACACATTCTAGGCAAGTGCTCTATCCCTGATCTACAAATTCATCCCAGTACTTAGTGGTTTTGTTGTGTGAACTTCAATTCCTGCACTGATACAACCATGTATGCACACACAGGGCCCACACATGCATAACACATCTTCCATACTCTTTAGGGGAGGAACACTGAGGTAAGTGTGAAATTTACTTCTTACTGAATATCCTTTGTATGGTTTGAAATTTTATAAGGCATATGTTTTACTTTTTAAGGTAAATGTTTTAGCCTACAAAAATAAATAATGGACACACCATATTGGTTTTGTGGGGTCAGGGAGACTTCCATTCAGATTTTAGAAGAGGCCAGAGAGTATATCCTGAGAGGGAAGTGCATGAAGCTGTGAGAATGAAGCTGAAAGTTCAGTAGAGACCCCAGGATGTTAGAGATGCCAGAAATGTGGAGCATCTGTGGAGGAAAACCACAACCTGTGAGTGGAGCCACCCCCAGTGAAGCCATATAAGGCTGCAACCAGAAATGCTGTAGGAGCAGGCTACCCAAGCACTTTGGAACTCACATCTCATCACAACTTGCCCTGGGTGTTGACCATGGAACTACAAGATTTAATGTTTTCCCTGCTGGGTTTCAGTGTTGCTTTGGTCCCATTTCTTTTCATGGTGCTAGTCTTCCTTTTTGGAATGGGAATGTTTATCCTGTGTCATTGTATGCTAGCAGTATTTAATGTTTTAATTTCATAGGAGTTCACAACTAAGAGTTTGCCTTGAGTCTCAGAGGAGACTTTGCACTTGGACTTTTCAGCAATGTGGAAACTATTCAAACTTTGTTGACTCTTAAGAGACTGACTAAATGCATTTTGCATAAAGAGATGGACATAATCTTTTGGGAGCCAGAGGTGGAATGTTATGGTTTAGATCTAGAATGTTTCCCAAAGCCTTGGGTGTTCAGAGGTTGGGTTTCTGGAAGGTGACTGGATTTTGGGGGCACTATAGCTGACTTACTATTAGGAGATGGGGCCTGCTTGGAGGTAGGTAACTGGGAACATGACATGGAAGAATGTATCTTCCTCCAACTTCCCCCATCTCTTTTACTTCCTGGTCACCACATGTGAGCACTTTCCTCTGCAAGATCCTTCCATCATGTACTTCCTGCCTTGCAGCCAGCCAACTATGCACTGAATCCTCTAATAACTGAGTCAAAATAAACCTCTCTTTATGTTGCAGCTGTTGAGTATTTTGCTCCAGTGATAGGAATATTACTAAAACACTGGTAATGTGTAAAGAAACGTTTATTTATTTCACAGACTGGAAGTGCAAGGGTATGTACAGTGCTGACACTGAGTCAGCCTTGGTGAAGGCCACATAGCAGATGGCAGCATAATGGGAGAGGGAGGGAGGGAAGGAAGGAGTGAGTGAGGGAGAGAGACAGAAAGATCACATTACTAGAGAGACTGAGGAGTGGCCAGATTTTTTTTTTTATAACAACTCTCTGTTGAAAACTAACTCAGGAGTCTCATATCGAATTTTTATCTAAACGAATTTTCATCATGTGTAACAATGATTATAAAAATTTCTCCTTTATGAAAGTGATAAATTATATTTGAATATTTTCAAATGCTGCACTATCCTTGCATTCCTAATGTTTAATAGTTTTAATGCTTATAAAATTGTTTGGCCTTGGATTTGTTTGGGTGTAGAACATAGATGACCATTAATGTTCAAGTGTTATTAATTTATTTTGATCTTGTGGTTATTTTAAGTTGATTTTAGTCACTGATATTGTCAAAAATCAATCACTTCACTCAAATTTTCAAATTATTAAATTTTACATGAAAGTCATTTATCATCTCTATAAATCTATCATCTATAAAGTCTCTATATACTTGGTTAAAGAATAGTCTCTTTGTCCATTTTTCCTCACTCCTATATATTGTATTTGTGTTTTCTTACCTTTATGATTAAGCTTGCTACAAATTTATCCAATGTTACTCTTTTAGAAGAACCTGTCAAAGATGTTAAGAATCCATATAGTAATTCTTTACCTATATGTTATCCTCTCTCAGATAGGGTGGCATAGAAATCAACTAACAATAGCTAAATAGAAAGTTTTACTGTGATTTCTGTATATTTTTTTACAGAAAGATAAATTTAAAATATTCCTAAAATGGATAGGTAATATTATGCCAGCAATCTCTTTTTACAAGATATCTTTATTTTCTAGTTTAATGTTGCTTTTACAAAGCAGAGGAAAATCTGATCATTGAATATAATTTAAACGAAGTAACAGAATTATGATTATATATTACCACTGACAATCATTTTCACTGGATAAAGCAAAAGGGGTCAAAAGGTTTTGAACACTCACTGGTTTTGAAGGGCTTTGTTCGTAGAGCCTACATAGAGATTACAGTAAAGCAAATCCTTCTTAGCTACTAAAACCAGGCAAATGGGTATTCAGAACTGCTTAGGTGCTTTAAAATACTTATGTCCCCACAGGGGACTAAAATTAATGTGGATAAAATTGCAATAATACTGAATATTTTCCTGGGGGTAGAGAATAAAAGATCTTGATTGATGTCTGTTTTTGTGTTTCTTGAAAATTCAAATCATGATTATTTAAAAGAATTAAATTTTTGCTTTGCTTTCTAGTAATATGGAAAAACTGTTTCATTGACTCACCTTCCAAACAAAAATAATATACACATAGGGAAAAAATATATATATACATACCTGGATGTCTCCCCAAAAGCCTCATGCATTTATAGATGGGCCTTTTGGGGAGAAGACTGGATCATGAGAGTGTGATACTTATCAGTGGATTGATTAGTCCACTGATGAGTTTATAGCTAAATGTGATGTGATGTTGGAAGGTGAAGTATGACTGGAGGAGGTGGGTCTCTGAGGGCGTGGCCTGGAAGGGTCTATTTCCTTCCCTCCTCCTGGATCTCTGTTTCTTGTCTGCCATGCCATGAGCAATTCTCTGCCATGTTCCTCTGCCATGCCACACTGCCTTGGAGCCAGTGGACTGTGGACTGAAACTTCTATGAAATGGAAGCCAAGACAAACTTCTCCTTCATTTGCAGGTGTTGCTTATTGTGTCTTAGTGATGAGAAAGTAATAAGACAATATATGTGAAAGATATATGTGACAATATATGTGAAAGATTTATGTTTGCACCATACAAAAGTGAGGAAAGTAAAGGTTCCAAACTAAGTGAAAGTAGGAATCTGGAGAAGCAAGTGGAAAGATGGTTTCACATTTTTGACACCCACTACATTATGTAAATTATGTAAACTTAATGGTAAATATATCAGCTAATATAAAAACAATACATACGCATTTTTGTTTCAATTTATTTCTTCTATTTTAAAGTTCAACTTATAAATCTGTGCTAATGGGTTCATAATTTGTAAAGATACACTATATGACAATAACAGGACCATGGAGAAAGAAAGAAACAGAGTTATATAGGAGCATTGTTGTTGCATAGAATTAAACCTAAGTTAATATTATCTAAGTTATAATTTTGTAAGTTAAGACATCAATAGAATTCCCAAGGAGAACAACCATGAAAATAACTCAAAATATTTATTAAAACACACGAGAATTAGAATGATATACAGTACTAGAAAATATATCACACAAGGAAGGAAATAATGAAGAAACGGAGGAACAAAAAGGCATAGGCTGGGGCTGGGGATTTAGTTCAGTGGTTCCGCCGCCTGTGTCGAAAGCGCAAGGACCTGAGTTCAAATCCCCAGTACCAAAAGAAAGACATAAGACATAGAAAACAAATAGCAAAATGACATGAAAGTTCTACCTGTAATTACATTAAATGTAAGTGGATTGAACACTTTT
>NW_004624752.1:26220955-26233518 GCF_000247695.1 Heterocephalus glaber
TTTTTTTTTTGTACCGGGGATCGAACTCGGGTCCTTGCGCTTGCGCAGCAGGCGGGAAAAACCACTGAGCTAAATCCCCGACTCCACACAGTAGATTTTTTGAAAAAAGTTTTGAGCTATATGTTGTCTACAAGAGAAATATTGTAGATTCAAAGAAGCAAACAGGGTGACACAAAAGGATGAAAAAAGATATAACAGGCAAACAAAATCAATAGAGTTCTAGAGTGATGTGTGTGTGTGTGTGTGTGTGTGTGTGTGAAAAAGTAATAAGTAGTAGACTTTCTTTGTAGTAGGGATGAAACAAGGGCTAGCAAGTACTCTGCCACCAAACTACATCCCAAGTTCTTTAAATTTTTTTTTTTATATTTTAAGAAAGTGTCTCTTTACGTTGCCTCGGCTGTCCTCAAACTTTGATTCCTCTGCCTCAGACTCCCGAGCAGCTGAGATTAAAGGCTTGTATCACCACACCTAGCCAAGACTAAGTAACTTTAAGCCAAAAATTATTAGCAAAGACAAATATGGATATTTTATAATGATAAAAATGTCAATTCACGAGAAAGTTGTAACAATTATTTACATATATATACCTGACAGCAGAATCCCAAAATGTATGAAGCAAAAGCTGACAGAATTGAGGACCAGTGTCGGAAATTAAATAGTAATAGAAAATTTAGGACTCCAATTTAACGACAGAATAAGTAGAAGATCAACAAGAAAGTGGAAGACTTGAACAATATTATACAAAAACAGGATCCAATGGACCTCTGTAGAACACAGCACAATACAATAGAATAACAACAATATAATGCATGTTTTTCTCCAACACATCTGAAACATCCTCTATCATAGATCATATACCATGTACTAGGCCTTACTTTAAGCTATGAAACAAGCCTAAATAAATTTTAAAAGACTAAGATTGTACAAAATTCATTTGATGACCTCTATGGAATAAAATTAGGAATCAATAACAAAAGTAAATTTAGAAGATTCACAAATATGTAGAAACTAAACAATATACTCCTAACTAACCAGTAGAGCAGAGAAGAAATCTCAAGGAAAACTAGAAAATGAAAACAAAAATTTATGAATGAAAAATATTCATAAGAATGAAATGAATGAAAACAAAAATTTATGGAATGAGGTAATTGCAATCTTTATGGAAATTTATAGCTGTAAAATACCTATATTAAAAGAGAAGAAAGATCTCAAAATGATAATAACCTTCTACCTAAAGGTTGGAAGGTAATAACTGTCTACCTTAAGATATTGTAAAGAAAAAAAATTAAACTCAAATCTAGCAATAAGAAGAAAATAGTAGGGCTAGGAATTTAGCTGAGTGGCTCTGCACCTGGCTGGAAAGCATAAGGTCCTGAGTTCAATTCTCAATGGAAAAAAAAAAGAAAGAAGAAGAAAATAGTAATGTTACAGGTGAAATAAGTGAAATAGAGAATAAAAAAACATAAAATCACCAAACATAAATTCGGTTCTTGGAAAAAGGTTTAGCAAAATTGACAAACTTTTAGCTAGACTGATCTAGCTAGAAAAATAAGAGAGGACTCAAATTACTAATATGAGGATTGAAAGGGGTTGTCATTACTGATTTTATAGAAATCTAAAGGATTATAAAGGAATATTATGAGGAATTATATGGTAACAAATCCGATAACATAGATGAAACAGACACACTTTTAGAAAGTGTGTCTTCCAAAAGCAACTTCAGAATAGTTTATCTGAAAGGACTATAACAAGTAATAAGATTGATTTAATAATTTTTCAAAAGGCCCACAAAGATAAGCCAGGGTCCAGATGACTTTTCTGAAGAAATCTGCCAAATGTTCAAAGAATGACATTATTCTTTTACAAACTTTCAAAATATAGACAAGGAATTCCTAAATTATTACATGAGGCCTTGATATCAAAACCAGGGGAAGAAACATAAGAAAACTACGGACCAATGTCTCTTATGAATATAGACACAAATATTCTTAATAAAATGCACCAAACTGAATCCGATAACATATAAAAAAGATTATACAGATGACCAAGTGGTATTTATCTGAGCAATGCGAGGTTAGCTTAACATATGAAAAGCAATTAATGCAATGTAACTCAGTGACATATTAGGGCTGGGGATTTAGCTTAGTGGCATATTAAAGGACCAAAAAAAAAAAAAAAAAATCATCCAGCAGATACAGAGAAAGCATTTAACCAAGTCCAATACTTTTTTATGATAAAAAATCATTCAATAAATTAAGGAACACTTATAGAAAGGAATATTTATAACTTGATGAAGGACGTCTATCAAAATTCACAGCTGCCATATACTTAATGATGAAAAACTGAAAAAATTATCTTTAAGACCAGGAAAAATGCAAGCATGAGTACTGGCACTTTCACTCAATGTTGTACAGAAGGTTTTAGCTAAGGCAATTAGGCAAGAATAAAAGAAATAAAAGGTACCCAGATTAAAATGAAGTAAAAATATCTCTACTCACTGGTAACATGACCTTATAGACAGAAAATCCTAAGGAATTCCCCCATCCCTGCTACACACACACACACACACACACACACACACACACACACACAAACTAGTAAATAAGTTCAGCAAGGTTGCAGTGTATAAAAATGAATACATAAAAACTAACTTTTTATACAGCAGCAATGAACAATACAAAAATAAAATTAAGAAAACAAACTTTCAACAGCACAAAATAGAATAACATACATTGCAATAAATTTAACAAAGAAAGTGCAAAAGTTTGAACATTAAAAACTGTAAAAAATCATTAACAGAAATTAAGGTCTAAATAAATGAAAACACTTCTTGTGCTCACAGATCGGACAACTTAGTATTGTTAAGATGGCAATACTTCATAAATTGATCTACAGTTTCAACACATCTCTATCAAAATTCTAATAGCCTTTTTGCAGAAATTGGCTAACTGATCCTAAAATTCATATGAAAATGCAAGAAACCCAGAATAACTAAGACAGTCTGGAAAAGGGAAAGCTAATTTGGAGGACTCACACAAACCAGCTTCAAAACTTGCTACAGGGTAACAGTAGTCAAGATAGTATGTTACAAGCATAAGGATAGACATATAGTCCAGAACTGCGAGTGCAGAAATAACTTACGTTTTTGATCAAATGATTTGCGTGTGTGCGCTTGTGTGCGTGTGTGCGTGTGTATGGTACTAGGGATTGAACTCAAGGTCTCATGTGTGCTAGGCAAGAGCCCTCCCACAGAATTATACCCTAGTTTGTCAATTGAGTTTTTGACAAGAGTACTCACAAAATTCAATAGGGAAAGAATAGTCTTTTCAACAAATTATACTGGCACAACTGGATTTTCTCTTGCAAAAGAATGGATTTGAACTCTTACCATACCACATGTAAAAATTAACTCAAAATGAATCAGATAAATAAATATAAAAATTAAAACAATAAAACTCAGAACAAGACATAGGAGTAAATATCTGTGATCCTGGGTTAGGGAAATTTTTGTAACTGTAATACCAAAAGCTCAAATCATACACACACTCATTCACACACACACACACACACACACACACACAGGAGCATGTGCACAAAAATAAAATAAAAATATAAATAAAAATAAATAAAATAAATAAATATAAAATAAAATAGCCTTTATTAAAAATAAATAAAACTTTCCTGCTTTAGAAGATGCTATAAAGTAAGTAAAAAGACAACTCAGCATATGAGAGAAAGTATTTGCAACTCATGTATTTGGCAGTTTGTATCCAGAATATATAAAAACCTTAATATTCAGCAATAAAGAGCAGTGACACCAGTAAAAACTGGCAAAGAATTTGAATAGACATTTCCCTAGGTAGATGGATTTATCTTGAGACCATGTTAAGTGAAATAAATCAGACACACACATTTATTTATTTAAAAAAATGTTTTTGGTACCGGGGATCAAAGTCGGGTCCTTGTGCTTGCAGGGCAGGCAGTGGAACCACTGAGCTAAATCCCCAGCCCTTGACACATGCATTTAAATATTGCCTTCCTCTTACATAAGAAACCCTAAATATAAATAAAAAGCAAAATAAAGGATACATAAGAGGAAGTAGGGAGATCTTTTTCAAATGGGAAGGGATACAAGAGATGGGGGAAGGAAAGAAAAAGGATTAACAAAAGAGAACCAAAGAAAAAATGAAAATAGAGATTTTTCAAATGGGAAGGGGATTAAGAGTTGGAGAGAACAGTGAGGGATGGAAGGCAAAGGGGACAAAAAATAATTAACATGTGGTGTGTACATGTGCCACTTCCCCACGATAAGTGTAACCATTATGTAGTAATAAGAGTACATTAATAAAAATACAGAAAAATATATAAAAAGAAATTGACATCATTAGTCATTAAGGAAACAAAAAACCACAATAAGACATTGTTTCAAACTCACTATATAATGAAAAAAGATGGCCAATAACAAGTGTCGAGGAGAATGTGAAAGAATTAGAATCTCCAGACACTGGAGTGGAAAATTTCGAGTTGACTGGAGTGGAAAATTTGCAATCAATTTGGAAAACTGTTTGGCCTTTCCTTAAAACATTAAACAGAGTTAACAAATAACCCAGAAATTCTAGTATTGAATATATATATATCCCACAGCACTGAAAACATAAGTTCACACTAAAACTTGTGCACAAATCTTTATTATAGCAGCATTATTCATAATAGACAAATAGTGCAACCCCCCATCCATTAACTGACAAATGGATAAACAAAATATAGTATAAATGTGAACAACAGACTTATTCTTTCACTCAAAAGATATTTTAGTGGAGGGAGGGGAAAGGTAGGAGATAAAAAAGTTTAGTAAAATATTTTAAATTAATTTAAAACTTATTTTCAAGTACATTTAAAATTAATTAAATTTAAGTTTCATAGTTATTATTTTTGCTTTTACTAATGGATGTGATAATATCTGATAAATTTAGGGTTGCTTAAACTTCTTTTTGGCAAAGTATTAAATTATACATACTTCAGGGACAATAAAAGCTTATTATTTTAGAGTATTCAAAATTTTATGAGCATTGATTAAAAGTTATATTGTTCAACTTTATAGAGAAAATATACTTAATATTTATAAAATATATTATATATAAATTTTATAAATATTTACATATTTAATATTTACATATAGTTTATATATTTACATATAGTTTATACATATCAAAGAGCAAAACCTTAAAACTTCCCACAATTAACTTCTGAAATTTTCTTGTCTATTATGTTTTGCTCTGTGTGGATCTATGTAGTGTTTATGAATAAAATTCTATGACTCTATTATGGTACAGCTTTATCAGTAAAATATTAGGTTTTGGCCCATTTATTATTAGTTTTACTTTGTTAAAAATTAATCTCATTCTTTTATTTGTATCAGGGATTGAACTAAGGACCTTGTGCTTGCAAGGCAGGCACTGGAACCGCTGAGCTAAATCCCTGGCCTAATCTCTTATTTTTAAAATGTTAATTCTTTGATATATCTTTGTCTAAGTTTTGCTTTCAATCATTTTGGTCCAATCTCCTGTCATGTTCCTGATCTTTAGGCCCTGATTCAGGAGTTGCCTGACACCAACATAAAAAGAAATTGAAAATAAATATGGATCACATAGCCCTACTTACAAAAGTTACAATTACTTCTTAATTATTAATGCTCTTGAAAATAATATTTTAGGCTATCAAAGAAAACATTCAAAACAGAATAGCATTGGTTGGCATCATTTAAGATGGAGCTGGTGGCCACTGTTAATCCTTTTATGCCTAGTGTCCCATTTCTGGAACAGCACATAACAATGGAACATAATCAATTCTTTGCTCTTCAAATCCTTGTTCCTGGAATTTTTCTAGGTAACATATATGAATTTCATGCAAAAATTCAAAAAATTGAACCTTTGAGATAAATGGGTTAATCAGGTTTCACATGTCTGCAGCTGACCTTCTGAACTGGGCCGCAGACCATGGTTCACATCCAGATAGGAGCTCACCTTTAAAACACTGTTACCCTCAGTGACCTTCTGTATAAAAGATCTCTTTCCCAAACCACCCAGAGTATTTCTTTTAAAACAGCTTAACACCAATCATAAGTCATGACTAACAAATTATTTAATTATCAAACCTCTTTCAGTTTAAAGCTATAAACACAGCTGTCATTTTATAAAACCTTAGAGCATAGTTTCAAGACTGCTAGAATCTGTTTTCTGAGATTGTAATCTCAACTCCAGGTAAATGTAATTTTTTGCTTTGTTCTTAAGTAGGTTGATTGTATCCTAGGTCAACAAGGCTAAACTTACTAAAATGATGTTATCTAATCAAAAAATCAAGTAACAGCTGGGCATGGTGGTATATGCCTCTAATCCCAGCACTCTGGAAACTGAGGCAGGAGTATCACCCTGCATTCCAGGCCAGCCTGAGCTACAATAGCAAGTTCAAGGCCAGTCTGGAATACACACCTAAACCCTGTCTAAAAAAAAAAAAATTAAATAATAACAAATGCTGGTGTCGCTGCAGGGAAAAGGGAACCTTACATTGTTAGGGAGAATGTAAACAAGTACAACCACTATGGAAATCAGTATGGAGATTCCTCAAAACACTAAAAATAGAAATTCCATTCTACTAAGCTATTTCTCTTCTAGATATCTTCCTAAAAAATTAAAGACATTGTATTACAGCGACACATGCATACTCATATTTAATGCAAAGCAACTCATAATAGCTAAATCTTGAAAGAAGGCTATATGCCCATCAACAAATGAATAGATAAAGAAAATTGCTATCTTATATACAATGGAGCACTATGCTATAAAGAAGGATAAGTTTGAGTCATTTGTAGGAAAATAAATGCACCTTGAGACTATAATGTTAAGTGAAATGAATCAGACACATAAGCTTAAATATTGCATGGTTTCTTTTATATAAGAAACAACAAACAAATTAAAGAGCAAAAAAAAGAGAGAGATAATAAGAAACAGGGAGATTAATCCTTTGCAAAAGGGAAGAAGACTAAGAGATGGAAGGAGGGAAGGGTCATAAAAAGAATGACAATGTGTTATGTACATGCACCAACTTCCCACGATGAGTACAACCATTAGGTGTTGCAAGCATGTACTAACTAAAGTGCAAATTAAGAAAAAAGAAAACGATTTGTTAAAGTCCTTTATAATTTTATTTCAATATTCTTCTTAAAGAAGTAGAGCATATTAACCACAGAGCATCTGAAAAATATAAAACACAGCAAAAGTGTAACATCACCAACAACCTCACAACCTAAAGATAACCATTGTTGATATTTTGGTGTTTTCCTAAGGGCCCTTTTATCTGAGCTCTTGTTTTCTACCCTATTTCAAAGGGTGGGGGAATCTGTTATTTTAGTAACGAAAAAGAGAGTTTCTATGACCAAAAATAAAGTAAACTGATGAAATAATGCATTTTGCTTGAAGTGCAGCGTACTAAACCAAATATGAACAAACATGGGATACCAAGGCTATTAATGTCTTTCCATTTAAATAAAACCACAGAAATTCAGTCTCATTAATGTGTAACTCTTTCTACATAGGTGGATCTGGAACTTCCTTGTGAAGTGCCTATGGAAACAGTTTTCCAGGTAAATTTATAGCATAAATAAAATGACTAGGGATGTGTTTGCCCTACATAAGGGCTCTTAAGGATTTTAAATACTTTAACAGTGCTCATAAACATTTATATACCCATTAATTAATCTTCAATGAGTCATCTGTTCATAAAGTTTTTCAAGTAGAATAGTGAGGAGGACAGATCTAGGTTCTGAGACATATGCTATGATCCAAAGCCAAACATGTAATCTAGTGCTGACTTCACTTTTATGAATGGCCCAAAGAGTGTCTGTAATTACTAAATAAGTATTCTCAGTGAAATCAGTCTATAAAGTTTTGGAAGTTACACTCATGATAAAGAATACAACTCAAGATTTTTAACTTGTTTTTGGTCTTCTTTTATGAAGCATTCTCTACTATGAAAAAATAACAGATGACTGAGAAGGTAGATATGCTTAACTGGATTCGAACATCACATGGTACTACTTTAATATGTGCCATTTTTATATTTTCATGTATGAGTTAAAACAAAAAATAAAAAGAAGCATTTTCTGACTTCCACCCAAATTTTACATTCCTTATCTAGATGTCTCCCGAAAGCCTCATGCATTCATAGGTGGGGCTTGTGGGAAGCGACTGGATCACCGGGACAGGACATTCAGCAGTGGAGTAAGTGTGATGTTGGGAGACAAAGCCTGGTGCGAGGTGGGTCCCCGGGGGCGTGGCCCGGAGGGGTACAGCTCCTTCCCTTCTCCCTTGATTGTTCTCTGTGCTTCCTGCTTGCCATGCCAAGAGCAAGCCTCTTTGGCCACGCCCCTCTGCCATGCCACCCTGCCTCGAGCCATCCAACTGGGGACTGAAACCTCTACAAACTGTGAGCCAAAATAAACCTTTTCTTGTATAACTTGGGTGGGTGCTGGGTATTGTGTCCCAGGGAGGAGAAAAGTAAGTAAGACAGCCATATTTCTCATCTCACATGTCAGTCTACTATTTTGGCATCTCATCAAGTTTTGGGAGATTCTAAGTTCTGTTGCAACTGTATTTTCAATTTTCAGCATAGTATTTAGATCTTCATAGCTTTTTCAGCAAGTATTTGTTGGTTAGTGAATACACTAACACATAGTTTAACCAATTTATTATGTTAGATTTGTACACATTGAGGCCATATTCTTTCTTTCTCACTGTCTTCAGGGTTTGCTGTTCCTCTTAAGTGAGGTGATGAGTAGTCTAATGATTATTACAGAAGGTTCCTATATTAAGTGAAGAAACAAAAAAGCTAAACTAGTTCTGAAGGAAAACTACATATGTAGATCTACATGCACAGGTAGATTACACAATTTAAAAGCTGTGTACAGGCACTAAACAAAAGCCACATTGTGTCAGTATTAGTGAGTAGAAATAAATACATTTTTCCATAACTAATCTATTTTAAATATTCTCTAAGGCAGATATACTTAATTAAAATTTGTTTTAATCTTTTTTGTCATTTCCCAGTGGTAAAAACTTTATTAAAACAATATTATAATTTTTTAACAAGGACCTAATATTTGATAATTTAAAAAAACTCTCTGTGCCTTAAATTCTCAATCAATATTTTACTTGGTATTTAGCACTTTTCATAATTATCCATCAGTGAAAGAAAGGGTATTTGTATGTGTTTTCTTACAAAAGACTGAACAACTGGAGGGCAAAAACCATTTTCTTATTCATGTGGCAGCATCTTTATCTCTTATATTAATACATTTTTCATAAAAGAAGCTTGGCAATTTTATCTGGACCAAAATAATCTCAACTCTTCATAGGAAATCACTGTCAGAGAGGAAATTGATGTTCTATCTGCCTCATCTTCTAATGCTTTCTGGGATTCTGAAGCTGTCTCCTTATTTTAAATAAAGAGCAGATTATTGAGATGATTCCACAGAAAGAAATGAAAAAAGTGAGCACCATGAGCAAGAAACCCTGGATTCTGAGTCCTTTCTCTGACATTGACTATTAATGTGATGTGACTCTGCGTAATGAGAGTATTTAAGCTCTCTGGTCTTATTTCTTTGTTGGTTAAAAATATTTGAATTAGTTCACATTTACTATTCCTCCTAAATGTTTCTATGAAATTCAATAAATTATTCATCTTCTCCAATTCAGCGTTGCTCTCCTTATTTTATAGAAAGGTGTTGTTCTTGCCTCCTTCTATACTCAACTATTATTTTTCTTAAGAGACACTTTGCGTTCTCTGGTCCTATTTGTGGGTGAAACTTTCTCAGAGAAATGTTGAGCAAATTTCTCAAACTCTCTGCTCCTTGGCTCCTTCATCTGTAAACTCTGGGAATCCTAGATGACTTTTCAGGCTTCTCACAGCTCTATCTCAGCAAGGAACGCTGGCTCCCACTTTCCCAAGACATGCAATCGGATGATATCAACTTCTTATTTCTGAAACCATATACAGTACTTAGCTACATCACTTTAACCTTTCTAGTTCAACCTCCAAATCAATCATTCTGGAATGAAAAGACATGGAATTGATGTGCAACCCAACAAACTCTTACAGGATTGCAAAAACAAAAACAAACAAACAAACAAACAAAATCCCCCAAAAGCAGCAAGTATAAAGTTAGCCCTTAAAACTCCAGTTAAATTCCAAGACTGTGTCCCCCAATGTTTTATGAAAATCACATGCTTGAGAACACTGTCAATATTTAAATAAAAAACAGTAATATAAGAACAGATAAGTTACATTAAGTACACATTAATAATTGTTATTAAGTATGTTTGCCATAAACAACACGTACCAGCTGCATGCTATTACAATAGAACTGGTTATTTAGTGTACAAAATTAAAGAGACATGATTGTGATTGTCTTATTCAAGCTCTTTTTAAAAACAATTCTGTTCTTTTTTTTGGTACTGGGGATCAAACTTGGGACCTTGTGCCTTTGAGGCAGGAGGCAAAAATACTGAGCTAAATCCCCAGCATCAAGGTCTTTTTAAAATATACTATACTACCCCAGTGGAGTTCTAGATTAAATAGGCTTGAATATGGTCCCATTATAATCAAGCTATTTGAAGCTCAAAACCATATAACCATCCACAAAATTTTAAGTTTTAGTTGATTTGAGTTCAGGACATTGTGTTATATTTTTATTTAGATTAAATGGTACTGGTTTCCGAAAATTTAGAAAGGTTACTAAGGCCATCTAAATAACTGCTCTGTTTTTTCCTAAGGTATCCAGCAAAAGCACAATTATTGAATCATAGAATTTCAGAGTTGGAAGGAATATGTTTCATTTACTATCACTTCTTTGTTAAATAAAAAAGAATTGAGGTCTAAATTGACTTAGTGACTTGGATTCAAGTGCAATGGACTGCCTCCTCAGGGTTGGAGGAGAGGTGTGAAACCTGCTAGAAGTTAAGTACATCAAACCTTCCTTGGGATGGGTATGAGGGGACTATGACATGTGGAGATTTGGTGGGGATGTTTACAGCTCTCTCCAGGCGGAGAAAGAGAAGTAAAAGAAGGGGTCCTTTCAAGAGCAGCGAGGGCAAGCGGTCTTGAGCCATACTGCCAAGGTCAGAGGCATGCGAAGAACATCTGGAGAGCAGGTGGTAACTACAGGTGGAGGTTAACAATGGCTACACAGGTGAAGGATCGGTTACCTCATGGGGCCATGACTGCAAGACATGGTTCAGTTTTAATTTTTTTTAACTCACTAGTATTTGGAACCTTTTCTTACATGTGAGTATTTTCAATCGTATGAATCTTGGTCTCTAGAAGCTGAGAAAGCCCATTACTCTCTTTCCCAGCCCTGAGAAGATTTCAGTGTGGGTACTTGACTCTTTCCTATAGTGTATTTTTGTTTTCTTTCTTTCTTTCTTTTTTTTTTTTTGGTACCAGGGATCGAACTCGGGTCCTTGAGCTTGCGAGGCAGGCGACAGAACCACCGAGCTAAATCTTTCTTTTTTTTTTTTTGGTACCAGGGATCGAACTCGGGTCCTTGAGCTTGCGAGGCAGGCGACAGAACCACCGAGCTAAATCCCCGGCCCAAAGTTTTGTTTTTGCTTTCTTTTTTTTTTTTTTCCCTATAGTGTATTTAAAAAAAATAAATCTCTTGGTAAAAGATATGTTAGTGAAATGTTGGGTTCAGAGTATGACTGGGTGTGGGACTCATCTCGTCATTGTAAATAAGTGGTATCATTCCTCATCTACTGCAAAGGCCTTCTGCAGCCATGCAAGGATTACAGGCGGTCTCTGGCTTTCATTACTGAAAGTGAAGGGATTTTTCTAAAATAACATTTTGGACTCCACTTCTCCGTGACTCCTCTCTGGGTTCTCATGGGGGCTGAAGTGTGGGCTCAGCCCTGCTTCCTCTTTTGGGATGTGGTGCATGTTCTCACTAGTTCTTGGTTACGCAGGGGCCTGTGGTCCAGGCTCAGCCTCTGAGTCTGGCTTGTTGTTTGAGAAAGTTAATTTTATTCAGTTCAGGGAGCATTAGCAAGTCTAACCTGCCATGTTTAAGGCACCTTCTCTAAATAGCTTTATTAGCATTTGGTGTACATTCTGACTTCGATATCTTATGTCTTTTTTTTTAAAAGTAACAACAAAGTTTATTTGAAAAGGTTTAATAGTAGCAAAGTTTATTCAAAAAAGTAAAAGTGAAAAGTAGGGAGAAATTGGCTCTGTGGAGTAAATGTGGGCCAAGTAAAAGAGGATAAAGCAAGATAAAAGTACACCCTGGAGAACGCAGGGTGGCTATGGTGAGGAAAGCCACGATAACCCTGTATCTTATATCTTAATTGGTTTTTTTTGTATATCCTTTTATTGGTACATTTTAGGTGTACAACATAATGACATTCATCATTGGAAATTTGCACCTTTACATGACCCGTCTTGGTTCTTATTTTTTCCCCCTTCCCCTGCCCTCCCTTCAACCCCTCCATCCCTCCCTATTTACAAAGACTTTG
>NW_004624752.1:26235573-26245783 GCF_000247695.1 Heterocephalus glaber
CCACAGTGCTTGCACCAATCTACACTCCCACCAGCAGTGGAGCAGGGTTCCTCTTTCCCCACAGCCCCGCCAGCATTTGCTGTTGGTTGATTTCATGATAGCAGCCATTCTTTCTGGAGTGAGATAGAATCTCAGCGTTGTTTTCATTTGCATCTCTCGAATGACCAGTGATGTTTTACGGTTTTGAATTCAGACAAAAAGATGTGCTGTTTACTAACACCCAAATATTTTAACATCTGACCAATATTATATTACTTATCTTTTAGCTTTTTAGGCATTAGGTAGTAGAATTATTATTATTATTTTCAGCTTTTGAATATGTTTCTCAGCTTAGTTTGTAGGTGATAACTTTAAGCTGCAAAGGTAACCATGTTCTAAGCAAACTGTAGCTTTGCTAATCAAGACCTGGTCCAGTACAACAGCACTATGATAGCTCAGGAAGCTTGTTGGAAAAGCAGAATCCCAGATCTACAGAATACAGATCTGCATTTTAACAAGTTCCCCACATGACTTTTACGCACATTACAGTTTAAGAAGCACAGTACTGCTGAGCATTTTGTGTGAGTTCTTCTATGCAGACTATTCAGATATTAATTCAGTCACTTCAAACTCCGCATTGATTCCTTAAATAAACAACTCAGTAGGATTAGTAATATCTGTCAATTCACTGAATCTAAGAAAATCACTCAGGTCTTTTGTCTTGTTTTTATTTATTTTTGGTACCAGGGATCAAACTTGGGTCCTTGTGCTTGCACAGCAGGCGGCAAAACCACTGAGCTAAATCCCCAGCCCCCTTTGTCTTGTTTTTAAATTGACTATTGATGTTGCTCCCAATGTCTTCAATTCTACCAGCAACTATTGTCACCAAAAGCCTAGTAGTCTTAAAAGAAGTCTATTTTCTGTGCCTATATTTCTTTGTCTACTGAAAATTAACATGATTTAATTAACTTACCATTAATGAATGTCTTTCCTTGCTTGGTTAACAAATGACTCACTCAGAAACTTTGATTGCAAGCTCATTTTCATGAAGAAATTCTGCTGTGATGAGATATTTTATTAACATTGCTTTCCTGAGTTGGAAATATTGTGATGAGTGCTTACTCTGATACTACTGATACATAGTTCATTCTTTTAATGCAGCTATGTCATAATAAAAATACTTTGTCACCTAATACAATAACAAAATAATCCTCAGCCCATGTATTTTAGAAGTTTGACTTTTTTGTTTTGTTTTTGCTTTTTTGAAATGTAATCTTACTATGAGTTCCAGGCTGGCCTTAAACTCATTACGTAGCCCAGGATGGCCTTGAGCTCACAGTGATTCTCTTGCCTCAGCCTCCTGAGAGCTGGGATTATAGGTGTGTGCCACCATGCCTGGCAAAAGATGATATTTTAAGATTACTTCTCTATTATTCTATTATTTAAAGATGCCTTCATATTTAAATAAAGTAATATCTGGTCATTCAGGAACATATGTGGCCCTAGAAATATTATCTAATCATAGTCATGTCACTGAGATTTACAGTGCCCTGAGCAGCATGTAAAATGGGGAGGGTGCCACACACAGTCTCTGCCACACTCAGCTCTGTGGCTGTAGCTCAAAATCAACCACAGACAGTATGTAACTGGATGAGCCCGGTTGTATTCTAGTAAAAGTTTTTGACCACTACAATTTGAATCTTATTTAAGTTTTATGTACACAATATAATTCTTTTATTTTTTCAACTATTTAAATTTTTTTCTACAATCATTGATAGCAAGCCATATGAAAAATGGTATGGCTCATGAACCACACTTTGTAACCCTGGAATAAACCAAGTTTCATATCCGGATGTTCTAGGGTAGTCCAGAAGATTCTCTCTTTGACTCCTGTTTATTGCCCTTTTCCTGTTTAACAGAATTTGCTGAGGCCCAGACTTTCCAAATGTGCTAGACCTTCTCTTTCTTCTATGTCTCAGAGGTTAATCACACTCTTAATGTTATAACAGGCTATCCTGGCACCTCTGTGACTATAATAAGAACAAACACAACTTTCTAGCAGTTGCATTCCTAGATATTTATCCAAGTGAACTGAAAGCTTATTTTCACACAATCCTATATGCATAATCTATATTCACAATCCTCAAAACCTGAAGCATCAAAATGTCTTTTGCCAGGTAACTTAGTTACTTTCTTTCTCATTGCTGGGATAATATACCTGACATCTACAAGTTAAACAAGGAAAGATTTATTTTAGCTCAGAGTTTATAGAGGTTTCAGTAGCTGGCTGACTCCAAGCCAAGGTAGTATGGCAAAGGGGCATCGCAGAAGCATAAGTTCATAGCATGGCAGGCAAGAAGCAGCAGACGTCCTCCTTTATCTATTTATTCCATCCAGGCTACCAGCCTTTTGGTTGGTGCCACCCACACCCAGGGTGGGTGCCCTCTTCAGTAAGTCTACCATCTATATCATCTATACCTAGAACTGTGCTAAAACCAATT
Organism: Heterocephalus glaber; assembly: GCF_000247695.1. The sequence continues at coordinate 26,238,054 of NW_004624752.1, forward strand.
AGTGGACTAACCCAAAATCACATACACATACATAGTCCAGTATCACACAGCCATGATCCAGTCACTCACAGAAGCCCCACTGTGAGTGCACGAGGCTGTGTTTATGTGTGTATCTACATACAAGCCGTAACATCAGGTAAATGTGTTACTGGAGCCCTAGTGGGCTGGGGACTCTTCCAGAGATTATCTTCCAGGTTCTTGTCCCGAACAAAAAATTGGACAAGAAACACACAAAAAGTAGTGAAGTTTTACATTTATTAAAGGTGGGAAAAGAAGTGTGTTCTGCAGAGTAAGTGTGTGGCCCTAGAAATATTGTCAGAATTTAAAGTATACAAAGTAAGGAGAGTGCAGGCCTCAAGAGAGAGGTGCATCATCATCTGGGGTTGCGAATATTTACGTGTGTTGGGGGTAGAAAAGGCCAACTAAAGGTAGGAAAAGACGTATGCTCGCAGAGTGGGAGCAGGCTGTTGAGGAACAGAGATCTCAGTGGTTAATGGCCATTGTATTTATATCCCCCTTTCTCAGGCTCCTGTCAGATCTAGGCCATTCCACTGAAAATCTGTTTGATCTCAGGCCAGAAGAACTGCAGATAGAATTTTCTGATTAGTCCCAGGTGGAGGGCTCAGGCACATGCATCCTAGATCTCTGTCACTGACAGGCCATGCTCAATTGCCCAGCTGGCTGGCCATGCCCTAATCTCCCACCTCAAATGGTTAAACAATCTGTGATACAGCCTTCCAGTAGGAAAGTATAACAAAAAGGGGGGGGGGATAATTAATAGTTATAAAAACAGAGGAAGCTAGCCTAGATATAAAAACAGGCACCAAACACTGCACCAGCCCCTACTGGCAATTTGCACCTACTTATAGCATTTTAGAACACTTTAGGCTACAGTCATGAGAGGTGGTGACTCCAGGTCCCATTAGCTCTTTCAAAATGTGTCTTTCAGCTTCTCTTCATATATTGCGCTTATGTTATTATAAAGTACTTTCAAGTACCCTTCAAGTAAAGATTTGGCTTCTTGTATAGGTGGGCCCATAGGGCAAAAATGTCGATATAAATAGTCTAGCTACTAAGTTTTAACTTTGTGGTATAAACTAACTTTCTGTTATCTAATTTGGTCTTTTATGTTTATTGTCTGGATCTAGTCACTACAAAAGATCTTCACATCTGTAAATTAGAGACCAGATACCAGGTTCTCAGTTCCACAGAAAGAATTTTAATGGCCCAGTGGTCACAAAAATGTAGATATCTTTATTTAGTGTATTCCTTGGCCATGAGAGGGCAATGGATTTCTTATCAACAAAACACGGAGGAGTCTGTATGCTCTTAAACTCTACCTGTTGCACTTGGGTAAATACCTGAAAACAAATACGATACCAGTTAACATTAAATATAAAAGGATTATGCCAAATGTTGCCTAATTTTGTCTGGATTCTATTACTTTTTGGATATTCTACTTTTAATTTTTGACTCTTGCTTGTTAAACATGGTAATAAAATGCAGTTTAAACATCAATGACTTGCTAACGTTCTTGTCCTCTTTTCCAGACTATCAAAATTGATGAGGGGCTGGGGATTTAGCTTGGTGGTTCCACCGCCTGCCTCACAAGCGCAAGGACCCGAGTTCTATTTCTGATACAAAAAAAAAGATGATGGCTCATCAAACAACAAATTCACCATCCTTTGCCTCCTTTAGGACAGTCCGAGTGAGACTTTTGATTCCTGGCTAGGCAGAGTCAGTGCCCAACCCTCTCCAGCCTATGCAGTCATAAGACAATGGACATTTGGCTTCTCTGTATCCCTTAAGAAAAAGGGATCAAAGTTTCAAGGGGGTGGGGAATGAAGTAGGACAGAAGAAATAAAGCAGAAAGGATATAGGTAAAATAATAATTTAAAAATTATATTTTTAAGACGGTAGCAACTTCAGGAAACAAAGTTACCCAAGGTTATCTATATCAGTACTCCCGACGGTATGCTTTTACTCTTCAAGCCCAATCACACCCAAAATCCCTAAAAAGTTCTCTGCATATATTGCGGTTATGTTATTAGCTTAGTTGATAAGGTAAAAGGCAGAAACCTGACCTTAGGAATTATGATAGCCTGGCTCTTGCCTTCCCCCTGTAAAAAAGGGCCGTCCTTTCACTCTCGAAATGAGCCATTATATTTATTCCTGTGGGTGGGCCATCGCTTCTCTCCTATAAACCAAACCCAAACTTTCTCTAGATTCACAAATTCCACAGATCTCTAACCCCCAAACACATAAATATTCCCAGCCCCAGATGATGATGCGCCTCTCTCCTGAGGCCCACACTCTATTTTCTTTCTGTACTTCAAATTCTACCTAATAAATCTCTTTCTGCCTTAAAAATTGTGGTACATTCATACAACAAGATATTATACAGCTTTTAAAAAGGATAAGGTGTTGATTCACACAACAATATGGATAACTCTTAAATGGATTTTGCTAAGTGAAAGAAGCCAGATGTCAAAGGCTACATATTGTATATTCACATGATATTTTAGAAAAGGCAGCATAACAGCAATGGAAAACAGATACCAGGGATTGGTGATGGTGAGGGAGCTGAGTAGTTGATTACAAAGAGAATGCATGGGGAGATTTTTAGGATGACGGAACTGTTCTGTCTGATACTGATATGGAGGATAAAGTAAGTATTAATGGGCAAATAAAGAAATGAATGGTAGATAATGGAGGCCAGGTGTCTTACTGTAAGGGAGAGAAGCTGCAAATAAGCAAAGGTAGACGGTTAGAAGCAACTTTATCATATGGGATTCAAAATCAAAGATGTTAGTAGGAGTTCATACGTAACTATACACAGTAGTCCTTTGGTATCTTCTGTGGATACCAAAATTTGCATATGCTCAATTTTTTTTTTTTTTGCATAAAATGGTGTAGCATTTGCCTATAGCCTGTGCACATCCTCCTATATACTTTATAATCCCTGGATTGCTTAAAATACCCAGTACAAAGTAAATGTTATGTACATACTTATTATGTTATTTAGAGAACAAGATGCCTGTACATGTTCAGTACAAACCCAATTTTTTTCTGAATATTTTTGATCTGTGGTTGGTTGAATGTGCAGATATGGAATCCATGGATGTGGAGGGCTGATTTTATATATATATATATATATATATATATATATATGATTTATACATGGTGTGATCAAACTATATGGTGAATATTTATATAAAATATTACAGTTAAAGATACACTGACCTTAATCCCACTCAAATACTCCTTCTTGATTTGAAAACACTTATCCCATTGCTTTGGGCACTTTCTGAAGCAGTTCTGGAAGTTCTCTTTCATGTCTTTACACAGCAGCAGTATGATTAAAAAATACAGGGAATGTTGTTGCTAAGTGCCATCCAATGGAAAGACAGGCTCATGAAAACATTATGGTGTGTCCTCATCTACTTTATTCACCAGATCTGGCACTATGTGTCTTCTGACTCTTCCCCCAAATCAGAAGTATCATGAAAGACAGACATTTTTAATCAATTCAGAAAACCAAGGCAGCTACAACAGCCCAACTAAAGACACCCACAAAAGAGGATTTCTAGAACTGCTCTAGATGAGTGTGTTGAAAGCAGGGGAGAGCATTTTTTGGAGGGGGTTAATGGCAATGTGTTTTACTGTCATAAATTTAAACATTCATTGTATTATTTGATCATACCTAGACAGGCCCTAAAGCAGAGACACTCAGTATCGAGTTTCCTCATCAGCCTTCTGCCCCTCCGTGGACTACTGCTCATTGGTGGTCATAGGCAGTGTCTTGTTCCCCCTTCCCTTTATTCCAAGGTGCGGGGAAGGAGCACCTACAGGGGGTTTGGAAGACAAGATGGGAGGAGGACCCACTCCTGGGAAATGGCTGCTCCTTGTGTCCATCAGTATCTCCAGCGAGTTAGAGAAATGGGACCGTTATTCTCTGCTGTTGAGAGCCAAAAATCCATTAATTAAATGGAGGCTGACTACCAGTGCCAGTTCTGTGTAGGCCACCAACAAAGCAACATGCTTTAAACGAGTAAGAGGAAAGTTCAAGATGTTTCAGTAGTGGAGATAATTAGCTTCTGCAGTTCAGTGTTACAGAGTCTCATAGAGACAAGCAGCTTACTACAGTCTTAAAGGAAAAGATAAAAAACACTTTCAACCTTAGCTGAGAGCGGTGGAGCATACCTGTAAGCCCAGCACTCTGAAAGGCTGAGGAAGGAGGACAGCAAGTTTAAACCCCATCTGGGGAACTTGGTGACTTAGTGAGACCCTGTCTTAAAACATGAAACAAGGACTATTGATATAGCTCACTGTTAAGGCCCTGAGTGCAAACTTCAGTACCAGGGCAGGGGGGCAGGGAAGCTTTCAGGCTTAATTTGGATAAGAATGGCTTTTGCTGCAACACTGCAGCTGCCTGACAGAGCTTTCCAGGCCTCTGGAGACTTGGTAACTGTCAGAATAGGAAAGCTGAGATCAAGAAGGAATTTCCTTTCACTGAGCAAGCACAAAACAAGGTGAACCAGAAACACCGTGGGAAATGGGACGAATCTGATCGCCTTCTGAAGCATCAGACTGAACAGGCCGTGCTGAGCTAGAGATACAAGAGAAGGAAAGTAAACAGTGCAGCAAAGCTTCTCTTTTAGTTCAGCTTTTGCCAAAATGAAAGTACTTGCTAAAGTGTCATCAGCAACCTAAGAGAACAACACAATCTCAGCTCTTACCCAAATAACTGGGTAGGGCTGGGACAGGGAAACAAGAAGGGCATTTCTGGGAAATGAGGCAGGGCAGTCCTGTCCTCTCTTAGCTTCAATCCTGTCCAAGTAGGAAGGAAGATTTATGCTTTCCTCAGAAGAAACTTATATTTAAAGAACAATACCCCCAGTTTAATAAGAAAGCCATAAGACTGCAAGTAGAGTTAATAATTTCTCTATTTGGGGCCAGGGATTTAGCTCAGTGGTTGAGCCGCCTGCCTCACAAGCACAAGGACCTGGTTAGATCCCTGGTACCAAAAAACAAAACAAAACAAAACAAAAATAATTTCTATATTTCCACCTTGTTTCCTGAACTGCAGAAGAAATGATGAAGATGTCACATTTATGCAGCTTTCAGGGAAAGCTTAGATAGTCTTCTCCTTTGTATGTCCTTCTTTTGTTGTTGTATGTGAAGAGTTTCCCAACTAGAATTAGGTGCCTCCATAGGGATAGGCTAAAATGAATCCACATCCTACAGCAGCTAGTGGGCCAGAAGAAAAGCACTTGAAGAAAACCCTGATCCATGTAGCTCAGAGAATTCCCTATCTACATGATTCCTTTAAAAACAAACAAACAAACCACAAAACAAAACACCATCAAAAAAATCCAAACCTTTGGCATGCTGCTGACCTTTAGCCCAGGTTTCTCAGACTAACTTTTTCTGCTTTAGGTTGGGGAAGATGAGGGTACTCTACAACAATCCTGTTGCACTTCCTGGTGTGCTCTTTATCAGTACCTTTAAATAAGTTTTTTCTTTCATTTGCTGCCAACTAGGACAGTCACGTGGCACTGCACTATGGTAGCAAAGTGATTGTGCTACTGTACTGGAGTTCATCTGAAATAGTCCCTTGCTTTCCTTCCCTTCCATTTTGCCTTCTGCCCTTGCCAAATGTGTTTTGCTGAAGAGCAGCCCTCCCGTAGGTTTAATTCACTAGCTACAAGAGGTTGAAGCTCACTGGAGTATTCCTGCCAGGGATGAGGAAAGAAGACACACCTTTGGGTGAGGAAGACCCCACCCAGCACATGGATTTCCCCACCATTGTCTCACAATACCCTCTTTTCTCCTAAAAAGACTCTTCCCCACCTGAAATGCCCTAAGATGGAAATTTGAGACAGAAAGTCTCCTGTGTTCTTCAGGGCAGGCTTGAATAAAACCATTTCCTTCCACCAATGTCTGTCTCCTGAGCTGCTTCTGGTTGAGTGAGAGGCAGCAGGAACATCTGACTCTGCTAACACAATAGTGCCTTGTCCTGCTAGATTCTTTGGTGGGTGAAAAAGGAAGATCAAGTATAAAGGGGCAAGACTAAGAGAGCAGCTCTAACAGGGATGGAGGGAACTGTCCCAGGGCTTCAGGATGGATTACTGGGAGGGTCTCTACCTTCTGCCTTAAGGCTTAGGAAACCATCATATACCCTCCACTGGAGTGTGCTGGAAAGAAATGGGCTTGCAAGCAAGAGACCCTGGCTTTAACTCTGGCTTCACCACATGTATTATTAATACAGGCTATTTAGCATCATTGAGATTGTCTCACCATTTATACAATGGCATTTAAAAGTGGCTACTGCCAGAGATGCTGTGAAGACTAAAGAAATTAATATTGCTGTCAAATATTTTCTCAACCTGTGTCTGTTGAATCTCAACGGGATACATGAGTTGTGCCTATCTCATTAGCATTGGTTTTCATCATTATTCACCATTTTTAATCTTTATTTTTTATTAGTATGCATTTGTCATACATATTGTTCACATTCATAATAAGGAATACATATTGATATTTATCTTGATTATTCTTTTTCCTCCATTCCTCTCCCCTCCCCCTCCCCATTTCCATTTTTTCTATTCTTGTTTCCTTTTCTCTTCCTCTTCCCTTCCCCCTCTCTTGTTCCCTTTCCCATTTACACATGTTCTTCCTACTTCCCAATATCTATCCTCTATTATGATATCATTCTTAAGTATTGAGATTTGTTCTAGAAAATCTACTGAGCTTCTCAAAGATAGTTTCTGACCACTGAGGGGTGGGCAGTGGGAGGAATACCCCACAGAGGTGCTGAAATCAGAAACAGTTTTGAAATATTTAGCAGGAAGCTTCAGTAGTGAAAGAAAAAAAATTATTTGGGAAACATATTCTATGTCACTCATACATGTGACTTGTAGACACTTATCAAAGAATCAGTTACAATGCAGTGCTTGATATATTTGTTCAATAAACATTAATAGTTAATTTACTAACATACAAAAATGACACAAAAATAATAGTTTTTCTGCTTACAGATTAACAGACTTTTTACTCTCATTCCCTTAGATCAATTATAGATTTTATTTTCCAATTCTATAAAACTATTAATTTCCTTTCTTATCCTTGAAAGCCTTTAACATAAGTGACTAGAATCCCCTTTCTTTCAAAATAACATTCGCTTTAATACATTTGGCTAAAATAGGTGGATCTCTAACAAATTTCACTTCAGATAACACAGAAAATCATACAGGATCAGAATATTTTTGTTAAAGCCCAAGTGCCCATCAACTGGAGACTGGATAAAGAAAATGTGGTTTTTTAATAAAATGGAGTACTACTCAGCCACAAAGAATGAGAAACTAGTCATTTATAGCTAAATGGATGCATATTGAGGCCATACTCTTAAATAAAATAAGTAAGACACACATGTGTAAATACCAAATAGTTTCTCTAGTGTGAGAAAATGAGAGTGTAAATAAGGACTAAAAGGATTATTAACTAAGAATTGATACTTTGAAATAGGAAAAGGTCCAAAGGGGTAGCGGTGATGGGAGGAGATGGGGAAAGGAAAGAAGAGAAAGGAAAAATTATGAGAAAAGAAAAAAAAATTGAAACAAAGTATGTAAATAGGGAAGAGTGGAGGGATGAAGGGTGCACAGGTAATGGGGAAAAAATAAGAACCAAGATACATCATGTACAGGTACAAGCACCCAATGATAAATGTA
>NW_004624752.1:26300123-26326963 GCF_000247695.1 Heterocephalus glaber
TTCCTATGTTGGGATTCCATCATGTTCCTGAGCTCCTCTCTAGATTTATTAATCATGTCTTGCACTAGGAGCACAGTATCTGCTGATATCTGAGAAATTATTTCTGATTTCATTTTTTCCAGATCCCCTTTTGTTACCAGTTCAGTGGGTCCAGCTCGTTGAGTATCAGTGTTCCATCTCCTTTCCCTTTGCGGTTGTTGTAAGTCATCTGGAAGTCTGGTTTTGAGACTAATTTACATGTTTTCTCATTTTGACTGGGGGGGGCAGGGGGGTGCTCTTGGCGTCCACACGGCTCATCTTCTCTGAGCTGGGAGAGGTGAGCCAGGGGGTGGGAGAGGCAGTAGGGATGGTGGCCCGAAAACCCCTTCTTCTGGGCCATGAGTGGTGGGATGTTTGGCAGCCCAGAATCCCCTTCCTCTGGACCAGGAGCAGTGGGACGGTGGCTCAGAAGCCCCTACCTCTAGGCTGGGAGCGGCGGGATGGACAGCAGCCCAAAAGCCCTCTCCTCTGGGCTGGGAGTGGCGGGAGGGATGGTGGCCGGGCAGCCCCCTCCTCTGGACCAGGAGCAGTGGGATGGCGGCTCAGAAGCCCCTACCTCTGGGCAGGAATTCTTTAAATGCTGAGAACTTGATTAGCTCCAGTACAGTGGTCTTGGTGGTCCGGTGTCCTCTGCATCTTTGTAGCGTGGAACCAGGTGGCTGTACAGAAAAGAGGACAAAGGAGCGGCGGGGGTGGGTGGGGTGGTGGAGTCCAGTGGATTGCTGCTGTGGCATGGGCTGATTCAGTGTTTTCAGCATGACTGGCAACCTTGGGACCGCGTCTGCAGACCTGCCTGTCTGCAGCGGGCTGATTCAGTGTTTTAAGCGTGACTAAGAAATGCATTTTAAAGGAAGTCTCCATTAAATTGAATGTTTAAACCAGGCATGGTGGAACATGCCTATAATCCCAGCACTCAGGAGGCTAAGGCAAGAGGAATATCATTAACGTGAGAACCCACATAGTGGGTTCAAGGCCAGCCTCAACTACATAGCGAGAACTTGTCTCAAAAAACCCCAATAATAATAATAACAATAATAATAATAACCATAATAACTGAGTGTTTAAAGATGAACTCACTGGGTGGAGGCACAGGGCAGGCCTTCTTTCTTCCTCTTTTTTTATTCCCTCTTCCATAACTAATACGATTTGGATGCAACCACCTGTAATAAAACAGATTAGTTCAGCTGCTGTCTTATTAAAAAGACAGTATTTGGGCCCGGGATTTAGCTCAGTGGTTCCACCACCTGCCTTGTAAGCGCAAGGTCTCAAGTTCGATCCCCGGTACCAAAAAAAAAAAAGAGACAGTATCCTCTGTAATAAGTTTAATTTATCAACTTGTATATTCATTTGCAAGGCAATTTCTGTAACCTTGTCTGTTACAGAAGATAGATGAAATAAAGTTAATTAACAAAGGCAACCAAATGAAAAACAGCCAAAACTTAATTCTAAGTAAAGGTTACAGAACATGACACAAAGCAAACTGTGGTAGGGCTTTGTAGATATGGTGGATTAATTAATGGTCAACTCAAGTGGGAACACCCAGCTGAACTAACTTGGGGTGGTTCAGGGTGTGGAAGATCCACCTGAGGATTGTTGCCAAATGACATAAAAGGAGAATGCGAGGGGAAGACTGCATGCTGCTGATTTTCCCTGGAAAGGTCTTACCCCAGAATTCTGGAGGCCTCCACCGTGATTCACCTATGGGGGCCTGTCAGAGACTCCAAACAGCAACTCACCTCCCACCAGCCTCCTACTCTCAGAAGAGCAGAGGTTGCTGAGCTTTGGCTGCTGTTGTCTTCGGAGGACCTCCTATCTTCACCTTCACTTGGGTGTCATCTCCTGGCTCTCTCTGCAGACTCTCTACCCTTCAGCACCAGCCCCTGGGCTTTCTGGTGCAGATTTTCATCTTCCATTCTGGACTCACTGGGGACTATGGTGGGCTCCAGGCCTTTGGCTGGACTCGTACAGGACACTGCTGTGGGATCCAGGCTCTCAGCTGGATTCTTTGGATTTGCAGTGCGTGGACAGATCTCTCACACTCTTCTGCATTTGACTTTTGGGTGAATATTATAAAGTAATCCTATAAATTATGTATCCCGTATTAAATCTATTTACTTGTAAACCCTGACTACAACAGTAGATAAGGTGAAACAATTGTTTCTACAAAGACAAATTACTGAATTCTGTATAAATGCAATTGTACACAATGGACTACTTCACTTTGCTAAATTATTGAGCCATTGTCCATTTTCAACATTCAATTTAAAGTTTCCCTCTACTTATCATGAAAGGAAGGAAAAATGAAGTTGAGAAATTATGAGAACAAAACTTGGTGTTTAGGAAAATATGACTTATTATAGTATATGATTTTGAGAGATTAAAAAAGTTCATTTCTCCACAAAAATTCAGGGCTGCTAAATTTCTTCAATTAAACCATCCTAGGTAAACTTCAAAATTTTTACAAAACTTTCTTCCCCATGAATTTTCATTAAGTCAGCATCTTTTATACCTTTCTTAGCTTGCAAAATATGCATGTTTCTACATACCATATAACATGAGACTTATGGTTCCTTATACATTATTTTTACAATTTCAAATTCTTTGGCGGATATCTTGTTTTCCAGTATTTAACACTACAAACATTCAGTATCAAATAAAGCAAGATAAACTATATAAAGCAAAAATCCACAAATATTTTTATATCAAAGGGCAGGGAGCAAATAGTTTAGATTTTGTAGGCTGCATACAGTTCATGTCATATAGTCATCTTTATGTGCCCCCCCCTTTCTCTTTGTGGTCCTAGGGATCAAGCTCAGAGCCTAATACAAGGGTATCTTGGTTTATGAACTGAATTTGTCTTATGATTTTGGGGAAGATGGCTGCATTTGTGTTTTTGTGGGGAAGATGGTCGTGGTAGCATTTGTCACCAGATATGGAGTTTGCAAATAGAAGCAAAATTTTGTCAAACACTTGTTTGTGAACCAAATTGTTTGCAAACAGAAGCGTTTGTGAATGGAAGTATTACTGTACATGCTAGGCAAGGGCTCTACCACTGAGCTATATCCCCAGCCTTTTGTTTTATTCTTTAACACAACTTAAACATATAAAAGCCATTTTAGCTCATGAGCTACACAAAAGCAGGATTTGGTATGGCTATGGACCTTAGTTTGCCAACCTCTGAAAAGCTTTGATTTAAAAAACTTACACACATATAAATAACTACAACACAAAGGTGACATATTAATGCTATATACCAAAAGTACAAAATATGTTCATATGTAGAATTTGGTTCTTTTCCATTGTTCTTCTCAGCAATGGTATCATTATCCATAAAGTGATGAACACAAATCTCAGTCACCCTCAACACAATCCTATCTCTTCCCCTTTCCCCTTGTATTTAATCTATTGATGAGTTCCACCACAAATATCTCTTTGTGTAGTTCTTTTCTGATCATAACTATGTCTCACTTATCTGTATATCAAATTCTTTTTCCATGATTGAAAAGTTTTCTGGTATTACTTCTGTAAAGCGATTTTTATGCCCTTTGTGGTATCTTCTGATTTTTCACTGATTCTAACTAATCTTAGATTAGTCTTCTTGGCATCATCTAGAAGTTCCTGGATTAATGCTTCATGGTCCTTTGCTATTTTAAGGTATCCTTTATTAGCTGATCACCAACCACAGCCCTGTCTTCTTGGTTTTTTTTTTTTTTGGTACCGGGGATCGAACTCGGGTCCTTGTGCTTGCGCAGCAGGTGGTGAAACCACTGAGCTAAATCCCCGGCCCAGCCCTGTCTTCTTGGACTGATATTCTGTCCTCACACTGATTGATTTTGCTGCATATAGTTTCAGTAGAGCTTTTAATCTCTTACATTTCTGTTGAGATTGTTTTACGGACTCTAGTTCTTTTCTATGTTGGCCATTTATGGTTTACATGTCTTTAGCTCCTCAATTTTTTTATTAGTATCTTCTCTAGACTCAGTAACTATTTGTTTTATTAGGTAATCAACTCTTTAATTATCTCTGGTTTGAATTTGCCAAGCATCTTATTGATCTGTTTTGTTACTTTCACTCCTACTATTTCAGATATTTTCACTATGTGGCTTCTGATTTCTTCCTCCTTGTTGCCCCCTGGATTTGCTTTGGGGGAGCTGGGAGCTTTTAGGGGCATTTTGATTCCCTAATTTCTCATTTTCTATTTTTTTAAAATTTCGTTTTCTGTGCTGAAGTTTGAAAATTGCTTATGGTGGACAGCTTTATTGCTAGTATCCAGACATCTTTAGGTTATGTCTGCTTTTCAGAGATGTCCTCTAGGTATATCTAGCTATTGGCCTTTGGGTCTGTCCCAGGATCCATCTGGTTCCCTTTATTAGGGACAAAAGAATGCAGCCTATTTGGCCCAGAATCCAGTTCTTTGGTAATGTGCCATAGTATTATTTATGACCCCTAGGATATCTAGATACTGGGATACAGAGAAAACCAATTGATAGCAACAACTAGTCACTTTGGCTCAGTAGTAAAATTAGCAATAATAACAGTATCAAATACAAACTGGATAATGACAAACTCTAATAACTAACACTGTACCACCTTTAACCATAGAAACGAGATCTATAATTTATTACAAACTGTAAGACAAACCAGATCTTGATATACAGTAAACATTTACTCAATAGAGCAATTTTACTTCCATTAACAACAGAACAGTGTTCAACTGTAATAAAATATATTTAACTATCTACAGATTCATAAGGGGTAATGGTTATATTATTGTAGTAAGGTTAGAGGTTTAGGGAATGGGAGCATGAAAAAATAGAATTTGAAAAAAGTAAGCAATGGAAGATGGGAAGAAGGTAATAAAATTGTCATGAAAGATCCTATTAAGGAGTAAAAAAATAATAGTATTAGACAACAGTAACAGAGAAAACCAACAATGAAAAAGATAAATAATAAGGAATAGAGCTTGAACTAGAGAAAAAAAGATAAAAAATAAGGAAACAAATTAAAAGAGATAGCAAGAAAAGAGGGCGAGATAAAGAGGATCTAATCAAACAAAAAAAGTAATATTAAAAAAGGGAGGAAGAAGAAAATGGGTGACAGAACTCCAAACCTCACCAAAACAGAATTACAAAATAAAAAATATTAATAGGGAAAAACTGGGTAGGAGGGGGGCTAGGAAAGACAGAAGAGTCAAAGGAATATGAGGTGGATAGGGGGTTGATACAGAAGATAGGAATGACTGAGAGAGGAGAACATGGCAAATTAGAAACTTTAGAGGAAGAGTCAATATACTGCTAATATTCTTTCTGAAAAAGAATTAAATAGAACTGCTGTGGGATCTTGAGATGAGGACACGAGGTAGGGAGATGAGAAGTGGCAGAGAACCTAGACATCAACTCAGTCAAAATAAATAGAAGAAAGCTGGGCATGTGGTGTACACCTGTAATCCCACCACTTGAGGATTGCTAAGAGCTTGAGGCCAGCCTGCACTGCACAGCGAGATCTTATCTTAAAAAAAAGCAAAAACCGAATAAACAAAATCTTACAACAAAACACAAAAGACAACCAGACAATGGCAAACTAAACCAAACAATACAACACAATAAATCCAAAACTCAAAAGATATCCAACTGGAACTCAATTTAACACTCCAACAAGAGAAAGTACATGTGATTCACATGTAATCTCTTTGCCAGAAAGCCTGGGAGATGGTATTTACTAGAGTGTAACTGAGCCCTCACCCTCTGGAGTCTGCAGTTTCCTCGGACTATGTGTGCCTGGCGCCAGTCTCTAGACCCGGCTGAGCTGTGGGAAGAGGGCCCCAGCCCTCGGTGAGCGCTGGTGGAGGTTCTGCAAGGGAAGGCAGCGGTGGCAATCCTTTCCCAACCGCTATGCCAGCGTGCACCCGTCTGCACAGTTGCCCTCCGCAGTCTGGTTGCAGGTGACCCGGCTCCAGGTTCTCCACAGGTGGGTGTCTGCTCTGTGACTGGGATGGCGCGCCACAGCGCACAGGAGGAACAGAGCCTGCTGCGACTCAGCTCGACCGCGGGCCCCAGGGCTGGCTCCTGCCGGCCTGTGCGCGCCCGAGGCTCAGCAGGCCTTGTGGGCCAGAGTCCATCAGGCCGCAGCGCTCGGGGCTGCGCACGCATGCGGGGAACAGGCGGCTCTCGATGGGGCCGGGGCCGGGGTCCTGAGCCCTCCAACCCAGCCAGCGCGCCCCTGGCCTGAGTATCCGCTCCGGCCTGAGTCTGGGTAGGAGGGGCCTGTGCGTGAAGCCAGCGAGCACCAGCTCTGTCCCAGAGTGCGGTCTCCGCCCCAAGTCGGCCCTCAGACTCCGCCTCGCTGTGCACAATGGCTGCCCGAGGAGCGGGCGTGGTGTGGCTGGCTCACCTCCTACAGCAGCCCACTTCCTTTTTGCTTTCTTTCTTTCTTTTAGTATCCGTTTGTTTGATATGATCCACGTATCAGTTTTCCTTAATTTTCTATTTCCCTCTCCCACCTTCCAAATACCTTCTCAGTGGACCCTTCCGGAGCTTCCCCAAGTGAAGTGATGACTCCTCCAGTCAGCCGTGTTGGATCCCGTCTTCCCAACCTCTGCCTTGTCCAGCCGTGGAATCCACAGCTGTGGACTTGGTCAGGACAGGCACGGGTCTGCTCGCTGGAGCCACTGTCATTGTGTGCCACCCGGCCATGGTTCCGCAGCCCACGGTTCTGCAGCCCATGGCCCGTCAGTCCAGGGCCCGGCAGCCCATGGGTCAGTCTGCCTCCCAAACACCTCTCAAATTGATCCTCTTCTCTCAGTCTGACTGTCACAATTCTATCAAACTGCCTCAGACTTTTACTTGAGATGCAGGATTACTAACTGCCGTCTTTAATCCGCCTTTATCCATTTTGCTTTATCAAAAAAGTATTATATCTTCTTCCTATTTTTCTATCATTTCCTCTCGTTTCTTCCCTTCTTTCACTTTCTTCCTTCTTCTTTCTTATCACTTCCTGAACTGTTCCAGTTACACTGCTGTGCCTCTCCCAAACTGCATTTGCTTTGGCCAGTTTCCAAGCCCAGACTCCTAATGATTTGGAGCACTTCTGATATCTTTCCAGTAAATCCCTCCTTTTATTTGAGTAAAATGGTTTATAGGACTCAAAACAAAAAAGATTCCAAACTGATGCACTGTTTCGATTTCACTTTCTTCCAGTCTATTCTCAACACTACTGCCTGAGTGATATTTTAAGCGAAGATCTAATTCTACACTTTCTCTGCTTGATACCATTAGTGGTTCTCTGTCCTTGTCTGGAGGGTCTTCCAAAGTATGGAATGCGAATCTTCTAGAATCTGGCCCTTTTTCCTTTCTTGGTCCCCATCTCTATGCCTTGTGGCTGTCTGTTCTTCTGCCTCCAATTCCTACCACTCTTTTACATTCACAGGTCAATCATTTTCAAGAGACGCCTTGGAATTCCCTGCCTTACAAAGCTTTCCTAACTGCCCTATGAGAGCCCCCCTCTGCCCTCCTCTGCCCCCCTCTCATGTAGACCTCTCTGTCCTTTGGGCTGCACGTGTACCCTCTTGTTAACCCTGCCTCCTTCTCCTCCTCGCCAGGATCTCACCTGCCTTCACATCCATCTTCCCATCCTATGTCATTTCTCTATTTCTAGCAGTTCTTATGTGGTTGGTATTTAGTACACATGTATTCAATGAAAGTGAACAATTTTTTCCGTAAAACATTTGAAAAGTTAAAAGTAAATCAGCAGGAGGCCTGCCGCATTGGGCCTGCGATGCTGCTGCTGCCCTTGCTCCTTGCTGACCGCGGCCTCCCAGGGCTGCCTCCACCCGGGTCTGCCAGCCATACAGTCTGCCTGTGGGCAACATGAGCTTCTTGGTAAGTAGCCTGATTCAGTACAATGGCACATGAAAAACCAGATTTGCAAGTTTTGGAGGAGGTCCAAAGTGAGTCATCAGATTACTCCTGTATGGATGAACATGATAATGACTTTCATGTTGGCCATGTGAGCCAAGGCTCCTGTGACAGTGAAATGAATCAAGAATCAACTGATACAGACATGGGGAATGCACATCTCCTTGATTCAGTTGACAAAGAAAACAGCAATGTTGAGCATATATTTGACTAGCTGAAATGGTACAAAGTGGTCATGCAACCAAATGGAATGTTAGAACTAGGTCGAACAACATAGTGAGGCTCTTGACTGGGATGAAACCTATTGGGCAGAATGCCAGCACTGCCATTCATTGTTGGAAATTGTTTGTAACAGACAAAATGCTTCAAGATGTGAAATACACAAATGATGAATTACAAGTAAAACATTCTGTATGCACCAATAGGTGTACTCAGAAATGCATTCATTATGACACCTCGCTAGTTGAACTGAAAGCATTTCATAGATCTGCTGTATTTAGGGCTTTCTCCTGGTAATCGCAGGAATGTAGAAGCAATGGGTGTGCGCATGAGATTTGTAGAATAATAGTGACAATGAGGAGATTTGGTTTCCTTCAAAATTGCCTGAGGCTTAATGACAAACACCCCCTCCTCCCAAAGAAAAAGAATTGATAATCTGGCTGCTATCTGCTCATTGTTTGAGAGATTTGTAATTGTCAAACAATTTTACCATCTGAATACATGACTATTGATGAACATTTTGCAGCCTTTCATGGTCTCTGTAGCTTCAGGCAGTATATGCAAAAAAATTGCTTCAAAATATGGCATAAAAATTTATACTCTTGTGGATGCAAAGACTTATGCTTTCAGTTTAGAAATTTATCATGAAACTCAGCCACCAGGTCCTTATTCATATATTAATAAACCAAATGATGTTGTGAACAGACTTGTTGCTCCTGTCTCCTAAACTAATTGGAATGTGACATTCAACAATTGATTTACCAGTGTCCAATCAATGTCACATGTGCTAATAGCACAAGTTATCCAGCATAGGAACTGTACACAGAAACAAAGCAGAAATTCCAAATGAAATGTTACAATTTTAAAACAGAGAATTGTAGAGTATAATCTTTGGATTTCAGAAAGATAAAACATTGACCTCATATATGGCAAAGAAAAACAAACTGGTACCGATGATGTCAGCATTGCGCCATGATGGAAATATTGATAGAGAAACCTCAACAAAACGGAACCCTGAGATGGTAACATTCTACAACAAAACCAAGGCGGAGTAGATGTTGTTGATGAGTTGTGCAGCAACTATGATGTCACTCAAAACACAGAGTGTTGGCCAATGGTTATGTTTTACTCCATCCTAAACATTTGTGGCATAGTTTACAAAGAAAATAATAAGTGCAAAATACTATGGAGAAATTTTCTTAGCAGATTGGAACTGGAACGCATAAGAGATCATTTACAACAGAGGAAAACCAGAATGTTTCTGCCCCGGGAACTACACAAAAATATTGTGGAGCACACTGGTGAGCTGACAAGTGAGCAGGCAGGCGCAGCATCACAAAGACCTACTATAACAATAGGAAAACCAGAAATATTGAACTGTGCCCTACAAAAAAGGACAGGAAAACAAAACGTGCTATCAATGTAAGCAATACTTATGTGGAACATGCAGTTTTCATGTGTGAAGACTGCCTAGGGTGTGACAGTTGAAGCAAAGATGATTTCTGTGATAGATTTTTATATGTATTTACATTGTCGTTCACACAGGTTGCTTTTTTTTGTACCGGGGATTGAAATTGGGTCCTTGTGCTTGCGCAGCAGGCACTGAAACCACTGAGCTAAATCCCTGACCCCTCACATAGGTTTTTATTTCTGATATTGTCTTTTAGGTTTTGTAAGCAAGTAAAGAGCTGATGTGAAAATGTTGATGTCTGTTCTAAGCATTTATTATATATTTGATATTTTATTAATATCTTATTTTCCTGCTAAGTGCACATTGTACAGTGTAGTAGGAAGCTCCTGACAAAACAAGGAGATGAGAGGTACAAGAATGGCTCGCCACACAGGAAAGGAAAATAACCACATAAGCTGTCCGTGTTAGTGAGATGTATATATGGAACATGCAGTTGTTATGTGTGAAGACTGCTTTAGGTGTGATAATTGAAGTAAAGATTTTTTTTTTGTAGAGCTCTATTGGCATTTTCATTGCAGTTCATACAGGAATTTATTTCTGTTGTTATTTTTTAGACTTTGTACATGCTTTTTTGTACACAATAAATAATAACAAAATTAAAAATAAAGTAAATCAGCAGGTGGCATCAGAGCCCTGCTGTTAAAACCAGCTTTCATAGTTTGGGATTTTTGTTTTTCTTTTTTTCAAACCCACATAAGCTAGCAGGTGGGAATCTCTGACACAGAAGTCTTTTCTTTTCTTTTTTTTTTTTTTGGTACTGGGGATCGAACTTGGGTCCTTGCACTTGTGCAGCAGGCAGTGGAACCACTGAGCTAAATCCCCGGCCCCTGACACAGACGTCTTAATGGATGCCCAATCTATCATGATCAGTGTATGTGGAAATTGTATTAAAACCCAGAACCTTCTCTAACCACGCAGATTCCTATCAGTAAAGCTTTACGTCACTGTCTTCACTTTAACTCTTTGCTCTTCTGAGAAACTCTTGTCCATGAAGATAAAAGTTGCAAGTCATTTTGTTGTTTGTTTCCAGAAATTCCATGGCAAAAACTCATTAAGGGTTGAGGGTATAGCTTAGTGGTAGATTGCATGCTTAGCTTGGGCAAGGTCCTAGGTTATATCCCTAGCACCAAAACCAAAACCAAAACAGCAAACAAACAAAAAGTTCTGCATGTTAAAAAAAAATCAACCAAGTGAAAGAGCAATCTACAGAATGCAAGAAAAAATTTGCAAATGACATATCAGATGAAGCATTTTATATATATATACAGTCATGGACTGATAACATTTTGGTCAGTGATGGATTACATATATGACCATGGTCCCATAAGATTATATCATCTAGTGATGTCTTAGCTGTCTTAATTTGTGGAAGTACACTCTATAGTGTTTGCACGAAATATGCTTTTGCTTACCAATACATTTCACAGAATGTATCCTCATCATTAAGCAAAGTATGATTTTGCGATATATATGTCTTCTGTCACTCAAGAAAAATAAAATATATAAGCTAATTAATAAAAGGGTACAGGACTTGAATACACTATTCTCTAAAGAACACATACGAAGCTGGGGATGGCGCACATGCCTATAATCTCAGTGCTCTGGGAGGCTGAGACTGGAGAATTGTACAGTGCACCCTGGCCTGGGCAACTTTCTGAGATCCTGCCTCAAAATTAAAAAACAAAATAACCCCCAAAGAACCCAATAGTCTGGGGATGCATGTCAGTGTGAAGACCCTGGGTTCAATCCCGAGTACTGCAGAACAAACAAACAAAAACTCCCCAAACACCCCCAAAACAAAACCCAAAACCAAATAAACCAATCAAAAGAAAAAGTGGTATTTGCATACAGTGGAATATTACGGCGTCTAGACCAAAGCTGCAAGCAGAAGGTGGCAAACTGCAGGAGATGAGGGTGGAAGGAGCAGAGGTAAAGGTGTTCCTGTGGCTTAGTCTGTGTGTTTGTGGGGCTGCGGGCAGTGATCGTGGTGGTGGAGAGTAGAAAAGGTTTAGTTCCAGAAATGAGCTCAGAGAAGCAACCAAGGTCCTTTCATTTCAGTTATTCATTGTGATCATAAACTGAGAATAATAGTACCTACTTTACAGAGCATTGTGCAGGTAAAGTAAGTTTTATTTATATCTTTTAATTATGCACTTATCTAGCCCTTATTACAGTGACGGGACAGAGTAAATGTTTCTTACATGATGGCTATTATTTTAGCAGACTTGATTCCTTAATTACGCTTCGCTTAAGCCAAGCTGTGAGTGGGCACTCTTTGAGGACAGGCCAGTCGCTCTGTGTAAGGAGAGAATAATGCAGTATATGGGGTTCGGGGGATGTAGCACAGCGGCAGAGCACTTGCCCAGCATGTACAAGGTGCTGAGTTCAATTCTCAGTGTGGACCAAAAGAAGGAACCTATAGTAAATAGGATTAAAGAATTTCATGACGTTTTTGAGATTAGGATCTGATAAGCCACTTTGAAGCACCGATTCTAGAACAGGAAAATGAGCTGTGTGTTGTTTCCTTTTTTTTTTTGGCACCCGGGATCGAACTCGAAACCTTGCTCTTTCAAGGCAAGGGCTAGAACCACTGAGCTAAATCCTGAGCCCTGTTTCCTTTTTTTGATTCACCTCTGTTTCTCTCAGTATCCAGCCAGATCTGCGGCTCTTCCCACAATACACTGATCCGTTCCTCTCCTCTGCCCTGCTTCCCCTGATGACTTGTACTGTACAGTGCACTGTGGATTTCTTTTTATTTCTTCAACTTGCTTGTCAGCCCCTCGCTCTACAGTGTTACGCTGCATTGGGGCCAGGAACATTGTTTTGGGTGCTGCTTGACCCTGAGCACCTAGAAGAGTACACAGAATCCTAGGGGTACTCAGCCTAAATATTTGCTGATTAAAGGAAGTCTGCTATATGTGTATTTGCCTCATGAAAATTTCTCTCTGATGCCTCTGAATTGTACTCATCCTGTATCAAGAGAAGACAGGGCAGCAGTGTGTGGAGGGCTTTTGCCTTTGTTGTTTCTGCTGCCTGGGATGCTCCTCTTGAAGATGGTATCTCTCTCCCTTACTCTGTTTACTAGCGAGACCTCCTCAAAGATCTGTATAAAACACAGCATGGCCCACTCACTCAGCTCCGCCAGATCCACACACTGCCTAATGGTAGCTTTCATACTACTGATCTCATCTAATTTATTACCTTTGTTGATTTTCCATGTATCTCTTTTTTCATCGTGATGACCAGGACTGAGAACTAAGCCTATTTTATTGCTGATTAGTATTTAGAACAATGCCCGATACTCGGTATGAACTTGTTAAATGAGTTAATATATATTTCTATGGGAGAGCTTGCAAAAAAGATGGCAGCAGCCTATCTTCTCTCTCTTGAGGCAGGGTCTCTTTAGGTAGTTCATGTTAGCTTTGAACTCCCTATGTAGCCCAGCCTGGCCTCGAACTTGAGGCACTCCTCCTGCTTCAGCCTCCTGAGTGCTTGGGTTACAAGTTTGTGCCATCACACCTGGCTTGTCAGTGGCATACTGTGATAGCCAAGCCGACTCGTCTTGTGCCTCACTGCCATTTTGTACCTGTGCTTGAACAAAGTGCTTGCACATGAACAAAGCACCCCAAACTCCTGCATCCTGCTTGGCAGTAAACTCGCTGCAGTTGCAGGATGTTTTGTAGCCCTCCCCCCATCCCCATTAACCTGGCATGGTTCTGCTTCTGTAAGATTCCACTTGTTCTTCCCTGAGCCCTCCCCAGCTGAAAGCATGATTTAAAAGGAGAAATCAAACAGCTTCCCATTGTCAAGGAACCTTTCTAGGCGCTGGCCCCCCTGGGCTGCCGGCTATGATAAACAAGCTCGAATCCCCCAGAGTGTGGTACAGCTCTATTGTTTGAACTCACTCGTCCACAACAGTTGAAAGCCATAAGCCCCCAGCCAGCTTTGGGTGAACTGTGAGTTAGCTTTCAGATATGGGACCCACCCTTGAATGTATCAGTAGCTAGCTGTGTGCTGTGATAATTGACTTAGCTGCTCTCCTTCCTTGTCTTCTGTCCTTATGCGTTCTGATTTTCCTACTTCTCTAAGTTTTATTTCTTTTACCGACTTGTTCTCCCTCTCCCTAAAAATAAGATGTCCCTAGACCAAGATTGTGATGGGTCCAGGGCAGGCCTGACTTATTCATCCTCTGCATCTCTTTTGTAGAATCATAGTCATTGCTTTGCTGGCTGTTAGCACTTCTCAGCAAGTGATTTCTACATTTCTATGCATAAAGCAAAATATGATCTTCAGCTGAAATCTCCTCACCTTCAACCTTGTATTTTTGGCTGCCTGTGAGGCATTTCCATTGAAATTTGCTTACAGTATTTTATTTTATTTTTATTATTATTTTTTTTGGTACTGGGGATTGAACTCAGGTCCTTGCACTTGTGAGGCAGGTGGTAGAACCACTGAGCTAAATCCCCAGCCCCGCTTACAGTATTTTAAATTGCCTGCAACCAAATCCATCTTGCCCATTCCTGCAAATCTTTTCAACAAACTCCTACTCCTACAATTCCAGTGAAATGATCCTGGTTTGACTCTCTTTTATTTCTTCATAATCATTCAGGCTTTATAACCTGGTGTTATCTTTTCTTCCCCAGACCATGAGTCTATTCCTTACACATGAATGCAAGTTGCTGGTCATGATTGCTGTTTTCATGCTACTCTGGCCAGGCAATATCTTGCCTATACTATTCTGATGGTCATTTTCTCTTGTTTCCTTAAAATTTTTTCTTCACTGCCTGTCTTCCTACAATATGAGTTTTATCAGCTTCGTCAACTAAGAAGCTTTCAATGACAGGCTTTTATCAGTAAGTTGATTCTCTGTAGTCCTCTGTAATTTAAAGGTAGGCTTTCCTTAAAATGGACTTGGCTTCCACAATCTGTACTGTGGCTATAAAACATTTTTTGTTTGAGACAGTGTCTCTCTGTGTAGTTCAGGTTGGACTTGAACTCACTATATAGCCCAGGCTGGCCTCGAACTCTTGGTGATCCTCCTGCCTCAGGCTCCCGAGTGCTGGGATTACAGGTGTGTGCTAGCACACCTGGCTGTGGCTAATATCTAGCTCCTGGACATATCAAAATGGGAAGGTGTAACCAGAAAGTTTGTTTAAATGCCAGAAATGTTAAAAACTAATTTCTTTTCTGTTCATATTTTGCAGCTCCCCACAAACAAATAGGTTTTATGGTTCTTGGAGAGAGGGTCCATTCATCTCCATCCCCAGTACACTTTCCGGCACTTAATTCTCAGTCATTTCAGTGTTAGATTATCGCTACTGTTCGGGCTGTGGTGGCGGTGACGGTTCCTTGAGGTGGGCTGAGAACAGGCCAAGTGTTCAGTGGAACTGCAGCAATGTTGAGAGAAGCCACCATTCCAGGTTCCTCCTGAGAGACCCACAGTGTGTGTGCGTGTGCATGTGTGTGTGTGTGTGTATGTGTGTGATTGCCATGGAGCTTATCTAAAGGACTTTTTACTAGGTAGTTTTTCCATCCTAGAATGCTATTCAGCTTGCCCTGAATGAGAGTTGAAGTGGAAAGGGACCTTGCTCACTTGTAAAGAAAACAGGAGTAGTCATGTTTATAAGGGCCCAGTCTGTAATAGCTAAAGCTTGGAAACAGCCCAAATGTCCATCAGCTGACAAGTGGATAAAGAAGACGTGGTTTTTTAATACAATGGAGTACTACTCTACCATAAAGAAGGATGAGCATCAGGCAGTTATAGCTAACTGGACAGGCCTTGAGACCATACTCTTCAGTGAAATAAATCAGACACACATGTTTGAATACTGCATTGTTTCTCGGGTGTGAGAAACTGAATGTGGAAATAAGGACTGAGATGTATAATGGGATGTTGGGAAATAGGAAGAAAGTGTTCAAATGGGAAGTGGAACAAGGGAGGAGGAAGGGAGAAAGGAGGGAAAGGACAAGAAAAAAAGTGAAAATAGAAGGAAAAAATGGAAACAAAGCTTTTGTGCACAGGGAGGGGAGGAAGATTGGGGGAGGATGGGATAAAATAAAATTAAATTAAAAAAAGAAAAATAGGAATGGATAAAATTGCAGAGTACATTTTTGTGAAATCTGCAGAGGTCAGCAAAAGATACTCAAATGATTTTCTGTATAATTAAAAATAAGATAAGGAAAATTGCAGTTTCTTTCATCTACCATCTACAGCCTCTCACAGTGGTCCCTTTAGACATGGAGCAGTGAGCAGAACGGATGGCGTCTTTAGGACCAGCCTTATGTGACCACTTACAGACAGCTTCAGTGTCTGTTTCTAAAATGTAGGGGTCAAAGGGCATCAACATTTACACACAAGGCCCCTAACTAGGTGCTGTCCTAGAACAAAATGCCATGAAGTTGGATTAGTTGGACAGAGCCATAAGGAAGGAGTGAATCCCAGGACAATGGGATGACATCAAGATGATAAGCTGAGCTGAGACCACACAGCATGGACGGGACTTGACCAAGCCACACAGCCTGTATTAAATTCTGCTTCCTCTCTGAAACTCTGGACAACTTCGCTACATTCTGTGTGCCTCAGATTCCTCATCTGTAAGTTGGATGCTGAACTAGTTGTTCACAAGTTCCTTAGGACTGTTGTGAGGTTTCTAGTGATTAAATATAGTTATGTGCTGCATAGTGGCATTTAGGTCAGTGATGCACCAGATATACAACAGTATTCCACAAATATTATATTGCCTAAGGATGTTGTAGCTGTTTTATTTTTGTAAATACACAATGTATATGATATTTGCCCCATTAAAAAAAATCACTTAGCCAGGAAGTTCTCAGATTACACTCTTGTCCTTAAGCCATGCATGACTGTATTTGTAAAGTACTTAGAATTTGTGAAATATTTATAATAGTGTCAGATACACAGTAATTTCCAGTTAGCCATTACTAGCCATCATAACTGTTAAAAATTTAAAGTATGGCAAAATAAGAAAATTTATGGCTCAATTATCTTTAATTTTTGCAACAGAACTCAAAGGTTTTCTATGTGGCAAAATTGAAATCTATACCCTTTGAATAACAATGTCGCTTTTTTCCTTCTGTCCCTGGCAATCACCATAGTTTTCCTATTTCTATGAAGCTGACTAAATGAGAGAGCTCATACAAGTGTAATCATGTAGCATTTCTCATTTTGGGTCTGGTTCTTTCACCTAACACAGTATCCTCAAGATTCATCCATGTGACCTTATATATTCATCTATATGACCTTGCTTAACCCACAGGACAAGTTCTCTTCCTTTTTAAAAAGCTGAAGAACTGAGGCAGAGGTATCAAAATTTGAACTGGGTAACTTAGTAATTTAATGTGACTCTGAGTCAAAATAGAAAAAATAAAAATAAAAGAAGGGTTGGGGATCTAGCTTGATGCAAAGTTGCTGGGTTAATCTACAGTGGAGAAAAAGAAAGGAAGGGTGAATAACATCCCATCATATCCCCTGCTCTGCAAGGGGTTGCTTGTCTCTGTCCTGTGTCCCCTAGCTGGGGCTCTCCCCACAGCAAGCCCAGGTGAGGATTCCGGTGGAGGTCTTTTGGGGAATAAGGCAGGGCTAAAGTCATTTTGTGTGTGTGTGTGTGTGTGTGTGTGTGTGTGTGTGTGTGTGAGAGAGAGAGAGAGAGAGAGAGAGAGAATTCCTGTGAAAATGTACACTGAATGGGCCAGAGGGGATTAGGACAGGTGACCGGAGAACCAATGAGGTTTTCCTACGGGTCCTTTAGAGAGTGGATGCAAAGAGCCTAAAGTAACAGCATCTAATTCTGGGTAAAAAGTGCAGGGAAGTGGGGCCTCATTGTACAGCGGAGTGCAATTAATAACAGAGAGCTGTGGTAGCCAGGCCCTTCAGGGACAGTGGGGCTCTTCGGCTCAAGCAGGAAAGCTCATGACTTGTCCTGAGTAAGGGAAGAATTGGCTGTTCCCAGGAACCACAAAAGAAAGGAATGCTTCACTCCAAAGCTTTCTTTCCTAGTTCTTCTTGAGGTCAGGTCCATTCCTCTGGAGGAGACATGTTTGTTCACGTGCATCAAAATGGGTTCTTCTTGCTCTCTTCCTCTCAGCTCTTCCTGGTGCAGCTCTTAATTTCTGGAATGTTCAGTTGGTTTCCTTACTGCTTTGAATATGTGAAAAAGCAAAATGAAGCTGGCATGGTGGCTCATGCCTGCAGTAGTAGCACTCTGAAGATCAGTGCCAGCCTGGGCTATAGTGAGACTGTCTCAAAAACAGACACAAAAACCAAAATGACAACATTGGAGAAGTAGTGATTTTGTGCCTTTCGGCAGGGTGTCATCACCTGCCATGATGGCAGCCCTGGGAGACCTGCTTGTTGGTGAACAGACTCTCATGGTTCCAATGTTTGTATGCTCGACGGGCCCCAAGATGTCAGGTTTGGGTGTCCTATGGGACGTGCTGGGAATGGAACCTTAGCTGTAGCTCATAAAATGAGAAAGTAGTCAGATAGTCCTGTTTAGACTTGAGTCCATTCTTCCCTGTATTTAGAAATAGCCATGCTCCTTACTTCTTAACCCCTTAGTTTTCGTTCTTAGCTTTCAGGAACCTGTAATGTTATGGAGAGTCAGTCTTGGAATTTTCCTTCTGCTCCAGTCTGAAAAACGCACAGTTAGAAGCACAATACTGACTGCGTCTTACTGAGCAGAGCCCCTCAAAGGGGGAGCACTGAGCGCGTCCCTGGGCATTGTCAGCTGCCTGACTTTCCACCACTGATGGAGGAGAGACTCATGTGATGGCACTGGACCTGAGGACCCCTTCATGTTCCATGAACCAGAGGGTGTGGAGAACCTCTTTCACTGGAAGGCCCCTGAGCTGTTCTTTTATTTTGGCTCCACTAGAATTAAAGGGTGATCTACTTGAATTAACCATTGATGCTGAGAGAAATGTTGATACAGAGGTAGCCACAGATGAAGATTCAGTCACTGTCCTACCCCAGACCACCAGCCTAGGGATGAGCACAAACATAGACAGGAGTACACCCAGGCTTTGGGTAGGTGGGGGTCTCCGTTCAAAGGAGACCTCAGCAGGGACTGTTGGCCCTACCACTGCACTCCTGAGGGAAATCCCACTTTCCACCAGTGCACTGGATTCTGACCATTAAGTACAACCACACCTATTGAAATTTGAGAAAAATGTATTTTCCATAATTTTTTTTTGAAGACAGGATCTAACTGTACAGTTCAGGCTGACCTTAATCTCACTATGTAGCCCAGACTGGTCCCAAACTTGGGAAGATCCTCTTGCCTTACCCTCCTGAATGCTGGTATTACAGATGGGTGCCACCATGCCAGGCTCCTACAGCATTTTACAGTTTCATTCTACTGACTATGCACATAGCTTATTGCTGATCTGTGTTTCTGATCTCTGGAACCAGCCTTTGGGCTGCAGAAGGGGACAAGTTCCTTGGTGTCTCTAAGCTTGATGGAGTTAATCACTTTGTTTCCTATTTCAGATGATTACATTTCAGATCCACCTTTGGGAGTAAGGATTTTGAGAATTACAAAAGTCATTTGAATTTACAGTGAACAGAAGAAAAAGGCATTTAAAAACTTCATGAATGAAGTATTGGTCCTGTCTGCCTACACTATGTTACAACCTTCAAGATTTTGTCTTTTTTCTCCCTCACCCTTAGCGGAGGGGTCATAAGACTTCAATTTCTTTCTCCTTCACAAACAAACCCCATAGTTTGAGGGATATCTGAAACTTTGGCTTACATAGGCCTCGGACCTCATCTACAAATCAGATTTCTAAACAGTCTGGTTATATCTACAAATACTAGCTAAGGTGTATTTCAGCTCTGCTGTACTGGAGCTTTGCAGGGAGTAGTTGGAGGAATCTAGAGGTTGTACTTTTGTGGAGGCTGAGGGACCCATGTAGACAATTGTAAGGCTTTAAATTTGGGTGCCTTCATTGAGCTACATCCAAGGTCTCCTACCACCTACATTTAAAATATTTTGATACAGGATCTCGCTAAGTCTTAAATTATCCAGCCTGGGCTAGAATTTATAATCCTCTTGCCTCAGCCACCAGAATGTTAGGATTGTATCTTAGAATGCAGTCATGTTATATTTTTAAGTTCCACTGTGAGTAAGATGATGTAGACTGATTTTTCAGTGGCTGGCTTCTCTCATTTAACGTGATATTCTCCAGCTGCATCCATCTTGTCACATACTTTTCTTCCATGAACGTAGCTACTCTCACAGTAGTAAGTTTTTCTTTAAGATCCGTTTCAAGTTATAATAATGAGAGCTGTCAGTCTCTTATCATTTGTTATCTACCAGTGCCTGGCTTATAGACCAGTTGATTCCATCCTCACAACTGCCCTACCAAAGGATCACTAACTTTACCTGCACTTTGTGGAGGAGGAGAATGGGAGGACTGAGTCACGGGGAAGCTCAGGTTTGCACAGAATCTGATTCATGTCCACATGTGTGTGTCCAGAAGCCAAGGGCCTTTGCACTACAGCTCACATGTTACATTTGCTTTGCTGTTGCTCTCCACCCTTCCCCTGGTAGATTTCAATTCAAACGAATGGTCATTTATTTAGCAGCTGCTCTGCATGAAGCTGTGTTATAGACTCTGTGGAAGAGGCACAATGCCAAATTGATTAATGTGTTTCCATGTGAGTGGCTTGTACTACAGGAATTTTTCAGTTTCTTTCCTCTGTGTTTCTAAATTGACTATGCAGGATCTGACATTGTGACATTGCCATTTATGCATATTTTGTGTGGGTGTGCGTGTGTGTGTGTACCACTTGGGGCTTTGCACCGAGCTGCATCTCCGGCCTTTTTGCCTTTTATTTTGGGCATGTTCTTGCTGAGCTGCCCAGGCCGGGCTCTAACTTGTGTTCTCCTGCTCCAGTCTCCCAGGGCCTGCAAGGTCTGGGGTGCGCCACCACTCCCGCTTCCCGCACACTGGTCTCCCCCAGGGCTTGTTACCTGTGTTTGCCTGAGGCCTCTCCCATCTCACTATAAACCTAGAGGTGTGTTTATTGGCTCCAACTGAATGCTGCTCTCACATCAGCTTGCTCCATCTTCTCCCCGGGGCCTTCCCCAGTCATGTTCTTTTCCCCTCCCACCATAAAATATTATGGTCAGCTCCCCGGGAACCTGAGTCTTTTTCGTTTTCAGCACCTAGAAATCAGAGCTCATCCGTATTGTGTACTTTTCTTGCTCCAGACATTCAGTAAGAACACTTTAACTTAATCCTCTCAAAAATGCAAGGAAAGCACTCACACTTCAATGTCCTGTACCTAGAAGAAAAGAACCGAGGCGAGGCACTGCGTGACCCCTGCCCACGGCCTCCTGACTGCTACTGCAGAAGCAGGACTTCTGGCCACGCTGTTGGACCCGAGGCTTCACGCTCAGCCTCCTTCCCAGGCCTCTGCTGCTCCACTTACTGCATTCCACAGTCATTCTCCAAGCATTGATTTAATAAATAGATTCTTTGGTTCTATATTACACAATCATAGATTTCTTAACATCTCATTATGAATTGTGTTGGGGGAGGGAGCAGGAGGAACAGAGGGGACAGCACCCAGCTCAGCCCGTGTCCCCACTGATCACACCTTGGAGCGAGAAGCAATGGCTCTGAGCATCTTCAAGGCCAGGAGGAAGCCGTCCATGTGTCCTAGCAGAGCCACCTTTTAATCATCATGTATGGATCAATTTAATGCAATACATGCTTTTCAGACAGAAGGATGACGGAATATTTTTCTTTCCTTCTGTAATTGGATCGACCCTGTGAAAATTTGCTTTAATTCCAGAGCTTCTTTTTTAGAACATAATAGACAAGTTAGGATCCGCAGTCATCTGGTCACCAATTTGTTCATAAATTAAAAAAGAATTTACTCCTTTGTGCCAGAAAATTTACTGGGTAATGGAGAAATTTCAAGAAAAAAAAAATAGGAGCAAACATAGCCATGTGTCACAGTGCAAACCTGTAATCCCAGCACTTGGGAGGCTGAGGCAGGAGGATTGTCTAGAATTAGAGGCTACTCTGTGCTACATAGTGGGTTCCAGGTCAGCCTGATGTACATAGAGTGATTGTGTCTTGCAAACCCATAAAGAGAGAGAAACAAATTTATATTTTCTTTTTAGGATGGTGAAGAAATTTGAAAATAAAATGGTAGCTGTTCTTCTTATCTGAAGAGGGAAAAAGACATGTTTGAATGTATGTGGTCCTCAGGAATACAACTCAGATCAATAGGATAACATTATAAGAAGGCTGTTGGAAGGAATGATTGTCCAAAGATGAAGTATTGTTCTCTGGACACTGACTGGCCCATTTCCTGTGATGCCAGGCCGTCTGAAGAGGGTGTTACATGAGTTAAAAGTAGGCTTCTATGTGGAAGAACTGGGATGTCTGTGAGCTGAATATACTTTGAGATACTTTCAAACCTTGAGATCACATGATCTATAACACTTGATAGCATATGTAGAAAAGCACAGGAACTCAAAGTATTAGTATAATAATACAAATTTTTATTGATTGATTGATTTCAGTCCTGGGTGATAGAATCCAGGAGCCCTCTACTCTTGAGCTACATTCTCAACCCCTTTTTAAATTTAAAACAAGATCTTGCTAAATCGCCCAGGCTGGGCTTGAACTTGCAATCCTCCTGACTCAGTCTCCCTGAGTCGTGGTATTATAGGCATGTGCCATCAAACCCAGCTCATAAGTACTTAATTCCTTTTAATAATAGCCCTACAGTGAAAGCTTTACAAAGTTGGGAGTTGTAAGTTTAGCACTCTGGGAGACCCAAGAAAGAGCACCAGAAGTTGAAACCAAGCCTGGGCAATTTAGAGACTTAATGAGACCCTGACTTGAAAAGAAAAGAAAAGAGAGGGCTGAGGGTTCAGGAAAAGGCCCCGAGTTCAATTCCTGTATGTGTCTGGGACCCAGTCAGAGCTCAGAGGAGGGAGGTTCCTGTCCCCTCAGCATCTTTTAAATGCGTATTCCAATCTTCTCGAGGACTTCAGAGATCCAACTCGGCACATTTGGAGTTAATGTTTGTACTTTTTCATGGCAGGAAATATGGTCATATTGTGCCCAGTCCAGGTAAAATGCCCCCTTCCTCCACTGGCCTGTGACAATCCACCATTGTGTCTCACAGTTTGCTGGTGTTATTTGCCTGCAAGATTTTCATGAGTTTCTTGCCTCCAAGCTCCTAACTATTGTGTTCTGCTTCTACTTCCTTGCACAGGGTTCACCAAGGAAATTGTTTCCAGGAAAATAAGACATTCTCTAGTGTGTGTGTATTTCCCCTCCAATAGGGTGAAACCTCCTTAGTGCCACACTTCATGGGACAAAGATCAGAGAGATATCCTGGGACTGAGTCAGGGCTAGAACCAAGCATGCATATCAGGGTACACGGGGCTCCGAGGACTGGGCAAGTCATGAAAGGACCCTGGTCCACACCACCAAGAAGCAGTCTACATTCAGGACCCCTTCACAGAGAGTGTCTTTTGACTCTGGAGTCATTTAATCTCAGCCTCAAGATTCCTCGAAGAAAATAAAGGATGATAATTCCTACAGCATAGGTTCATGCTGAGAAACAGATGTGCATATGCAGATTCTTATAATCCTAGATATTTCTGTTATCACTATAGAGCAGTAGTTAAGGTTATATCCATAATTCTCTTTCAACTTCTGGCAGCAGGATTAAGATTCCCTTTGCAACTCTAAGGGTGCTCCTTAGAGTCGGTCACCTGTAGGTGGTGACTGTGATATTGGGTCCCCTTCTCTGATACAAAGCAGCTTTTGGGCTTCAGAAAAGCAGTATGTGGTGTCCCTGGGCCAGGAGGGGAGCTGCCTCAGCAGCTGGTGGAACAGGAATTTCCTCCCTGCCACTTGGAGAAGCAGAGGAAGCCGTGCAGAAATACTTTGACAACCCGTTTTGCAAAGGATCTTATCAGAGTTTAACTCCCTCCCCCTAGTCCCTGTCCAGTATTTCCTTCTGGGAGGTGGGTTGGGTGAGGCTTTTGTTTCAACTGCCTGCGGAATGTTGCCTGATGGAACAGAGTAGAGAGGGCCTGTCTTTAAAAGCCCAGATAGAGGAGCTCTGGCCCATAAGGGTGCTTCCTGCCTGCTCGCCTGCAGGCTCCTGTCCTTCCTGTTGGCACCATGCTCTGCAGAGCTCCAGTCCTCTGTGCTCTGTGTGTCCTGGCTGGGGCTTTGCCCTTGCCTGACCTAGGTAAGAGGTCTTGTGATGTGTGTGTTTGTGTGTGTGGGGAGAGAGAGAGAGAGAGAGAGAGAGAGAGAGAGAGAGAGAGAGAGAGAGAGAGAGAGAGAGAGAGAGGAAGAGCCTATGAAAGTCATAAAGTTCAGTTGAGTAAAGGTGGATGGCAGATGAGCTCGGGGGCCTTGGGCAGTTGAATGAGTAAGCTATGATTTAGTTTGTGGGTTCGAATTGACCTCATGGCTGGGCCAGATGGGATTAGGGCAGATGACCAGAGAACAAGTTAAATTTCCCTATAGATCCCATCCCAGACTGATGTGAAGGAGGCCTATTAATACTATTTAATTTAGGACAAAGACCCTGGGGAGAGGTGTCCCTTATTTTACAGTGGAGCACAATTAATTTCAGAGAGCTGCAGCAGCTGGGCTGGCCACAGGCAGTGGAGATCACTGGGTCTAGAATGAGAACTTAGGAATCATTGTGAGGAATGAAACAAATATGTCCTCACCAGCCACAGGAAAAAGGAGCTTTTCACCCCCAAAGCTTTCTTTCTAGTTCTTGAATTCAGGTGCATTTCTCAGGAGCAGAGATGCTCACTGCCTTGCATTAAAATGGTTTCTTCTTCTTGCCCTCTTTCTCAGGTTGCTTTTCATACTGCTTTGAATGTGTAATGAAGGAGAATGAGGCTGGCATGGTGGCTCATGTCTAGTAGTGATATGGGGCATGTGATCCAGGGATGATATATGGACCTCTAAATAATATAAGGGAAGCATTATAACTCCCAACCTGTTAGATGTATGACACGCCAAGTTCATGTTTTCTAAAAGGGAAGAATGAATTCTAGGAACAGAGGTTAAGAGTAGGAAGAATTTATTGAGAGAAAGAGAGCTTCTGTCTGAGAAAGAGAGACAGAAGGGTCCTGAGAGGGTGGCTTGTGGACTCCGCTTCTCAAAGGTGTTTTATAGAGCAAAACCATGAGGTGAGGCAGGCATAAGGTGGGACAAAGCTGTGCTCAACTAATAAGATGACGAGAATATTTGCTTAGGTAGTACTAACCTAATAGAAATCACAAAGTGGGTATGAGGTGGGACAAAACTGTGGTCAATCAATGATTACAGAAAGTATTGTTGCTTAGGTAATATTGATTAAATGGGGATCAAGTGGGGAAGCAAGTCACTTAGCAAGTGCACATGGAACTAACAAGGATTTCCTGGCAGGAATGGGCTAGGGAGGTTTTCATCCCTTGCCCAAGGTGATCCACACCTGTTTAGAATATCAATCACTGCTCTGCATCCCAAGGGGAAGCACAGGGATGTAGTCATTTCTCTTTGTTTTGAAGCCTGGCCTTCAGTGAATGTGTTTGACTTTTTTGAGGGCCCAGCTGTGCCTAACTAACTGACTATGATATTTCTAACTAACTTTAGCTGTCTCCAACAATGGCACTGTGGAGATCAGTGCCAGCCTGGCTATAGCGAGACTCGGACTCAAAAACAAAAACAACCCCCCCCAAAAAAGCAAAAAGCTAGCATTAGTGGTTTTGTCCCCTTTGGTAGAGTGCCCCTCCGGCCACAATGACTCTGAACTTATTTTGAATATAGCCCAAGGAAGCTCTGCCTGTTCCTCTACAGATCTTCATGGTTCTGATGCCTATGTGGTTAAGCAGCCCCAGGATGTCAGGATTGGGCTTTCTATGGGACATGATGAGAATGGAGTGGAGTCTTAGCTAAAGTTCATTAAAAGAAAAAATAATCAGAATAGCTCTTTTTAGAGTTGATTCCATTCTTGCTGTATGTAGAAATAGCCATTTTACTTGATTCATAATCCCTTGGTTTTTGCCCTTAGCTTTCAGGAATCTGCAAAGTTTATGGAAGGTCAGTCTTGGAAGTTTCCTTCTGCTCCAGTCTGAACAATACAGGCAGAGGCGCAATATCGACTGCTCCTTGCTGCACTGAGATTCTCAAAGGGGGAGCACTAGTACTCTTCTGGGACTTGTGTGACCACACTGGATCCAGGGACGACTTCACATTCCATGTTTTCCCCAAGGAAGGGTAGAGCTAGGAAAAGGAAGGGTGTGGAGAAACACATTCACTAGGATGTCTTTGAGCTCTTCTTTACTTTCTGGTTCCTCTAGAATTCATCGCTTACCTACCTGAATTGGTCAGCATTATAAATGAGGTCAAACTTGATATAGACACAACCAGGGGTGAAGATTCAACAGCTGGTGTATCACAGACACATGGACCAGAGTCCACCGGAGACATATCATGGGAGGACACACAGACTTTGAGTAAGTGAAGGCCTTGCCTCAGAGGAGGTCTGGACAGGCATTGCTGCCCCCTGGCCCCCACCTCCTGCATGCCTGAATGAAACCCTGCTTTCCTCCAGTATATTGAATTCCCACCATTAACTGGTAGCCGCACCTATATTTCACATTTTTTTCCCCTAGAATTCTCTACTGCCTTGGGTCAGACATGTCCTCCTCAGTCCTAGTTCCTTTTTGCATTGCTGAAATAAAATGCCCAACACTCAAGTTAAAGGAGGAAAGATGTATTTCAGCTCACAGCTTGTAGAGGTTTCAGTGTTTAGTCAGCTGGTTCCACAGCAGGGTGGCATGGCAGAGGACATCGCAGAGGAGAAACAGCTCACGGCAAGAGAGAGGAGGCAGAAGGCAGCAAGAAGCAGTAGCAAGCCTGCCTTCCCTCTCTTCCTTTTGTATTCTATCCAAGTATTAAAACTATGGATTGGTGCCACTCACCCCAGGGGGGGGCCACTATTATCCACAATCTTAATCCTAGTATCATACCCTTAATCCACATTTACACACCATAATCCAGTCACCCTCTAAACTCCCCACCTGTGACTGCATATGGCTTTCAGGGGGCATCTGGAAACAAGGCGTAATAATAACTGAGGTCACTGTTGATACAGAGTCCGTCATAGATGAAGATTCAACAGCTGGTGT
>NW_004624752.1:26378219-26393179 GCF_000247695.1 Heterocephalus glaber
AATATGCTTTCTATATCCTTTTAAATTCTGTAAAATCTGTGGTAATGTCTCCTAGATCTTGATATTATAATTTTAAAAATGTATAAGTGATATTGTGTAACAGGAAGAAAAGGTCTAAAGGAGCAGGGGAAGTGGGAGGAGTATGGGAAAGGGAAAAAGGGAAAAGTAAAAATATGAGAAAAGGAAAAAAAAGGAAACAGAGTCTTTGTAAACAGGGAAGGGTGGAGGGGGTGAAGGGAGGGCAGGGGGAGGGGGAAAAAATAAGAACCAAGATATATCATGTTAAAGTACAAGATCCCAATGATGAATGTAACTGTATTTTATACCTAAAATGTACCAATAAACTTAATGGGGAAAAAAACTATTTTATTTTATCTGAAACATTTTTATACCTGTCTAGTAAGGCTAAATTGATATTAACATGTCTCTGGTCAAAACAAATTCAACATGAACAAAAGTAAAGAGCAAAACTTAGGAGTATGTTTAATTGTAAACATGTTACTTGGAGATACTTTTGGACTGAGATTATGGTAAATTATTACTTACAAGGCTTTAATTTCAGAAATGTAGTTTGAGTTTTGGTTTCTTTTGTATTTTATTTATTTAGCCTAAAATATGACTTGTCAGTTTCCTCAAAAATTCTAAATATCTTCAAGATCCAAGTGAAATGTCAGTTCACCTTTAACCCCTAGAATAATGTTTGTAGATAATTTTTCTGTCTTCACATTTCATTTTATTCTTAGTTCTGTCTCACTTTTTTTCTGTTTTCACTCTTTATAGATTTCTTAATGGTTTCTTGGTTTTGGTGGTAATATATATTGCATTTGCAAAAGGTGAGATACATAGCAGACACAAAATCTGTTCACTGAATCTTAACTAAATTATTTAGATGATTTCTAGAGCTTTCCACGAAGATAAAACAAAGATATCTGAATCCAAATAATATAGGATTTCAGGGGAGGAGGAAAGTACAAATCAGTGAAAAAGAATCTGACCTGAATTTGCATGCAACATTTTAACCCTTACTACAGAGGAAAACTTAAGCCCATGTCACAGAGACTAATTGGCTTGAAATTTAACAGTTCCTTCAAAGAAATAGAAATGTTTGCATGAAGGTATGTGAGACTATATTCCCTGGAAGATCTTTCCGGATTAAGATCAGGATTACAACAAAAGCTCAGAAAAAAATTTCCTTAAGCATAGATGAGATTGTATCCAACAGCAGGAGGTTCTGGTCAAGATTGAAATTGTAATAGAAGTAGTGAATACAATAATCAAGAACAAATGCTGTTCTTCAAAAGTTTGATGGCAAATTCATCATTGTGACAAAGTACTAAAAGTCTGGATATTTTTAAGGTAAATATTCACTGGATTGGATAAAATGTATCTGAAACTGACAGTAGCAGAATTCATCATGGAAAATGCTGGGGAATGTGTTCATTGCACTGGTAAACTGCTCCAAATGGATAAAGAACCAAAAGTTCCCCTTAGCTGACTTCATCCTTATCTGTTTGGCTGTGTCCAGAATCAGTTATCTGTTGGTGATACTGTTTGATGCATGTATGATAGAAGTATCTCCATATGCATATAGGTTTATAAACTAACAAAATCCATTATTGATCTTTTTCAGTGTCTGATCACTTCACCAATTGCCTTTGCACCTGCCTACGCACTTTCTCCTTCCCCAAGAAAGCCCATTTCTCCCATCCCTTTTTCTTTTAGGTGAAGTAGAGGATGAACAGAGTGATTCTTGTGCTTCTTACATTTTCTTTGTTCTTACTGATTTTTGATTTTCTATTGCCTGAATCACTTACTGCTATCACATATAATATCTTTTTGATAGATAAAAGTAATCTGACTTTATATTAAAGTGATGTTAAAAATCTATCTCTTAATTTGACCCAGGGATACCCTTTAAAAAATGTGATTATTAACTTGGACTTTGAGTTCCACTCATAGTATCTGTTAGA
This sequence comes from Heterocephalus glaber, assembly GCF_000247695.1. Next base: position 26,380,190 of record NW_004624752.1, read on the forward strand.
TGAGGTCCTTTAAAAAATGGACCTGTTATGAATTATATTTTTAGAGATAACTAGAAACTCAGTTGTTTGGTTGTCATGACTTTGGGAAGTTAACCTAACTCCTAGCTCTTTTATCTGAAAAGTGATAATAAATTTTCCCTCATAGGGTATATATGGAAATTATGAAGATAATGTATGTAAATAACTTTCTGTAATTCTTGGTATTAAACACTTAATAAACTTAAAAAGTATGCTGATAGGGATTATGTGCTGCTTTTTCCCCCTCCAGGCATCACAGCTTTACCTTGAAAAAACAAAACAAAGCAAAACACTTCTCTATCCCTTAAGTTATATATATTGCTATGTTATTTTTTATGGTTAAATAACTCATAGCACAGTTACTATTCTGCAGGATTTTAGAATCAGTTATATTCTTAAATAACTTTTTTGTTTATTCATAATAATTGTATTACCTCTTTGCTTTCTCATGCTTGAGCAATCTCTGAACTAACATTTATGATGCCCTAAAAAACTCAATTTATGGACAATAACTACCGGTGGCAAAGGTATCTTTGTTTCCTTTACTGACTGATGATTATATATAGAATAACCAATTAAATTGGCAATGACTTATTCATTCAACAATATTTATTATCCACTTTCATCTGGCAATGTGCTTTGCTTGGGAATAAAGCAAGAAACCTATAAATCATTGCCGTTATGGATGCGATCTAGAAGTATGCTAACAGGAACAAAATGGCTTATGAGTTAGAAAACTAAGTGGTTTAGTCAGGGAAAAAATGTATTTTTTTCCCCAGGAAACTTTATTGAAATGCAGCGAGTGGGAGGAAAAATATACATCAAGGTTTGGGAGCAATTGTGCAGAATAAATGGTAAATCACTGTGTATTTGCTGATACTACAGGGTGTGAAACTGGATAGGACACAGTACCTTCCTCCTCAGAGCTTCCAATCTGGTTGGAGGATATGATAAAATGATGTTTGGTATAAAGTGGCTTAAATTCTTCTGTGCAGCAAATGATTGATATGAGGAAAAAAAGCTGGAGGAAGCACATATTCATGTAGCCACCAAAATGAAGTAACCCACTGTGTCACCATTTCAGTGCTAATGCCAGGCACACTTTTTTTTTTTTGGTACTCGGGATTGAACTCAGGTCCTTGCGCTTGCGCAGTAGGCAGCGAAACCACTGAGGTAAATCCCCGGACCCCAGGCACACTTTTCAGTGTAACAAATTATGACATTAATGTCTCTGGGAAATAGTAAAGCCTACCATTCTAAGTTCATTGATATTTGTTTTATTGACTGAATTATATTTTTGATATTTTAAAGTAAAATGTGTTGGTTTCTGCTGTTAACTGTCCAGAAAATGTCTCCTTAGCTATATAAAACAAAACTAGAAAATTAATGCACAATTAGGGGAAAATAAGGCAGCCTATGAAAATGGCATTCATTGCTATTAACATAGCTTTTACCTGGTCAGGGGAATTTAGGAAAAATTCATGTAAAAACATGCCATCTAAGCTTAGCCTTAAAACACGGAAGAATATAGGCAGAAAAATGGTTGAGGAAGCAGATGGAAGAGGAACATTTTCTAGAAAAAGTTTGGCTAGAGACAAGGAATAAATAGGGGGAAGAACAATTACACAAAGCCAAACATGGTGCTGAACGCGTCAAGACTTTTCTTATTTTAAAACCATAAAGTATTGTTTGGACACAATGAGTGGAACAAAGAATGGCATTAATTTAAATCTGTCAGGAAATAAGGGTTCTTTCCTGCTCAGATGTCTCACCTAGAATCACGGTAGAAGTTCATTCCAATCCCTTTAGGGTCCATACCCTAACTGTAACCATGGGACTGAAAACTACCTCTGAAAAAGCAGGCTTTCCATATTTCATTTTACACTTTGTTCATACTTTAATGTGACATTCTGTCACAGCATATAATACATACACACACACACACACATATATACCCATGTATCTATTATTGTAGTTTTAAAAAAAAAGTGTTTATACAGGGCACAGAGGTGTTCATCTGTAGTCTGAGTACCCTGGGAGGCTGAGGCAGAAAGATGCAATAGTTTGGCGTTAGATATGTTTGTCTCTGGAGAAAGAAAATCGGGTAGGGAAAGAAAAGGCAAAGGTTTGCTGTTTTGCATTGTCAGCCTAACAGTACTATTTAACTATGTATGTGCTTTTATTTGACTAAAAACTAATTTAAATACATTTTGCTTTTAACAGTTCTCTAGGTAATTGAAATATACACCACTGGTTCAATGTAAGGTCTTTTAATCCCAGTACTGCAAAAAAAGACAAAAAACAAAAAACAAACAGCCCAACCCCAACAAAAACAAGTATCTTATACTGCTTTTTCTGAATTTTCCTATATTAGATTATTACTATTTTTAGGGCTGAAGATTAAACCCAGGGCCTCCTGCATGCTGGGCAAGCGTGCCCTGCCCTCTATATTAGATTTTGACCAAACTTCCACCATTATACATACATCTCTCTCCAACTCCACCTTCTCAAAGTTGCATAATCATTTTTTGTTAAATCAGTGGCCAATATTTAAATGACTGAGTGACTTTATATGACTAGTATCACAGTTGAGAGACACATTGTAGTTTTTGAACCTTTTATTTTTCCTGTTTATTACCAGTTTGGTTTTCTTAAATTTGAAAAATCTGTAATTATTAATTCACTCACAGACTTTGAACAACAAAAAATCTCTAATATATTCAAATATACCGGGTGCTTTAACAGTTTTTTTTAGAAATCTCACTTGAATTTACCATCTTCCAGCATTTCCGGTTGACTTCATACTCTTCTCCCTACCAACTTTCCCCTTTAATACTTACATTACTGTTTTAGAAACTTTAAGGCTAATAAGATCTTCTTTCTCCTCCAGAACAGATTGCACTCTCTCAACTTCACAATTTTTAAGGACACCAGAACCATTTTATTTACCTCCCTCTCCCTCTTCCAACATTGCCACTTGTCCATGTATTTGTACATCAAGGATAACAATTTACATTCTACTCTGCAGCCATGATTAAGTATTCCTTTAAAGATGAAAATCATACACAACATTTCCATTATAATTATTTAAATGTTATTCACAAAATAGCCAAGTTTTATGCTATGACTGGATTTCCTTTTCTTTAGCTCCAAGGTCCTAATCCAAGCGCTGTTCACAGGGACACTGAGGTAGAGTCCATTTTCTCCCGCTTCCACCATTTGTTCAAAATTCTGCAGCGTTTCAGGTCCAGTATTTGGAGGATGTTTTTCTTGTATAGTTTGTTTTTCACTGAGAATTTTGGTATCGTTTTCTTCTGGGGTGAAGAAATATAGGCCTTCCACTTCATATCCGCAATACCATGGTTATTCGCTTACAATCCGGTCCAGTATTTCCGAAGTCCACTGATAGCTTCATTTTAAGTTACACAGTAAGTCTGTTTTCATTTAACAGTTTTTCTGAAAAATTTGGCCTTCCTTTTTTCATAACGCATTCTGTGCCCTTTCTCATATCCCGAAATCTGTCTGGAGTTCATTTTAAGGATACACAGCTTCTTAACCATTTTCCTGGGTCTTAGCCGAAGGTCTCCCTTCCCGGAACAGCGTCTCTCCGCTGCCTAAAGCCCACGGGATTTCCCCCACAGTTCCGGGACGGCTCGGCGCGGAGAGTTCACTCGCGGACGGCGCCCTCGAAATCTCGCGAGATTGCGGGGCTCGTCCCCAGCAGCTTCGCTGCGCCCGGGGGCCTCCTGGGAGTCCGCCATCCTGCCGGCCTCCGGAGGCCAGCAGCTTGCTACCGGCTTTATATGTGTACCTGCAAGCGGATGTTCAATATCACAGAGCCTGCGACGTAGAAATAGGGGAAGTTGATGCGCAGCTGCCAGGCCAGCTCGAAGAAGGCGAGCAGGGTGCGGGAGAGCCCCTTGCAAAAGACCCCGTATGAAGTGGGGGCCACTGGCGGGTTTGAAGCCCTGATGGCCAAGGAAGACAGAGTCGCCGCCGGGGCCATGGACCAGCTGTCACCGCCCGCCCAGCGCCTGAAGGCAAGGTCCCCGCAGCCTCCGCAGACCCCTGTGCCACAGCCAGGAACAGAGGGTAAAGCGGCCCCCCAGCTCACACCTGCGTGTCCCGCAGCCGCTGCTTGCTCCAGTGTGGCGCTTGGCTGCCACCGGCGCTCCGCCCCTTCCTGTCAGCTTCTAGTGGTTGTTCAGAGTTTAACCAGTGGTAGGGCTGTGTTATATAACTTGTACGCACAGCCGCACCGGTATTTCCACTTTAAAATGAAAAAGCTAAGTGAAATTATGTAATTTTCTCAAGGGCATACAGTTTATAAGGCCCAGATGGGGTTAAAATTCGTGTTTGTCTGCTATGTGATGAGAGATCTTAGCTACCCTTTTGATATATTTAGTTGTACTGTTAGGGTAAGATGATCTTACCTAAGCCAGTGCAGACAGAGTCTGTCTTCGTTATTCACCATAAGTGGAATGAAAGGTCGCAGTCATAGGGTATGGATTTTCCTATGTACAGATTAGTATTATTTAGCTTGCAAGTGGCAACTCATTAAAGCAAAACAAACCTTCCCCCACCAACCTTTTTTTTTTTTTTTGTACTGCGTATATACAAAGACATTCCCACTCGAAGGAGATCCGATTAAGTGTGGGATTTCCAGTTATTTCAACATGCAGACGCACTTGAGAAACCTGGGCTAGGCTGCAAGGCTTGAAATACTACTGACATTTCCTGTACTTTCATACCATCAAAAGCCTTAAGCTTACATAATAGGTCTCCCATAGCCACATTGCTTTCCTGATGTTTAAATGATGCACATTTCATTACCTTCACTAAGCTCCCCCCTTTTTTTCCCCATTGAGTTTATTGGTACATTTTAGGTATAAAATACAGTTACATTCCTCATTGGGATCTTGTACCATTACATGATTATCTTGGTTCCTATTTTTTTTCCCCTTCCCCTGCCCTCCCTTCACCCCCTCCACCCTTCCCTATTTGCAAAGACTTTGTTTCTATTTTTTTCCTTTTCTCATGTTTTTTTCTCTCCTTTCCCCTATCCCTCCCACTTCCCCTGCTCCTTTAGACCTTTTCTTCCTGTTACACAATATCACTTATACATTTTTAAAATTACAATATCAAGATCTAGAAGACATTACCACAGATTTACAGAATTTAAAAGGATATAGAAAGCATATTACAAAAATCTTTTTTGAAATAAATTTGACAACTTCTAAGCAGTACCTTGGAAGACAAATTAATGAAACTAACTCTGGAGGAAATACAAAGTTTGAATAGCACCTATTAAAGAAAGTATATTCCTAGCTTGAAAACCTACCTATATGACAACAACAGGCTCATATACATTTTAACTGATAAATTATAGCAAACATTTAAAGCAGGATCACTTTCTCCCCACATTTTAGGAAATCAATATTGTGCTAATACTAAAACTGGATGAAGATAATAGGAGAAAAAAGTATGAACAGAGATAGAAATTTGTTTAACAAAACAAGCTATTAGAAGTCAGATCTGGAAGTATGTAAAAAGTGGTTTTATTATGGGGATGGGAGTGTTGATTCAGCATTGGAAGATCCACCCCTAAAAGTCATCATTTTAACAGAGGAAAGGAAAAAGCCATATGAACTAAGCTCCTATTTTAACTAGAGAGTACTGTATTTGTCATCATACATAACCTACCTTCATGGATTATTGCAGATGCATGGTTTGTGATCATAACCATAATGAAAATTTTTGTTCAAACATTCCGTATCTCACCCCATATTGATTATCAGTGGCAGCTATTCAAATTATAATTACTGTAGCCTTGTGTGCTTGTTTCTATATATTCTAATGACATGACTGATAGAAATAACAGGCCATTTTGAAATTTGTAAAACTTAATTGTGTGTCCTCAGCTACAATTTCTTCTTTTCGTACTTTATGGTACCCCAGCAACTAGAGGAATTGATTACTTATGACAGCCTCGAAAATACTGGTATAGAGACTGAAGAGCAAAATGATTGACCAAGAGAATATCTATAGTTTCAATACACACTTAAAATTTATTCTCTCTTAAAACTGAAACAATTCAGGGCTGGGGATTTAGCTTAGTGGTTCCTCCGCCTGCCTCATAAGCTCAAGGTCCTGAGTTCCATCCCTGGTACCAAAAACAAAACAACAACAAGAAAACTGAAACAATTCACAGAGCTAGTAGTCAGCATTCACAGTTATAGAAGTCATTAAGTCCCTGGATCTTTTACTATAACTATGTAAGATTATGTGTCCTTATTCTGTCTTCCATTTCTCCCTTGTGCCAATCCCCTTTCAGGCCTGGCCCTGATTAGCATAGAAATAAATCTGGAAAATCCTGTCTTTCACTCTGACTCTTTGAGGAATATAAGTAGCTATCCACTGATGCGATAGCTTTGTTGAGGGCCTATTCTAATGGGAAAGGATATGTAAAGATCAGTCACAAAGTCCCAGTCTCTATAATGCTCTAGAGCCAATGAAGGATTTCCATCAGGTGAACCTGACAGTGGAGGGTGGGATAGGATCAGTATTTTAGATGGTTGTGGTTTTTATTCTGTCCCTTAAACTTTAGACTTGAAGGACTAATTTCTTGCCAATAGGAACATAGCAAGCAATCACCAATAATATGTCTTAAACCATTCATCTGTATGGTACTTTATTGACTTCACTTGGCCTTCCCCAACCTTTTTTTAATATCCCTGGTTTTGATTCTGTATCCTGGCTTCAATACTTTTTAAAGGCTTATTTAGCTCAATGATCCTTCAGAAAGGTTATAAGGTAAGCTGCAGCGGGTTTGCAAACTACCATATTGCTGAATTCTCAGTTCTTAAATTTACCAATGTAAGTACTCTGTTATGTAAAAAAATAAGTTCAGAATGTAAGGATTGGATCCAGACGATCCAAGGCTGAAGGTAAGAAAAATTGCAAATTGGTAACAGGATGTTTCATATTTGCTTCCTAACAGATTGGGTTCAGTTTCAATCATTACCATACATGGAAAATGCCTGAAGTTTAGTGAAAACTTTTGCATAAGTTTAGTAAAACTCTGAAAGGAAAATAAGTTGTATGTATCAGCTAGATACCAGTAATTGGGTTACATAGCAACTTTGGGCAATTTTTGCATGCAGACTGTAAAATCAAGCATAGATAGGTCATACTGAAGTAGAGTATCAGTTGCAACATTGAAAATTAAGATTTTTTTCTGTGCTAATTTTAAGAGAATATTTTGCTGATGGTGGTATTAATTCATGTTTAGAATGTTTGAAAATGATTATCCTGGGTGCCTTGATGCACTGTATTTGGAAGGTGTCTTTAATAGTCTTCATCAGTGTAGCCATTTCTAGAATTTGTCAGCTATGTTTATACCACACTACTGAGTTTTGTTAACACCAAACTTAACATTCTTTCCTTTAGGGATTGGTGAGTTACTTAAAACCTTCTATTTTGCTTTCTACCTAATAATTTTTTTTAACTCAAGATACCTATTTTTTCTCAACCATTTTTCTCTGGATAAAGTATAAAAGTAATCATATAATTGTGATTCTGATGGAGTCTTTGTTCTATTAACATTTCATTTGGAAACAAATTCAGTGTTTTGTGATGGCATATCACTAAAATATGAAAAAACGCTAAGACCTTGAAAGCTATAGTCTCTTATTTTTGTCTTTAACAAATAGTATTGAAAACTTTTATAGCAAATCTGATTCATTTCTATAGAATATTACCATAGCTAAATGTATACTCTTATTTCTAGAAAGACTTTTTTCTCTGTTCTCCCCCTCTTTTACCTCTTTTAGATAATGGAACATACATAGTAATTGTCAGATTATTAAGATCTATTCTATTTTTGGTTACAAAGGCCAGAGGTGTTCCATGAGAAATCATCTATTTATTGATCTTTCACTAAAAATTAAAAAATAGATTGACAAGCTTGTAAACCATGCATATGGAAGAGTATGAGATATATATATATATATATGTATATATGTATATATTCATACATATATTTTGGGAAATAATTTGAGAATTCTGCTTTTTTTTTAGAGGGTAGGAAACAATGAGAAATTATTGTGTTTACTCTTAACAAGGAGAATAAACTACTGGGCAACAAATTCATAGTTTATTTTGAACTTATTAGAGCTGAGATTGCAAGGTAAGCAGGTAAACTGAATTCCAAAAAATGATGAGTCCTTCCAGGTAAAATATACAAACTCTTTTATCTTTGGTAGTACTGAGACAGAAGAAGTATCTACTGTAAATGTATGTCAGAAAAATGGCTGCAACTTCAACCAATTATTATATTAGTTAATAGGGTATGGATTCTGCTTAAGATTCCTGGAAAACTCAGACACAGAGTGATATGCAATTGCCACTTCTTTTCTCTGGTGCTCTAGCAAGGATTTGCTAGAAAGACTGGAGACAGGTCAGGAGATCTAAAAAAGATCCTTTTTCATACATGACATGGTAGGCAGAATAATGACCCTCTAAAGGTGTTTATATTCTAATCCTGGGACTTACATGGTGTGAGAACTTTGCAGATGCAATCAAGGATATGCACCTGGATTATTTCAGTGGCTGTAATTAATAAGCCCTTAAATGTAGAGCCTTTGTCTTAGCTAGAGAGAGACACATAGGGAGAGGAGAGGAGAAAAGCCAAAAGCCATGTATTACAGATGGTTTCTAGGAGCTGGAAATAACAAGAAAATTGATTCTCTCTTTCTGCTTCCAGAAAGAAATGCAGCCCTGCTGACAACTTGATTCTTAGCTGAGTGAATCCTATGTCAGAATTCTGATGTATAAAACTATAAAATCGTGATGTTTAAGTCACTGAATTTGTAATAATTTGTTATAGCAGAAATAGAAATCTAAAGTACATGTGAACATGGTCTGCTTAATTTTGAAGGTGGAACTAAGCACTAGAGAAGTCCACCTGTATTTTAGACCCCATATAAGTGAAAGGTGGTCATGGGCTACTGCTGAGGGACAAGCAAGAGAACTCATGTTCTGAATCCTTCATTGAGCAAAATCTGCCACTGCCAAGTGAAGAGCAGGCAATCCACTGTAGTTTGGACTCTACTCTGACACCAAGCAAAAAGCCCTGGAACTGGAGGAATAAGAAAACTCTACCCCTGGACCTGCAATGACACGTGTTGGAGGTCTGCTGCTACAGAAAGACAGGAAATCCACTCTGGTTCCCACACTGACACTAGGCAGAAGCCATCTGCCACTGAGAAAAGGCACAAAATTTCCCATAATGGACCGTGCGTGGGCACCAGGCAAATGGCATTTGCTGCTACAAGGGAGCCGGTTAACTTCACGATAGTAAGACCTTCCACTGATAAGACATTGATTGGCTGGTCCTTGGGGAGGCCAGGAAGGCCGCCTGCCTTGGATTCCATTACAGACACTAGGTATAAACCATATGTTGCCACTGGGGTGGGAGGAAAGCCACCTTCAACCAGAACTCTACACAGATTAGTGGTATTTTGTTATTGTGGGAGTAGTGAGAACACTTAAGAAAGTCCCCATTTGAGGGAAAAGTACATAGCTGTTGATAGAGGCAGTTGCTGGAGGAGAAAAACACCATGAACTGCACTGAGAAACAAGAACATGGTAAGAAAACCTTCTCTATGGTATGTGGATGGACTCCTGAAGCTGAGCATGAATACCAAAAACTCCTTTGCACTTCAGCCCTTAGTGAACACTGGGGAGTGACATTCTATCTGGAGTACTTTGAATCCAAATGCAAATAACACATGAAATTGCTTCAGTTTCACATATGAATGGCCTGACAGAATAGGAGGCATGTCCATTTCTGCATGATAATATTTACCTCAGAATTTATTGTATATATGTAAACATGCAAATCACTAGCCATTGTTAAGAGAAAACAATGGCTAAGAGGTTAGAATTATCAGTTTTTAAATATACTCAGCAGAGCATGGTGGTACATGCCTGTAATTCTAGTATTGGGGGGTCAGCGCTGAGGCAGGAGGATCTCAATGTTGAGCCTAGCCTGGGCAACTTAGGGGTCCCTATTTAAAAATAAAAACTAAAAAGGTGTGGGATTGTAGCTTAGTGTGAAGGCCCTAGGTTCAACCCTTCATGTACGTGTGCACGTGCATGCACACACATGCATGCACACACATGCATGCACACACAGAGTCATGACTATTGCTAAAAATACAGTGGAAAAAAATTTTGGAGAGATGGGAATTATATGGAAGATTCAAATGAAACACTGGACAGGAAAAACTTGATGTTGGAGATGAATGATCCATTTGCTAGCTTATTAATAGATTGGGCACAGTAGAGACCGAGAATTAATGGTCAGTGAAGGTAAGTTAATAGAAATTACCTGAGCTGAAAACAGGAAAAATGAAAGAAAAGGGAGAGATGGTGAAGGCAGGTTGGAAACACTGACAATACTAATTGTTTTCATGCATTACTGACAGTGATAAAAATGACATAGACTCTTTGGATAACAGTTTTACTTTTTTAAAAATGAAGTTAAGTATACTCCTATGCCTTGCAGTAAAGCCTTGAAACATGGGGATGATAGAGAGCATCTGAAAAATATTTAATACATGCATTATGTCTAGATGCTTAGCTTTAATTTTGCTTCTTTACACTGTATGATGACTTTGATACCTTTTAATAAGTGTCTTTTTTGCTTAAGCCACCAGAATAACTTCTTTTAAAAATTTTTAATGAGTTTATACTGATACTTCCAATTCAGATTTTAATGTCTATTTCTTTTTTTCTCATGCTGGAAATTTTGTTCTCTTAACAGTACATTCATATATTTTTGTGTGTATCTCTGTGTATAGCAGTTTCAAGTTAACAATACTTGGGTTACGTTCTAGTAATATATTTTTACAACAGTTTTAAGATTTCTATTATGATATGTCCTAATGGAGATAAAAGTCAAATTGTGTCTTAAGATCATTTGAAACAATTTCACTCTTTAAACTGTCCATCAAATAGGTTCCTTGTTTTTGATTTTTGCAAGTTAATATTTCATTTTGTAATTTTATTTGTGATTGTTTAATGAATTTTCATGGTACTAGAATAAAAATTTCAAAACAATATATTCAGAGAAACCTAATGTCTTTTCTTTTCATCGGTTTCTTTTCCTATGGATTATAGCTTTTACCTTCTCTTAGATAATATATAGCATTCTACGTTTATTGGTCTGCATTTTGCTTTTTAAAAGTGTAATTGAGAATGACTCCATCACAATACATAGCAGTCCTCTCCATTCCTCTTTACAGTTGAATAGTACTTCATTCATCCCTTCTCTGCAGTTATTCGTTGATTCAGGTAGTAGATGGCTTAGCAAACTTTAACACATTTCATAGTTGCCCATAGTAACACATTTCATAGTTGTGTTATTTGTTTTGTGTGTGTGTGTGTGTCTGTGTGTGTGTGTGTGTGTGTGTGTGGTGGTGATGGTAGGGAAGCTGAGAAGTACTTAAGAGGGACAGTTTTTTTTTTTTTTTGAGAAACAGTAAATTATTTTTCACTGTAGAAGGGGAAGAGATAAACTATAATTTTTTAATAGCACAGTCTCTGTAGGGAATGGGGAATGGGATGTTACCAGGACCTCTGCCTTGGGTCCTGGCCTCCTGTGAGCCACCATGGCACAAGGCAAATTCAAGACAGAAACGAGACTTAAGAGTGGAGAAGCTGAGTCTTGGATCCTGGTCAGTGCTGCTGATGGCAGCAAAGACAAAGGCCCCCAACGACATCCAGTTTTTATTGAACACAATCGTCGGAAGGAATAGGGAGCCCGGTGTGCTTTGAAGGCATCTGTGAAACACTGCCGAACACCTGGCATGATGGCGCCAGGCAAGGCTGTAAGGGAGGAAGCACTGTTTATCTTGCTTGGATAGAATAAACAGGTACTGGGACCAGGTGAAATTAGCATGCAACCCATCGGGTCAGTGAGAAGTGATAATTCAGGGGAAGAGGTTTTAATTGGGGTCACACAGACCTCAGCTTCATGTAACTCAGCAGAGCCCTGCCACTTAGACCAGGGCCTAGGTTTCCACAGCAGCCATTAAGGGAAGGTCTATACTTGCCCAGTCCACCATCTGACACACCCATGTGAGTCACGTAGAGCTTTGGTCTGACTCCTGACATAAAACAATATAGCCAAATTATGGAAGGCAAGAAGCATGTTCCACTCATAGCCCACTAGTACTGCCCAGGGATGTCTCCTACAAATCTCCAGTAATTTTTTTCTCTGAAATGCTTTAGAATTCTACTTTTTTTGGGGGACACAATTTTAACACATCAATTCTCATATTCTATTGACTAGAACTCAGTCACTTGAACATGCCTAAGTGCACAAGAGGCTAGGAGATGCAGTGTCATGTGTGCTCAGGCAGAGGAGAAGAATTTTGGTGAACTCCATAATATCTGCCACATATTTTATGCCTAATCTTAAATCACTACATCTCCCCTTCACCCCACAGAGAACACACCTGTACTTCCTTGTGAGTAGAAGCCATGGTCCTACATTTAAGGTGTATCAGCTTCAAGTCCAGAGTTTTTGGGTGATAAGCAGTTCTCACTTTTGAATGTAGTTCCTCATGATCTGGAGATAAACTCAGGATGAATGCCCCCCGCTTCATCATCCCCCATCTCCAAGTATAAAAGGGATAATTAGGATCAGAGTAATTGGAAAGAATACCCTCACTCCCATTTTTTTTTTTTGAATGACAAGCATCTCTTTATTTGCTGACTGCCATTATAAAAACTGCAGCCATGAAAATGAAGCCAGAAGTATATACTTTGTTAGGTTGAAGAAGATGTGGAAAATGCTTTTTCTGTAATGCAAAAAGTTCCCTAAGCCCCATAATAAAATTCTTTTTTTTTTTTTTTTTTTTGTACCAGGGATCAAACTCAGGTCCTTGCGCTTGCTAGGCAGGC
>NW_004624752.1:26393987-26405470 GCF_000247695.1 Heterocephalus glaber
TTTTTTTTTTGGTACCGGGGATCGAACTCAGGTCCTTGCGCTTGCAAGGCAGGCGATGGAACCATTGAGCTAAATCCCCGATATCTGTATATTTTTATTACCTAAATATCTCTAAACAAGTCTGCCCACTTTCAGTTACAATTTTTGGATTTGTTTGTGTAACCTGCTATCGAAAATAGGACCCCAAAATTAAAATGGCTCAAATACAATATAATGTAGTTTTTTTTTAAAGGCTAAAAAATAAATTTATTTTCTCCCACTTTAGATCATCCTTTTAGTGATACAGGGGGAAGAGATGTAACTCCCTAACCTGCTACATATCCTAAACAGGAGTTTGTGTCCTCTAAAATGGAAGAATAAATTCTAGGACAACTGAAGTTAAGAGTAGGACAAATTTGTTGAGAGAAAGAAAGCTTCTGTCTAAGAGAGACAGAAGTGGGACCAGAAAGTGGGTTGCCTGCTCACCCTGCTTCTCAAAGGTGTTTCATGGGACAAAGCCATGAGGTGAGGTGGGTTCAAAGTGGGACAAAACTATAGTCAACTAGTTAAATTATACGTACAGTCGCTTAGGTAATATTGATCCAATGAGAAATCACGAAAGTGGACAGAACTGTGAACAACAAATAAGACTATGACAAGTATAGTTGCTTATGTAATATTGATTAAATGGGGATCCAATGAGGAGGCAAGTCACATAACAAGCATACAAGTAATGAGGAAGGATTTTCGGTAAGGGGTGGGTCAGGGATCTTTCTTGGAAGATCTTGGTCCCCCACCCAGGTGATTGATACCTATTTAGAATATCAGTTACTGCTATTTATCCTACATGGGTGTGGTAGCTTCTCTCCTACAATGCTGGACTTCAATGAATGTGTCTTGATAGTCCTCCATGTTGGTTCCTTGACTGTCTTCCCTGTTGGATCAACTGTCCTCCATGTTGGTTCCTTGAAGGCCAGCCCTGTCTAACTGCCTACAAGATATCTAATTAACTTACTTATGGACAATATCCCCCACCCTGAAGAAGTACCCCTAACTGCTGGGAGGGGGCAAAGAGCAAAGACTGTTCTGGCTACTTCTGGCTGAAGAGGGTCCTAGTTGTGATCAGCAGTCAGAGTTACTCTACAGAGGGTCTATCTAAAGGCCCTCAATAGACACCAGGCATTGTCATCTTGGGTAGTCATGTAGCTTTGAGTCTGGAGGTGACAAAGCCAAAGAAACAGTTAAGAATACATGGGCCAAGTAATAAGGTCATCAGGACTGCTATGAAAATAGCCAACAAGTGTTTCCACCAGGAGGAACCAGTAATAGCCTCCCACAAAGAAGAGAAGGTCCAAGGGACTTCAGAATCTGACATAGAAGTTGTCTTGTAATTTAGCAGTTATGAGCTGTTGGATCCTGGTAAAAGAAGTCTAGCACATTTGTCACTGGTTCCATTTATATGACTGCTTGGAGTTTGTAAGCCTCTAGGCAAGAATAAACAACATTTTAAAGAAATTAGAACATGTATAATCTGAACATGAGCATTACAATGGAGAGGCAGGTCAGGGAAAGAGTCACACTTAGAAACTGAAATAGTGATTGTCTTAGACTCTTTTATTGATGGAGGTTATGTATAAGTCTGGTATTTTGTCATAAGTCTTTCCAATCTTAGCTGTACGAAGAGAGAGATAATTTGAAGGACAAATTTAGCTAAGAAATTTTAAACTCTAGCTGAACTCTTATAGATTTTACTATAGCTTTCTCTAATGATCCATAACTGTGGTCAGCTACTGGTATAGCTGAAAACCACCAGAAGGGGTCCATGATTGGAGCCCTTTTTTATATGTAGCTTTATTACTCTGTGTTATTTTTATACTTCTTTTGGTCATTCTTTTCTGCTGGGTGTTTAAGACCAAGTTAAAGTGAGAGCTGTGTCAATCAAAATCAACATCTTGCTGTCTATCAAGGTCAGATAAGTCTCCTCAGTCATTACTTTGGAATCATGCATAGAACCTCCCACCTCCTCTGTCAGTGTCAGCCATTAGGATGGGTCATGGCCTTGCTTGGCCATATTGCTTTTGGTGAAAGCATGGGAGGCTTTTCCCTCTTGGTGACCCTCCTTTGGGACATGATACATTTGTCCTCTGGTGTCCAGCAATCTCCTTGCTCAGGAGGTTGTGTGACTTACCAAGGATGTAGGCTCCTGTAGGAAAGGTTCCCTCATGTCTTGGATTCTTTGTTGACCTTGGAGGGCCAGGGCCAAAATATTGGCTGTCCTCTTAGCCCAGTCACCTTTCTAGTTTTGGTCTCCAAACTTTAGTTGTTGAACACCCAGAAGAGAAGATCAGTGATATAAGTATTTCAGTAGGAGCAGTGTGCTTAACTATTATAATTTCATCTGGACATTAAGCACTTTTGAAATATATAGCACAATTAGAGGGCTGTTATTTCTTACCAACCATGGTTGTTTTAGTAATTGAATCCCAGCAGAATGTTAACAGACAACAGTTATACTTCATACAGAGAAACTTAAGATCAACAGCCACATATAGTATTTTAGCATGACTGTCATGATGACATTATCTTTGTGACATGTGTCCATATTAGTGTGGAATAGTCTTTTAGTCAAACACTTCCATCTGATCACAAGACATTAAATGACATAAAGAAAATTCTTATTTAACATACATATTGGCTTATAAATGTACCTTAGAAGTTCATAATGTCTAGCCTCTAATTTTAGTGTGTGACATTGTTTGGCATCTGAGCATCCCTAAGTGTAGTGAAACATATAACATATACATCACATAAATTTTTAAGAAGACTATTATTTGACTGGTTATCTCATACTGGCTTTACATGTACATCTTATCACAAGTAGCTGAAATACAAGAGAAAGACAGATACATGAGTCAAAAAAGATCATTACCATAAAAAATATTTTAGAAGACTTGTACACTGGAAAGGCATAAATGTATATACCATGATATAACAATGAGTATCATAGTTATATGAAATCCTTTTAAAAAAAAAAGAAATCCTTTGTCCCTTAGTTTTGTACTGAGAGCATTTTTTTTTTTTATACTGGAGATTGATCTTGGGACCTTGCACTTGTGAGGCAGGCAGCAGAACCACTGAGATAAGTCCCCATCCCCTGAGAGCATTTTTAATAAAACCTTATTGTTTTCTCACAAAAACTTAGCCATTTGACCCTGACCAATGTGTACATATCACAATAATATGATTAGCAATGTATTTCCCACAAGGCTAAGGAAATTATTGAGGTCCCCTTTGTGGACAAAGGCTAGAATAAACTTTTTTTTCAGGCATCCATTCCTTTATTTACCAAGGGGAGTCCTATCCAGTAGTTTTCTTAAACCCAAGGGTCTTTATTTAATTATCTTAACAAATTTTTGGATGACCTATGAGAGCCAGATCATAACAATTAACAGCAGAGTAGCACTTTACAGATGGCTGTGCTAGGCATCCCAGGGCCACCAGCTGTTCTCACTCTGGTCAGGCCCCTCTTGCAAGATGAGCCCACTAGCTGGACCGTGTCTGGAGAGACCCCTGGAGGGCATCTGTCCCTCGGTCTCCGCTGAAATCATGCTCGACAAAGCCCCCAGATGATCATTGGTTCCAAGCCTGTGCCAATGAAAGTTTTTTGACCAATGAAAGTTTTTCAAGTTATTATACATAGACAACAATATCAACTGTATTTGTAAAACCAGTTTTGACATCATTTGGATCATATGGATCCATTTGGATCATATTTGGATCATCATTGGATCATACCTAGGGAAAGCATGTCTTTAGTGACATTTATCTATAAGCCAACTTGAGTTACAGGCAAACATCTTAAAAATATCCAAAAGGCCAAAAAGAATAAAAAAATCACGAAGCTCAAACAAAACATCGGTATATGTTGTAACAAATTGAACACACACACACATACACACACACAATATGACTTGTTTATAAACCAGAGTGTATTCAGATGTATTTGACCAAGTTGAATTATATAATGCATCATAAAAGAGAATGGAAATTTGCAAAAATTTTAAAACATACAACTTAAAATTAAGACACTTTTGACACAAAAGCCAAAAGAAAGGCCAGAATTTATGAAACAAAAACAAGAACCTATGAAACAAATATCCAGAGCCTATGAAGCAAAAAGACCAAAGTTAGAACTTATGAAAGAAAACTCTTGCCAGTAATCTTGGTGGAAGACCTCCAAAATGATATTGGGGGAAGAGATGTAATTCCCAAATTTGCTAGGTAACCGAAATGTAAGTTTGTGTTCTCTAAAATAAAAAAATGTATTATAGGGACAATGGAGGTTAAGAGTAGGAAAAATTTATTGAGAGAAAGAAAGCTTCTGTCTAAGAGAGATAGAAGGGGGACCAGAAAGTGGTTTGCCCCTGTAGTTTTGATTTTTAGTAATAGTGATGTGTGTCAGTAATCTTTACACAGTTATTCATTGAATTACACTGATCAAAAGTTGGCTGTCTTTACCATGTGGCTTCCAAGATTTGTTTGGTGTCATTTCCATTTTTGGCAACCCAAAGCAGAAAGGCATATGTATATGTTTACAATAAAACCTGTATAACAAAGAAACTGAACAAATTTGAACTTTGTAGATAATGATGAACATAGAAAATTAAGAGGATTTATCCAGATACTATAAAAATTCAGCAGTCTGAGTTATACAAAGTTCAAAAATTGGTAAAATTTAGTTTTAAAGTTCATTACCTTAGTTTTAAATTTTATTGCAGAAGTTTAAATATTGGATGATTTCATTATTATGAGAAGCCCAAGCTATAAATAATTTAAAGAGCAAAATCAAAAGAGAGACAGAAACAGAGAGATAGACTCTGGAGATGGAAAGGGAATGAGAAGGAGGGAGGGAGAGAGTATGGTGTGGAGTGTGGGATGAGGTGAAGGAGAAAAAGTGAGCAAGAGTTGATATTTATATGACCACTTATCCAAAAGGAATATAATTATTATGTATCACAAACATATGCTAATAAAAAATTAAAAATTTATTATGTTGATGGCGTAACTGTAAAGTGAAAAATATTAGTACTTAATGTAGCAATTGGGATAGTAAAGAGGGAGGAGAGGAAGGGAATTAGTACCAATAGGAAGGAATATATGGCAGAATGTCTGAGTAGCTGGCAAATTCTATTTTTTGACAAGATGTGATAACATGGTATAATTTTTTATTTTATGGTGCATTTAGGTTCTATATCCAGGTCATATTTAAACATAAAATAGTTTCAAAATCAGAAAAAATAATTTAGTGGAATATAAAATTAAGCTTAAGGATATTCTTATAGATACCATTGTAGTTTAATTCCTGCTGAATAAAAAGGAAAAGGGAATTATGGTACTAGGAAATCCAAGTTAAAATCTAAAAAAGCCCTTTCAAAAAACTATTTGAAAAAAGGAATAGATTGTGAATCCATACTTTTAGTGCTAATCTTGGGGCAAACCCCTGAATATTTCCTAGACACTTAAAAAACTTTCCAATTTAATTATTTATAACACACCTTTCAAAGAGGCAGAAATTAGTGATTTTCCATGGAATTTCAGTATAGATATCAAATAAGTTGGATAATAATTATATTCATATTGTTACCCCCATAGACAAAATCACAAGCACATATTAAAAATGTGTGTATTGGGCTGGGGATTTAGCTCAGTGGTTTTGCCACCTGCTATGCAGGCACAAAGACCCGAGTTCAATCCCCGGTACCAAAACACACACACACACACACACACACACAAAATGTGTGTGTGTGTTTGTGTGACTATGCATATGTACACTTATGACTTGGGCAAAATTTGCTTTGTTCCTTGTTGGAGAACAAAAAACAGAGAGCAAACTAATTTTGTTAAAGTATAATACATATTTAGTGTAATTTTTGTATATATTTGTATATAGGTAGTGCTAATTTTATTACTGTAAAAAAACTCCAGAATTCAATATTTGGGCATGTAAATAAGCAGCTGAGGGAATTTTACTTTCTAATGATGGTATTAAAATATGAAATAAAGATTTTTCCTTTTAAAATTTTTCAAAGATTTAAATTCATTTTAATTATTCATAAAAATATAAAAACTGTACATTAATAGGGTTCTATGTGACATTTGAATGCATTCATACATTGTGAAATGTTTAAATCAGCTTATATATTCTAAAGTAGTTTTCATTTCTTCTTAATGAAAACAAACTTTCTATCTTTTTGAGTGAAATAAAGATAATGTACTGTAGTACTGTATAGATAATATGCACATATCCATATAAAATCTCCCACATGCAAACTAAAAATCCAGAGCTTTGATTTTTGAGATTATTTTTGCCATGATTCTTAGAATGTAGCAAAGGAAAAAAAATAGCAAGAAGATTCATCAAAAGTGTGTTGGTTTTAGCTTAGTCTTGAAGCATGAGGTGAAGGTATTCTTAGAAGCCATGGTAAAGGATATTAGTGTTCTTCTGCCATGGTGAACTCTGCCACTCAGAAAGCTGGACTATGATCATATCTATCATTTAAGTTTCTCTCATTGAGGTGCCATCATTGTCATCATTGTGTATTTCAGTGCTTTATTTTGGAATGATTACATATGTAATTGGAACAATGTTTAAGTAATTTTCTGAAGACTGTTATTGTGACTAGTAAGATACATTAGCAAACAACAAAGGTCAAGTCAACCTTAATTCATTTAGACTTAGAAATTCTGCACATCTTAAATTTAAGGTGCATTGTTTGAACAAATGATTCATAAATGATCTTAAAACTTCTCAGAGGATAACTGTGAGATTTATTTTTTAGTGTAGGTAAAATTCTTCTCATAAGAAAGTTAAAATAAATGAAATATTTTATAAACAAGCACTTATTTCTAAAGAGAGGGTTTTAGGAATCAACGGACAAATAGAAATAAGCCATACATCTATATCACACTTGGGTGATGATGGAGTTTTTAGGCAAGAAGTCTCATTTATAAAATTAAATGGAGAATAAAAGGATTTACTTAAAAATTAAGATATCTTATAGGATAGTGTCACTGTGGTTTATATTTTATTTATTGAAATGCCATTTTGAGATCAAATTCTTGTTACATTTTCCCCTAGTAAGAGTCTGTGGTGAAGATTCAGCAACAGATAAGTTGTTATTTAAGAATAGTCACTCACATCAAATCCTTTTTCAGTTTTTTTCAACTTGGTATATAATTGGTCTACTTGTGATAGAGGGTTATTAAGGTCCCCCATTATAATTGTATTGATATTTATCTTTTATGTCTATTAGTGTTTGTTTTATGAAGTTGAGTGCACCATTGTTCAGTGCATATATGTTTGTAATTGTTATCTCTTTAACTTAAATAATTCTGTTAGCCACTATGTAATGTCCTTCTATGCCTCACTTGAAGAGATTTGGCTTGAAGTAAACTATCTGAAAATAAGACAGCTATTCCTGCTTGTTTTCAGGTACCTGATGTATGGAATATTGTTCTCCATCCTTTGATTTTTAGTCTATGAATTTCTTTTTAATGTTAAATGTGATTCTTGTATACAACACACTGTTGGATTTTGTTTCTTGTTCCATTCTGCTGCTTTGTGTATTTTGTTTGATTAATTGTTACTCTACAATCTTGAAATCGGGGAAAACTTTTAAATATTGCAATCAATGTTATTAATTTTTAAATTTATGTGCCATGGTTTTGATGTATCTAAGAGATTTGCCTAACGAAAGTTTAAAATCAACTTTTCTCCCATGGTTTCTTCTAAATGTTTTATTGTGTTAGTTCTTACATTTAGGTCAAAGATTAATTTTGATGTAATTTTTGTGTATTTCTTTATATGAAGCCAAAGAGGGTATTATTTCTCTCTTTGTTTTACTGGTGATTGTCCTGAAGCTGAGAGAAATTTTAAAGCAGAGTCTAAGATCAGAGCTAAGCAGAGAATCTGATTTTCTGTGGCAATGTGACTCCAAAATCCTCTCATAAAAACAGTTAACTGTAAACATTTGGAAGGAATAAAATTTGTAACTTGAGACTAATTTAACATCTATCAATCTTAAAAATTTAAGTCATCAAAAATGAATTAACTAGAGAAAGATAAAACTGAACACTTATGAATGAAGTCTTGATTCTGCAATGAAGAACATATGTTAAATAAGAACTAAGAAAATTGCTGATTATTTCAAATATATAATTAATATTTAAATATTAACTAAATATGAGAACAACTTTACCAAAGGTCTAGGCATGAGAGATTTATTTGCAAAATATTAGTGTGCTAAAAAGTGTGAAGGGGAAAGAGCATTATTTAACCTTATACAACTTCCTTGAAGCACATTTTCACTTTGAAGATTACAGGACAATAATTCTCTCCATCCATAAGAGATATGTGCATACATGATTGTGTGTGTGCTTACTTGTGTGCATGCACAGGTATGCTTTTCAGGTTCTAAAAAATAAAGTAATACATAGGTATTACTTATCAGTTACTAGATTTTAAGGAGAATCGGTCTTGGTTTCACAAGTAAGACTTAGCTGCTTTTGTTTACAAAATTTTGGAATTTTTTCTACATGAATCTGACACTAAAAAAGAATCAATAGTGTCAATGATTCTAAATCTAATCAAGCTTAATCAAATGATTTAGATATTCACTGTATTGTCCCTGTTTTTTTTTTTATGGTCCCTGTTTTGAGATCTAAAAATTTACTTTTAGGAAACTAGAGATGACTTACACAAATTATAGAGTGGTAAAACAAGGAAAAACTACATAATACTGAAAGATCATATCTCTTTATTTGCATTCTAGCAAAGTAGAATGCAACTTTTACTCTAACATCAGTTATGAGATATGCTGACCTGTGGCAGGGTATATGAATAAGAGCTAATTTTGGCTCTTTGAAAAAAAACCTGTTTTCTATGAAGGCAGGATTGAATTCAACCATGAGCATACTCTGTTGCTTTCCTACCTAATAGTGGTCACAGGATTTAAAAGAAACAACAGAACTGCCCACCCAGAAGTCAAGGGCACGCGGAGTTCAAAGTCATAATGTTGGAGAAATCAAGACCAGTAACATTAGCACTGGATTTTCTGATTTTTCAGATATGATAAGTGTACTGTGGAGCATTTTGATCTTAGTCTTGGCAGAATTTGCTGTTGGAAATTTTGCCAATGTTTTCATAATACTGGTGAACTATATCGACTGGGTCAGAAAAGAAAAGATCTCCTCAGCTGATCGAATTCTCACTGCTTGGGCTGTCTCCAGGATTGGTTTACTTTGGGTAATAGTAATACATTTGTTTGTAAGTGTGCTTAATCCAGCTTTACAGAGTTATCAAAAAAGTATTATTGAAATTGCCTGGGCAATAACCAACCATTTTAGCACTTGGCTTGGTGCTGGCCTGAGTATATTTTATTTGCTCAAAATAGCCAATTTCTCCAACCTTGTTTTTCTTCAGTTAAAGAGAAGAGTTAAGAGTGTCATTTTAGGGATACTGCTGGGGACTTTGGTGTTATTGCTTCTTCACATTGCAACTATAAATGTAAATAAGACAAGGAGGGTGAAAGGATGTGAAGAAAACATTACTTGGAAGACTGAATTGAGGGATGCTGTAAACATTTCAAATATAACTTTATTTCATCTAGTAATCTTCATACTCTTTTTTACATCCCTGATCTGTTTTCTGCTGTTAATCTACTCCCTTTGGAAACATATCAGGAAGATGCAAGTCTACGGCAATGGATCCCACGACACCAGAACCAAGATGCATGTGAAGGCTTTGAAAACTGTGATCTCCTTTCTCTTGTTATTTGCTGTATACTCTGTGTGTATAATCATGTCCACTTGGCTTCCTGATACATTGCAGAATGAAGCCTTTTTTTCCCAGGTTATTGGGACTTTATATCCTTCATGCCATTCGTGTGTCCTGATTTGGGGAAACAGGAAGCTGAAGCAGGCATTTCTGTCAATTCTTTGGCAGGCAAGGTGCTGGCTGAGAGAATGGAAAAATTCAAATCCATGTCAATAACAGGGACGTGGTGTGACTTGTAGCAGAAACCAAAGTGATGGAATCTGTGACATTTTGTACTTCATACCGATTACTTATCCATAGTGTTTTGAGTGCTTTCTAGAGACATGCCTAGAAAGTTTTTTAGCTAAACGTATTAAAGAAAAGTATGTATGTGTTTGTGTGTTAGTGTGCACATATGGAAAACATAAGAAAAACAGTCAGAATATGCTATGATCATTTTTTTGCAAACCACTTATTTATACAAAAAGATGTACATTTGAGGTATAATTTATGTTTTCCAAAATTATTTCACTTTTGATTACAAATAAACATAAATTGTATTGTAAAACATGCACATAAACATTCAATAAAAACATATTTAGAGTAAATTTAGTACTACCATAAGCAGTACAGAAGAATATTAGATTTAATACAAGTACATGAAAAGCTTAGAGCACGATTATATCTGTAACAGGGATGAAGAAGGGAGATCCATGTTCATGACTTGATTTTAGTGCAGTTTCCATATGCAGTTGCAAAACTCATCTTGCAGCTTTTTTTCTTTCATTTTCCTTTTGTTTTTAGACAGTCTTGGTACACAGTCCAGGCTGGCCTTGAACTCATGATCCTCTCGCTTCTTTCTTCCTCACAGCAGCAGGGTCCTTGGCATGCACCACCATCTCTGGCTCATTTCGTATTCTTTTATTCTTCTTGAAATAAGGACAATGTTTTTTGAAATAGAGATCTGAATTTAAATATTTCATTTTTTCCCCTAAGCCACATTTGGGCCTCTGAATCAACAATCATTTTGTTCATTTCCCACTCTTAAATTTTTTTTTCAACTTAACACATGAAGTCTCTAACCTTTCTGATACCATAAATATGCTCACTGTAAAAATAGTATAGAAATGGTTATACATAATTTCATGAAATTTCTTCAGCCATTAAGTGGTAAACATTAAATGTGCTTCACAGTTACAGGGAATTGTTAAAGATCTAGTTTAGTATAATCTTGTGTAAAATGTGGAAATGAGAGAAAATGTATTGACACAATCATTAGTGGCAGGAGGAAGGAAATGTATAACCCTGTACAATAACTGAATTCTACATAACTAAATTAGCACTTAGAATTATAAAATGTTAGCATTATTATCTAAGACTTAATGTATATCTTCTTGGTAACCAATTTACTTATTTGTGTGTTTATCATACCACTTCTCTGGTACATTATGCACACCACTGAAGCTAAGATAACATGCATCTTGTTTACTCTTTATTCCTAGCACCTAAATACTGGCAATAGACTAGTTATAAAAATGATATTTTATTGAATAAATAAATGGATAAATGAATGAACTATATGAGGACTGGTAAATCAACAAAAATAAAACCTTTGTCAAAATCTTTGGATTGCAAATTGATAATTTGAAATAGGAAGGAAAGGTTCAAAGGAGTAGGGGAAGTTGGAGGG
>NW_004624752.1:26418358-26429070 GCF_000247695.1 Heterocephalus glaber
GGAGCCACTGAGCTAAATCCCTGGCTCCAACTTGATATAATTATAGACTGACATTACATGACAGGTAACAGAGGTAGGAGACCAGAGTTTGCATAGTCTTCAGATGGACCTGGGTGCTGGGATTGTGAGATCCTTTGCCATGGAGCTGCATCTTCCTAAGATGTTTACACAGGGAATAGATTAACAACAGAAAACAGATGACAGATGTAATAAAAGGTATGAGGTTTGTTAGAGTGAATACAGTTATGTTGGAAAGGCTTACAGTGCCCCTGTTTGGCATTCCATGTCACATTTCCTTCATGTTCTTTCACCCCTATACATCACCTGATATACATAGAACATCACAAGGCTAGAAAAAAATAACACCAAAGACCCCAACAGTATGGGCTATGATAACACTATTAACTTTCTTCTTTAGGTGAAGAAAAACAAAGTTGGAGAAATTGGCTATTTTGAGCAAATAAAATGTGCTGAGGCTAGTAGCAAACCAGATGTTAAAATGGTTAGTTACTGTCTAGACAATATGAAAAATCATTCTTACTGGACTTCTATTTACAGCTGGATTAAACAAAGTTGAAATCCAGTTTAGGAACATTATTCAAAGTAAACCAGTTCAGGAGACAGCCAAAGCAGTGTGAATTTAATAAGCTGAGGAGATTGTTTGTCTCCTGATCCAGTCAGTGAAGTTCACCAGGGCTATGAAGACATTAGCAAAATTTCCAACAGCAAATCCTGCCATCACTATGATGATCAAAATGTCCCGTAGTAAACTTATCATGTCGGAACAAATCAAAAAGAACACCAGCCTAATATCACTGTTTCTGATTTCTTTAATAATCTACCTCTGAATTCTATGTGCTCTTGAAAGTAGTACAGGGATTAGGTTCTTCTCTATTTTACAATGTGTGACCAGTGTCGAGCAGGAAAGCATCAGAGCATGCTAATATGTGAGTTTCAATACTGCCTTTATGAAAAGGAATGTTTGTCCAAACAGCTCAAATTAACACTTATTCATATATTCTGCCATTGAGTGGTATATTTGATAACTGATGTTAGAGAGAAAGCTGCATTCTCATTTGGTAGCATGTAAATAAAGACATTCTTTTTCACTGTTACACAATTTTTCCTAGTTTTATCTCTCAATAATTTGTGTTCTTATATTTTAGTTGCCTGTTAGTAAAATTTTAGAAATCAAAATGAGTGTCTAAATGTTTTGATGAAGTTTGGTTATATTTAAAATCATCAACACTATGGAAATTTCTTATTAATGCCATATTTTTGTAGAAAGAATAGAACATTTTCCTATCAAAAGAAGTCATGTGTTTTTTGGAACATCAAAGGTCAATACTTTTTAAAACCAGGTAACAGATAAGTAATATCTACATATAACTTTATTCTTTAGAAACTTTTAGGCACATATGTGCATCACACAAGTTCAGACACACACAGAGACACCCACACACACAGAGACACACACACCACTAGCTCCCCTGGATATTGTCCCCTATGCTTGAAAATGTTTTTCAGGGAGGTCATGTAGGGTTAAGTAACCCTTCTTCCATTTTAGGTTTTTTGGTCCATTTTATTTTACAGACATATCTCTCATTATTTGGCCTTTAATACAGTTACTTTCTTGAGTCCAGTTATATTTAAATATTAACTATTAAACTAAATTAATTGGCAATTTTCTAAGTATTTCTTGGTCACTCAAAAAAGGATATATTTTTCATTGCAGAGTGAAAAATTCTCCACATGTAAATACTCAGTTTTAGTTTTCATTAATTTTTTTGTGATCTTTATACTTTTCTCCATTGCACTAGTTTTGGATTTGAGTTGTCCTTGTTTTTCTAAACTTGGAGGTGCATCACAAGGTAATTTACCTGAAACATCTTTGTTTTTCGGATGTAGAGATTTATAGCTATAAACTTCCCTCAGGGTCTTTTTCCTTGTGTCTCAGGTTCTGGCATGTTGCACTGGCATTATCATTTGACTCTAGCAACTGATTAATTTCTTCCTCACTTACCCATAGCAATTCTTAATTTTGAATTCTGTTGATATTATTTTTATATTGAGTAAAGGGTTGGTGAAAGGAGGCTTGAGAGAATATTTGTGGAAGTGAGAGAAGGGTTGCAGAAGGAAGGATGTAGACTGAGGGAAGCTGTGAGAAGGTCAAAACCTGATGATATGATAATATGTTGATAACGTGTTTGAGTCCTTCATACACATTTTTGGTGGGTACCTTGCGTTGCCCATGACAAGTATTGTTTACATTAAAGTGCTAGTTAACTCTTGTTCTACTTTGAACATACAGAGAGACCTTCCATATATATGTTTGGTAAAGTGGGAAAGGAAAACAGAGAAAAGAAAGGAACAAGAAGTAAACAGAGAAATAAAGAATATAGAGGGAAAATAGCAACATCATAAGCAACAACAAAAAGCTCATACAGTTGCAGAAACACAAAATTAAAATGTCCTCTTGTCCTATTTATATTGCAGTCAGAGTTCAATGGGTGAGCTGTTCTCCCCATGTTCAGAAGTGCGTAAGCTTGGACCCATAAAGGGGTGTTGGATGGAGTGTTGGTCGGGTTCCTTCCTGTGCCTCTGCCTTCCTCAGAACATCATTGTGAGTGTAAGATGCTGCTTGTCCTCTTCCTCCTCAGGCTACAGCCAGCTCCTACTGGGCAGATGCCCTTCCCATGTATTCAATTACCTGCCCTTTAGTGCAGAGGCTTGGTGATTGGGATGGACCACTGAGCTCTGCTCATCATCACTCTGCGCATGGCTAACTGGAGGTCTTTGCCCTTTACCTAACATTAGGCCTCTCAAATAAGTCGCAAATAGGAGGGTGCAGTGTGGTGTGTTTGGGACGCAGTTGTCTGCTGATTTCCACATGGGAAATCTATTCCCTGTATTTTCTCTCTGTTTCCTGTATGCCAAAACCTGCAGCTGCTTTCGTGTTTTTTCTGCTGTTTCTAAAGGGCCCACTGCTTCTCTCTGAGGCCCTCTTTTTTGGCTTTCAGTTTCTGTGGTGCCCTTGTCTGAGAATATCTTGTTGGTTGTGTTTCTTTTCCTGGGGAGAGGGTAGGAAGGATAATAGACTATTTCAGTGGCCTGGCTTCTGCTGATGGATTTGGGGCTTTCTGATACTAATTTTTTTTCTTGGTTAATGAGAGAACACTAATGTTATCATATGGATGTTATTGTCCAAACTACTAAACTCTGAACATTTTTTAAAAAGTGAGAGACAGCTAAATTTCATCTAATTAAATTACTATATTTAATCATTTAATTAGCTTATGAATATGAAGGTGAATTCTGAGCTAACATACCAACCGAATAAAAGCTG
This sequence comes from Heterocephalus glaber, assembly GCF_000247695.1. The sequence goes on from NW_004624752.1 coordinate 26,421,705, forward strand.
GTGGGACAAAACTAACATCAGAAGAAATAGTCTCTGAGATAAAAGGTATCAATATCTAAAGAGCTATTTAAACCAATAAAGGGAAAGAATAAGAAAATGATAATAAATAGGGCCATGAATTCTTTCAAAATTATAGTATCTGTTGGGTGTGGTGGCTCATGCCTGTAATCTTATCAATCTGGGATGCTGAGGCAGGAGGATCAAAATTTTGAGCCCAGCCTGGGTAATTTAATGTGTTATCCAGATTCTGTGTCAAAAAAAAAAAAAAAAAGAGAGAGAGAAGAATAAAAAAGAGACAATAAAAAGGAAAAAATGAGACCATAACTCATTGTGAATGCCTTGTGTTCAATTTCCGGTACCAAAAAGGTAGTATCTAATTAATGAATCAAATTATTAAAAACTAACAAAATACTGAAAAAGTAAATATTTCACAGGTTTGATAGGTTTGTAAGTATAAAGAAGATATGATCAACTCAACTAATACATTTAACTCAATAAATTAGAGTCCTTTGCCAAGGCAGAATAGATGTTCTTTTAAATGAAATACTTAAATTCTGAAACATAGATTTTTAAAAAGCCAAAAAATTCTTAATATGTATCAAAGAACAACTACTATGCAGACTATGTATTCTAATCTACAATTTAATAATACTAAATTTAATAATACTTTAATGAAATAATAGGAGTAAAAGTAACAGTCTATAAGCTTGGAAAATAAATTATAATCTTAACAAATTGTGAGTAACATCAAAAACTGTAATACATTAGACAAATCTCCAAGTTATATAATAATAGTGACAGTGCTATCTAAATTGATGTTTGAAAATTTCAGGCAAATCTGGAAAATTTATTTTTGTGAATGGATTAGTGAACATTTTTAATGAATGAATGTGTCTAATATTTAACTCAATCAGATAGAAATGAGTGGCAAATTAATGTTAATAAAAATGAATGACAGTATAATCTTTAAAAATGTAGAAAGAGCATAGTAAGAGTTGAAATGTTTACCCAGTTTCAGTGTTTATAGAAAACTTTAGCATTTGGGCTGGGGATTTAGCGCAGTGGCACCACCCCTGCCTCACAAGCGCAAGGTCCTGAGTTCAATCCCCAGTACCAAAATAAATAAATAAATAAATAAAAAGAAAGAAAGAAAACTTTAGCATTTAACATATTTTATTAAATTTAATTCTGAAAACAATGTTACTACATTTGGTACATAAGGAAGTGAAATTTAAAGGAAGTTAAAATTAAGTACCTTGACTAAAGTGCCATATCTATGAAACAAACAAAAAACTCAGAACATTACCATCTGCAATTTGATTCCCAAGCTTTCATTACAAACTATAATCTGCATATGTAGTCATCTTGGTATCCATGTCTTGGTTACATGGGGATTTGAACCAGTTCTCTCCATATATATTATGTCAATGGATGCTTACATGCCTTATACAAAATGACATACGAAAATAACCTGAGTACATTATTCTGTATAATTAAGATCATGTCTAGATTACTTGTAATAAATATAAACACTATATGAATAGTTGTTATACTGTATTCTTTGGGGAATAGTCATAAGAAAAAAGTGTTTGTATACGTTCAATAGGGATGAAATATTTTTTCCAACTATGTTCGATGTACAGCTGCATGAATCTCCAGGTGTGGAACCAGTGGTTATAGAGCGACAACTTTAATAGTAAAAGAAGAAACTAGTGAAATAGAAAATTCAAACAAATTGTAGGTGAAGGTAAAAGTACCAATTTCTTGTAGAAAAGCAATGAGCAGACAAAAAACAAATGTATTTTAAAAACACAACAATGTTTTATAAGGAAACAAAAATAAAAATAAGTAACCTCATTTTTTTTCACCCCAAAGTACATATTTCAAATAAATTGAACAGTTTCAATATTTGGATGAGTAGCATTGGCAGTTTTTCCATGCCAGGCTAACAAGGTATGTGGTAGACTACAGCATCCAGCTGTTAGCAAGGTTTCCCGGTGGCCTCTCCAATTGCGTCACACAGAGCACCCAGGCACGACATGTCTGTAAGCAGCTTTCCCCAGACTCAGAGGGGAGATTTCAGCCAGGCTTCTAAGTGGATTTCTAAACATTTCTGGCTGTTCAGATCTGAAAGCCCTGGTTGTGTTCAGCAGGGTCTTTCTTGTTCTTAGCTTTGGACAGAAAAAGAAAAAAAAAAAGTGTGTGTGTGTGTGTGTGTGTGTAAATTCTTTTAATGCCACACGATAGCCTTAGTTATTTTATTTTGAAAATGACATAGCTATTCATGTCTTATTGATCCTTAAAACCTTTTTACTCAAAATAAAATGTTGGGTGATTGGTAGTGGTATGTGTGTTTCCATGTTTATGGGTTATAGACAACAAAGTGACATTCCTGAGGATTCTTGGAAAAGCTAGGAAGATTTTGAAAGAAAAATCCTGCAGATCTGTTTCTTTACACTTTTCTACATGTATATAATGTTTTGTCAAAATAAATTTTTGATGATAATAAAATATTAAAATCATGTCCTTAGAGCTGAGGTGCATCGATCAATTTACACATTTTTGCATGTTCTATACATTATGCTTTAGAATTTTACTAGCTGATATCTAAGCTTGATGAAGCCATAATACGTAGACTTTAGACTAGGCAAAACTGCAAAACCAGTGAAAGATTATATGCCTTCATTTGCATAGTAGCAAATGAGAATTCAGCTTTCACCCCGACAGCTTCTGTGAAAGACTCCAGTCTGGTAAGGACATATAGCATATGTATAGGACTTATTTTGAGCCATTTGAGGAATAGCTCTAAGAATACCCTTTAATTGATCTTTTAGTATGCTGTGCTACTCTCCTGCATGATATTGTTCACAGATTGTAAAAGACAGCAGGAACTTTACTGTACATGTAGAAACTAGGTGGTCGCAGAACTCTAGGTCATGAGATCAAGAAATAATGCCCAAAGATTTTGTTTTTTGTCGTTTACTTTTTTCTAACCTGAGCTAAGCATCAGTTCTATATGAACAATGGCCAATTGGTTTTGGAAATTTTGCTGCAGTTTGCCATAGCCCTGGAGAACTGCATTAACTGAGTCAGAGCCAAAACATGCTCCCAAATGATAAAATTCTTACAACTGTGGTTATCTTCAGAGTTGTTTGCCTTTGGGAATGTTAATGCACTGACGTTGAACTATGATTCATGTGAATTCACATAATGAACAAATAAGAATTATTCTTTTTATCACCTGAGCAGCGACCAACCATTTTGGCACTTGAGTTGCTATTTAACTCAGCATATTTTATTTTCAACATAGCCAATTTCTTCAACTTGATTTTTCTTTAGCTAAAGAAAAGAAATAAGGATGTCATTATAGTGATACTGTTGGGGTCTTAGTCATTCTGTTCATCTTTGGATGTTTACCATAAGTGAAACCAAGTAATTGCCATGCACTCCTTGTCTGTAAACATATCACATTGGAAATCTAATTGGCTCTTGAGTGAACTGGCCACAAGCCGTAGGTATAATGTCCAATTTGTTTCTAAAAAATTTGACAAGTCTTCATAGCCTTGGTGATTTGACTGGCTCAAGAGACAAACATATCCCCTCAGCTGATTAAATTCTTACTTCTCTGGTCCTCTGGTCTTTGTCATTTTGTTTCTTAGATACAGGGAATTCCTCTGTTGAGCAGATGGATGACCTTGTTCTAATTTCATATTGGTTTGGTGTCCCCTTCTCATATGGGTTGTCAGAGTGCCCTGTTACCTGAGCTTTTTATTCCAAGCACTATGCCAGTCACTAAAACGTGTTTTACATAGAGAAATATTTTATCACAAGTTGGCTGAGCATCTGGAGATGAGAGACCTTGTTCTACCATCTGTCTCCCTGAAGAGACATATATATGCTTTAGGTATGTGTACATGGAATAAGGAAGTAGGGGTGTCTAAGGCGTTAGCAAATATATTTGGAAGTAAGGAGAAGTGATATAATCAGTGGTATGAGCATGTGTCTTCAAATTCATAAAATCCATGTTCAGAAAGTGTGGCATTATCATATTCTGTGGGTGAAGTTTTAGTCCTGTGTTATCAAAATATCATCCACTGGATACCTGCATAAACCTATGTAAAGATATTTGTGCCTTCAACCAGGTTGAGGTAGACAAGGTTATCTCCAAATTCCTGATGAACAACTTAAAAATCATTACTATAATGATCTTATGTTTTAGTCATTCTCTTTGTTGCTGGGACAAAATACCACACACCCACAACTTAAAGGAGAAGAGATTTATTTTAAATCATGTTTCAGTCCACAGTCAGCAGGGTCTATTTGATTTGTTAAAAAAAAACAAAGCCAATGGTTGAAACCCGCCTTGGGATGGACATGAGTCAAAACGATAGAAAGCATTGCCATTCTCAAGCTTCCATTCCATGCAATATAACGTAAGGTCTCTTCTCCCCATTTACCACTTTTGGTCCAGACTCTAAACCTGAACATGCCAGAGAATGTGGACAGGTGCCCTCTCTCCTGGGGACTGATATCTGGCAAATGGTGACAGGTCTTTGGAGAACATCACATGACTCCCTCCTGAATATTCTTGCTGTGTATTTTCAGGGACTTGTGGGAAAGGGATTGACTTCTCTCAATCACAGGACTCAGGTTCACTGAGTTGACTCCGTGCTAGGCTGAAACTTCAAAGGCTGGGCTCAGGAATCAGTTTTCAGCTTCCACTTGCTCTTGGTGTATAGCATGTCTCAGACACAGACCCAATGCACTGCTGTTTTATGAGCCCACTCAGTCAGGCTGTTGACCTCCCCCTTTTGAATCCATCTTTCTCACAGTTCTCCATGAGTTGATGCTGCCTATGCTCAGTCTTCGCCTGCAGGACTGATGAGAAGCGCTGAGGGAGCTCATCTGCTTTCCTGCCCTCTGCCTTCCCCGCTTCATCCTTGCTCACGGATCACTACCTTCACCCTGTTTTTAGTTCTCTTTCTTCTCTCTAAATAGAAGGCATCAGGCAAGACGAGGGATCATTTCTTCTTCAGTTAATAATCAGCTGTGCAGATTTTGCTGGTCTCTTAACTGAGAACATCGTTGCATATGTCCACAGAGGTAAATAAGGCTGATTCTCCAGATCTGTATCTACCTGAGTGTCTGTGTTCATGTAGCTATGTTCATACACTTCACAAAGGAAAGCAGTTTTTCTTCATATACAAAGGTATTTTTAATGTAACACTACAGAAAATCTAGGGAGAAGAAAGGAGCTTCAATAGTCACTTTGTTTCAGTTTGTGTTAAATCGTGAGTGTGATCTAGTATTTAATTTGTATTTATGGATAACAAGGTAAGTGTGGATAGATTTATAAGTAAGGGATTAAAAGATATTTCTAAATATAAGAATTGAAGTAGAGAGATAACTCTGATGATTTGCATTTGCTATGCTCAATATGTAAACATACCACCAACAATAAAATTAATATGGAATGGATTGAGTTCTTCTATATACACCTTAACTAACCTCAACTGGTTATGAGATGGGTAAAGTCACTGCTCTTCTCAAGTCCTGGCCTCTTATTCTGACTCTGGTTGTAATGTGTGGAAATTATCCTTGATTCCATTCTCACTTTGTCTGGAAAAGACTCTTTCCCTAGCAGCTGTTGGTGAGGTGGAGGTGGAAAGTACAGCACTTCCATCCAGAGGGAAGATGGAGTAGGTAAAGCTCCTCAGCTGTGGAGTATAGCCCTTGTTTTCCATGTTTTCTAAATGGCCATGAAGTTCCTGTTCCACCTCCCCCCCCCACAGAGCACCACACGTGGCTGTTTGCATGTCTCTGCTCTTTGCTGAGCTCATCTATGTCACTTAGAAGGAGAGAAGCAGGAGAGACTGTCATCTCTCAATATTAAATGCCCTGCAAGTCCATATGTTGAAGGCTGTGGAACTCTTGGGAGGTATGGAAGCACCGATGCTGGGGTCCACAGGAAGGAAGTTAGGTCACTGGGCATGCTCCCAAAGGGGATTTGGGGCCTTATTCCCTTCTCTATCTTTGCCTGCAGTTCTTATGAGGTGATTTGTTTTGCTCTACCACAAGCTCCCTGGCAAATGTTCTGTTTTGCTTCAGGTGCCAAAGCAGTTAACCCAAGTGATTGTGGACAGAACTTCTGAAACGGTAATTCCTCCTTTTAAGTTGATGATAACAGGTCCTTTGTCACAGCCATGGAAAGCTGACTCACACAGGGATCTTCCTGCCTCTACACTAATGGTATGTCTATGCCTTCATTCTTGAGTTTTTTCTTAAAATTTTCTTATGTTAGTCTACTTTGCCTTGTTGAAATGTCCCTCCCATAAATGTGCTGTTGTGAGAATTTTATAAATACATAATGTTCTCTTTGTTTGCTCACTACACATTGAAGGAAATGAAGATTGGATCACCTGGTCACAGTAAATACCCCTGTCTTTCTCTGCCATCTTTGAAGCTTATAATGCATATTTCTCCTCTGTTTTTATAACTGTCATTGAATTTGTTCCACTGGTTACCCTTTAGGTCCTGAAGAACAGTTCTGCTGCAGTTCTTTTTCCATGGCACCTGGGCAGTGTCTCATACCTTATCTGCCTGGTGCCTGGAGTGAGGTCATGGAGCTGACATGGGTGGGTGAGGAGGGAGGGAGAATACGGTCAGGGGGTCTTCAGGTGGTTGGCAGGAACAGCGGTCCTGGACAAGGGAGAGGCAGGCAAGCAGGAGGAGTCCTGGTGCACAGTGAAGTTGTTCATCTCAGTGTGTGCTGCATGGGACCACGGAGAGATTTATACCTCTTTTCACATGCACAGAAAAGACTGTTCTAATCTTGCTGAATATATCAATAGCACATAGTATGCATTTTAGAGCAATTTTAAACAATTTTAAGAAGTATCACAATACTAACTCTTGCCACAATGTATAAGACATGCTTAGTAAACAAAAAAATCTGAATTATTGAAGCAAGAAAAAGGGAATTTTGGATTCAAATAGATTTTTGTACCTGTGAGATGTGAGTATGGGTGTATATGGGTGTGTACGCATGCCTCTGTAAAAAATAAAATGATAAATATATATTATCTCAATATTAAACATTCGAGAAATAATGGCCTCTGTGAGACTAATATGTAATTCATAATGCCCAGTTAGAGCTTTGCACAACGTATGCGTAGGTCACTGTAAAGATTGAATTTTGAAGTGTTTAAGGAACTGCAGTGTTTCAGAAGTTCCATATATTTGTTTAGATTCTGTTGCCTTCTACACCAGTTAGAATTTTTTTTTGTATTAAATTCTTTTATTGGTACATTGTAGGTATACAACACAATTACATTTCTCATTGGGAATTGTACCTTTACATAATGCA
>NW_004624752.1:26444486-26454824 GCF_000247695.1 Heterocephalus glaber
AACAACCCAATATCAATCAATGAAATTGAGAATATAATTAAAAACTTACCAACAAAGAAATGCTCGGGTCCTGATGGATTCAATGCTGAGTTGTACAAGACATTTAGAGAAGAACTATTGCCACTACTGTTTAAATACTTTAATGAAATCAAAAAGGAAGCACTACTCCCAAATTCATCCCTGGAAGCAAGTATCAGCTTGATCCCAAAAGCAGAGAAAGACCCAACTGAAAAAAGAGAACTATAGGCCAATCTTGCTAATGAACATAGACACAAAAATACTCAGTAAGATACTGGGAAAAAGAATGCAGAAGATCAAGATCATACACCCTGAACAGTGGGATTCATCACAAGGAGGCAGGGCTGGTTCAACATACACTAATCAATAAATGTAACATACTATATTAACAGAGCCAAGAACAAAAACCCTCTTATCATCTCAATAGATGCAGAAAAAGCATTTGACAAAATTGAACAGCCATTCATAATAAAAACCCTACAGAAAATTGAAACAGACAGCCTCTATCTCAACCTGATCAAACCCATCGATGAAAAACCAACAACCAATGTCATACTAAATGGTCAAAAACTGAAATCCTTTACACTAAAATCTGAAAGAAATCAAGGATGTCCACTATCATCCCTCCTGTTCAATATGTTTTGGAAACATGAAATACAGCAATTAGGCAAGAGAAAGAAATGAAACCAATCAAGATAGGAAATGAAGAAGTTAAATTGTCATTATATATAGATGACATGATACTCTATATAGAAGACCCCAAGAACACCACCAAAAGTCTTCTGGGCTTAATAACCAAATTCAGTCGAGTGGCTGGATACAAGGTCAACACACAAAAATCAATATCTTTCCTGTACACAAAAAATAGAGTCACTGAAACAGGAACTGGAGAAACAACTCCTTTCACAATAGCATCCCTAAAAAGGAAATACCTATGAATCAACCCAATGAAAGAAATCAAGGACCTCTACTTTGAAAACTATAGCACTCTGAAAAACAGGATTGAAGTGGTCTACTATTGCAAAATGGAAAGACATTCCTTGCTCATGTTTGAGAAGAACCAATACAGTGAAAATGGTCATACTTCCAAAACAACTATGTAGATTCAATCCAATCCCAAATGAAATTCCAACAGCATACATCACAGATCTTGAGAAAACAATCCAAAAAATCATTTGGAACAAGAAGAGACCTAGAATAGCAAAAGCATTTCTAGGCAACAAAGACAAGGTAGAGGGCATCACAATCCCCAACTTGAAACTATACTACAAAACTGCTGTGATTAAAAAAAGACAGTATGGTACTGGCAAAGACAAAGACCTGAGGACCAGTGGAACAGATTAGAAGATGCACTAACACCTCCAGACACACTCAGCCACCTCATCTTTGACAAAGGGGCCAACCACATTCACTGGAGGAAAGATAGCCTTTTTAATAAATGGTGCTGGAAAAAATTGGTTTCATCTTGTCAAAGATTAAGACTACATCTATATCTTTTACTGTGAACTAATCTAAAATGAATCAAAGATCTCAATATTAAAAGAGAAACACTAACCAGGCTGGAAGAGAGGTTAGGTAGAACTCTTGAAGACATTGGCATAGGAAAAGATTTCATGAACAAATGCTCAATTGCACCGAACTAGCCCAAAGAATCAATAACTGGGATCTCATCTTATTAAAAAGCTTTTCAATAGCAAGAGAAACCACCAGCAGAGTGACGAGACAACCCACCATGTGGGAAAAAATTTTTACCAGCTGTTCTTCAGACAAAGGTCTACTATTTATTATATATAAAGCACTTTAAAAATCAGACCTCTCAAATTTAAAGACCCAATCCAAAAATGGGTACCTGACATGAACAGACATTTCTCAGACAAAGAAGTAGAAATGGCAAATAAACATATGAAAAAATGTTCAACATCACTGGTCATTCATGAGATGCAAATGAAAACAATGCTGAGATTCAACCTCACCCCAGAAAGAATGGCTGCTATCAAGAAATCAACCAATTATAAATGCTTTCAGAGTTGTGGGGAAAAAGGAACCCTTCTCCACTGTTGGTGGCAGTATAGACTGGTGCAACCACTGTGAAAATCAGTATGGAGATACCCCGAAAAAGTAGGAGTAGAGGTCCCATTTGAGCTAGTTATTCCTCTGCTGGGTATCTTTCCAAATGAATTATGAGAGTCATATGACAGCAATATATGTGCACCCATGTTTATAGCAGCACAGTTTGTAATAGCTAAAACTTGGCAACAGCCCAATTGCCCATCAACTGGAGACTGGATAAAGAAGATCTGGGTTTTTTTTCTAAAATGAAATACTACTCAGCCATGAAGAATTAGAAACTGTAGACATTTATAGCTAAATGGATCCACATTGAGGACATACTCTTAAGTGAAATAAATAAGACAGACGTGTAAATACCGAATAGTTTCTCCAGTGTGAGAAACTGAAAGTGCAAATAAGGACTAAAAGGTATAATAGATAATGTGAAATAGGAAGGCCCAAAGGGGAAGGGGAAGTGGGAGGGGTAGGGGAAGGGAAAGGAATAAATAGGAGAAAAGGAAAAAAAGAAACAAAGTCTTTGTAAACAAGGAGGGGTGGAGGGGTAGAAAGGAGGGCAGGGCAATGGGGAAAAAATAAGAACCAAGATAGAACGTGTAAAGGTGCAAATTCCCAATGATGAATGTCATCATATTGTATATCTAAAGTGTACCAATAAACTTAATGAATTTTTTTTAAAAGCCTCGTGTGGCCATAGGGGAGGCTTTTGAAAAATTACTGGAGTATGGGGGCAGTGCATCTGACTTGCTGTGAGGAGGTGGGACCTCAACAGAAGAGATAGTTCCCTGGGGCGTAACCTGAAAGGGTCTATTTCTATCCTCATTCCTCCCTTCTCTCTCTGTTTCCTGACAACCATGAGGCGAGCAGCTTTTCCTCCACCATGCCCCTCCACCATGCCCTCCTGCCTTGGAAGCCAGCCAACTTCGGACTGAAACATGAGCCAAAGTAAATCTCTTTTCCATTGAGCTGTAGGTGTCCAGCATTTTGAGGAAAGTGACTAACACACCTGCTAAGGTCGTGGAGCTGTGTCTCAATCAGACACCACTCTGGCAGGTGCAGGCACCACCTGGAACGTCGTGGATCCACTTTGATCTCAGAGAGGCTCCAATCAAGTGAGGGGACACACTCAGATAGTCACATAACTGGAGCTACACTTATGAAATCTGTATGATTTTTATACATGAGCAGGGCTGCAAACTAGTCCATTCTGAAGCTTTGGAATAAAAACATGTTCCAAGAGAAGCAAAACAAAGGAAGGAGTTTGTTCCCTCAAACGTGGAGTGGAAATAAACCAATAAATCATTTACTGATCACCCCACATACTTAATGTCTAATTATTCTACAAGCACGTTAAGGAATACATCCTGCTCAGTATTTTATAGGTGGAAAAATGTAAGGTTAAAAATGGGTTGCTGAGGCTGGAAGCAGCAGAATACAGGGACTAGATCTTCCTAGGAAATCAACAGGCATTAATTATTGAATTTAAACCCAAAACATCCACACTGAAAATAAAAAAATATTCTAAAGACAACAAAAAGAGGTAGATAGAATTATTACATTTGATGTTGCATGAGCCATTATCATAAGCCTGAAATACCCACAGGTCTGATGGGAGGCCACACAATAAAAAAAGCTATATACTTTATACTTTTGGTAACTATTTAAATGATTGTGTTTAGTTCTAACATCAGAAATTAAAAGAAAAAGAAACACAGATTTCTTCATGATGTAGCCTGGCTGCAGGTCTTAGGGAAGTTCATCTGAGCTAACATGAGGTGACTATGTGGCGGCCTGCTGGAAAACCGTGCTGTAAAGACTGACTGCAACAGTCTATACATAGAGAGTTAAAAACACACTTTGCTATGGTAGGTTGAGATACAAGTTTAATCATTCTTTTTACTCCCTGCCCTGGGACAGTTAGCATTTGAATGACTAATCAAAGGCTCATGTAAACAGAAAACCAAATCAAGCACAGTACGCTGATCTATTTCTGGTGGATACCGGAAGGTTTTTATTTAGAATAGTGGAGGCTACAAAAAATTTTCGTGATACAATGGTGTTGACAATGGTCTTTGAGTTTTTGATGGACTTTCTCACTCCCTGAATAAACACAATAAATATTTCAGCTAAGGTTTTGAACTGGAAGAAGGAATTCTTGTTCACAACGATTCCTGTAAAAGAAAACAACCAATAGGGCTAAGGATGCTTCCACTTTTCTGAAAAGCACTGGTTGTTGTTCATGTATATGAACGACATCTATGTCATATAAACATGAACTTTCATGCATGATTTTTCCCTAAATATTCTTATTGGCAAAGTAAATAGAGAATTTACCCTCATAACTATTTTTAAGGGCATGGTTCACTGGTATTAAATGAATGCTTATTTATCTAGGTCTGTGAGTCAGAAGATGAGGCAACATGTTAGTGTGAAGCAGCATTAATACACGCATAAGATAAACATAAAATTCAAAAACTTTCTTCTGGCAAAATGGAGGAACAAAGGGATGAGGAAAGGAAGGAAAAGGGGTTTGAGTTTTCTCTGGAATGTTTCCTTGTTTTTAAAAATAATGACCCAAATATAAAAACATTAAGATTTGACCAGTTTTAAATACAAAAGTCTTTCTTATATAATTTTCCATATTTTTATGTATTCTTTTAGCTTTCTGACCTAGTTTTCAGAGTGCAAACAAGTTAAAAAGATGGTAAAGTGTATCCATACATCCCTCAGTCTACTCCTGCAATGTGAACCTCTTACTCCACCATAGCATAATGATGGACCCAGGATATCAACATGGATGCAATGCCATAAACCAGGATGAAGACACTACTGGAATTTCCCTAGTTCTTCCACTCTTTCTCTGCTCTATCTGATCCTCTCCACACTCACACATTGACTGAGTTGGTTTCTCCTTAGTGACCTGCAGTCTGTGAAGGTGCCTGTCTTTCTTTGCCTTTCCTGACTGATACTTTTCTCATACTGTGTCAAATACCACACAGGGGAAGTCATCTCATGTTGCCTCGTAATTGGGGTGATGTTGAGAATATCTCAGATACTATGTCGAGCCTTCAGCACACAATGTCAAGCCCTCAGCACACAATGTCACAAGTTCGTAATGTCTCCTCTTATACTTTTTATTATTTTATTATTTATTTATTTCAAACAATTAAAAGTAAGTGGTTTTGATTCTGTAGAGAAACAGAAATAGTAGATACCTTACACTGCCAAAAAAGAAATTTATTGTAGGTCATTGGCTCATTACAGAGGGTGAGAATTCTCAATATTTGCCTTCTGCATGGTGGAGACCCAGGAGATACCTTGACGAAGCTGTGGTCTGAATCTGAAGGTCTGAGGAGCAGCAGAGCTGATGGAGAAGTTTCAGTCTGTGATGGGAAGGAGGAAAGGTTGCTGCCTCCCCCCAGGATGGTCAGGCCGAGCAAGATCTCCCTTCCTCATGTTTTCGCTCTGGTCAGACCTCTTGTGAACTGGATGAAGCCCACCACACTAGGCTTCACTGGGTCAGCTGACAACGTAGAAATCCCATCCAGAAACATTCTAAAAGATACACCAGGAATGTTGAATCAAGCTGGGTATGATGGCACCTGCCTGTAATCTCAGCCCTTAGGAGGCTGAGGCCAGAGGATCACTGCACTTTCGAGGCCAGCCTGGGATACATGGTGAGTTGGAGACCAGCTTGAACTACATAGAGAGACCCAGTCTCAAAAATCAAAATGAATCAAAAATAGAATAATGTTTAACCAATATCTCAAAACCCCAATACCCTGTCCAGTTGGCACAGGTCGCTGACCATCATACAAGCTTAACTTCTAAGTTGGAAACTTCCTCCTCTATATATTTAGGTCCTAGCTTCCATCAACTCAAATGGATTTTAGAACATGCTCCAGTTCTTAAAGTCAATATTCTCACTGGCTTCAGGCTTAAAATACAAATCCAGGACATATTATTCTTTGGAAGACATAGGAGCTTTATTGCTGATGATCTTGATTCCAGATATAGGTGGTTTATACTATTTTTGAGATTCCTAACCCCCATGACATCCATCCTTCTGCCCTCATGAGAGATCTACTTCAGCCTGCATGGTACGTGTACAAAATATTTTGAAACTAAGGGGACAGATCCTGTTGGTTTTCTACCATCTTTTTCTCTGTCTCCTCCTCTGGCTATAACTGTGTCTGATATTGTCAATATAACCAGGAGTCCAAGAACACAGACTAAGACCATTAGAATTTTCACAATGGAGACTCCAAACCAAAGGGTTTCCCACATGTCCTGTTTATGTTCCAGGAATCAGAGGCCATCTTTCAGGTGGGCTGTCACCAAAGCAGGGCCGAAATCAAAACAGAGTGGGAAACTCTGTGTGTGTGTGTGTGTGTGTGTGTGTGTGTGTGTGTTCACATGTTCTTCCACCTCCAGCTACTAGCAGGGCATCATGAAAAATGTACTACATGTGCCATTCGATGGAGGAAGAGTGAGCATGTAAAATGACTATCATCTTTCTGGACAGCAATTTTGTATCAACTGTTGTAAGATTGCAATGTATTTGTGATACTTGGTCCATAAGTAACATGTATACGAATGTAATAAGAGACAAATTCAGAGATTTATGGACGAGAATCACCAAATACACATATGTGATTATTATAGTTTTGCCATAAAATGTAATAATCTGTTTCTATTTGTGTGTCATCTACACTTATATGGATATGTGTACATATACACTTATATGAAGAAGAGAACAAGATTATAAGGAAATCCAACAGAATGTTTTAATGACCCATTATCCATACTTCTGTTAGTGGGATTATCTACCATCATCTTTACACTTTAATATATCTTGTAGATTTTATACCTGTATCATATTTTTGATGGAAGTTATTTCAACTGTAATAGGAAAAATGAGGAGTGGAAACAGGTGGAGGCATTTAGTAGAGAGGGTGGTTTTATAATGAGGTGTTGAACAAGACCTGCCTCTTCTGCTCTTCCTTGGGGAGTGCAAACACAGGGAAACCTTCTGTCTGAATGGGTCTTTCCCAGTAGAAACAGGAATGGATCATAGGCATCAGTACCTGATACTCTTCTTCTCCCCAATATCATCTCCTGTTTCTTTTTGAAGCTTTCAGAATTGTTAGAGTTCCCTTTCCTCCCTTCATTTCCTCCAGCAGTGTTTACTGTGACACAAAGGATACCATTTCTCAACCAAGTTCTTATGACAGTATCTCAGTGGAGAATTCACTTGTGAGGACACCTTTCCCTATGAGCCCCCAATAACCTTCCAGCAAATCCCCTTGTCATAGGGTGGTCTGTCCCTTTCTGTGTCACAGCCAGGAAGTCTAATTGATGTGGTGCTGTGTTTTGTTTCACCTTCATCCTGGTCTTCTCGAGGACTTAGCCCTGTCTGACTGCCTATAATATTTCTACATAGTTCATGTATCTATCATAACATAAGCTAAGAACAACTACACACCTAATGCATGAGTCTTTCAAGATCAAGACTGCCAAGGACAGGGGCCATCTCTTGGTACTGACCTTAACTTCTTCAGTAAAAGGGGATGCTCAACTTTGGAGCAGATCTTCTGGGAATTTAGCTGTGACTCTGGATTGATGGTAAGGTCGAGAGGAATGAAACAGTCCCTTCCATCTGTGTAAGACTAAAGTCTAGTTTTGCTTCCCTAAATAAGTATCTACTCAAACTACATGGTCTCCTTGGGATTAGCCTAGTCTTAAGAGATGCTTTTGATTCAGGAAATACTTCCTGGTGATCTCCCCGTAATATCCCCTTCTTCCTGAAAAGAAAATGATGGGTGAAGATTAGTATAAGACCTCAAGGCAACAAATGAGGCCATTGAAGAGCTCCACCCAGTACTACCTAGCCCATGCACCCTATTGTTGTCCTTCTTTCAGATCAATTTAGTCCTTGGGTCTTTGTCTTTTTCTGTGTGCCCCTGGCTTTTGAATATCAATGCCTTTTGCCTTTGAATGGCTAGAAGGCCAGAATACTCAAAAGCAGTGATTACAATCCTCCAAGGGTTGGGAAATTCTTTCAGAATATTTGGGGAGGTCCTTTTAAAGGACCTCAAAGATTTAGTTTTGAAAAAAAAGAACCCTGTTTCAATATGTGGATGGTATTGTCATGGCCAGCACTACCCAGGAAGAGCTGGACCCAAAATCCAGCAAGAGTAGTACTCTAGCTGAGAGGCCGTACAATGTGTCCAAAGAAAATGTCTAATTTTCCCACTCTGAAAATGTCAGACCAGCAACAAATCAGCCTCTCCAAGATTTGGAATCCAGACACTGAAAAACAACTTGGGGAAGAGGATAAGGAGGGAGGTGGATTCCTGAAGGGAAAATGTGAGACCGAAAGTGAACCTAAGCAACACCATCTTGGCCTGTGAGTAGACTCCCCTCATACCCCTCCCCTTACAGAGTGCTGGAATTCTCCTAAGGATGCATTTTTGTAACTGCCCTTCTAACCACTCGCTCTGCTTCTGTAGATATGCTTTATCGCTCCCTGGGAACAGATGGTGCCTGGTACCTCCCTGTAACCACCAAACCCTGTAGCCATAGAATGTCCTATATTGACAAAATAGCTGGGTTGAAAAAGCTGGGTTGTGAAAGATATTTTGCAGCTGGTTGAAGGACATGTTAACCTCTCCCTGAACTTCTTTGTTTGAGTTACCTATAAAAGGGCTGTGCTGTCCCCTGCTTCTGGACTTCACTTCTCCTACAGGTGGAGTCCACGTGCATGAATAAACTCATTTCAGTTTTTAACTCTGTCTTTGTCCCAGTGTTTGATGATTTCCTGGCTTGCTTGACATAACAGAAAACTGGACCCTAATGAGAGACAGAGGAGACAGAACACAATACAGAAAAATGGAGGTGCAGTCTGCACATTTGTCTCAGCTCTTGGCTCATGGCTTGGGAGAAAGGAAGATGGAATTTACAGTGACACAGTGAAAATGAGTGACTCCAGTGGCCTTCATGGAGAAATGCAAAGATTTTCTGAATGAAAACCCACTTGCACAAGAAATAATACAATGAACCAATGGAATCACATCCAATGCAAAAGCTTCTGCACAGCAAAGAAAATAATCAACAGAGTGAAGAGACAACCTACAGAATGGGAAAAAATTTTGCCAGCTACTCCTCAAAGGGCTAGTATCTAGCATAAACAAAGAACTAAAAAAATCAGATGCCTCAAATGTAAAGACTCAATTTAAACATGGAGATCTGAAATGAATAGCCACTTCTCAGATGAAGAAATACAGGCAATGAATGCATAAAAAATATTCAACATCTCTGACTATTTGAGAAATTAAAATTAAAACAACACTGAGATTTCATCTCACTCCAAAAAGAATGGCTGTCATCAAGAAATAAATCAATAATGAATGCTGGTGAGGCTGTGGGCAGAAAGGAATACTTTTCCATTGTTGGTGGCACTCTAAACTGATGCAACCACTATGGATATCAATGGAGATTCCTCCAAAAACTAAAACTAAAAATTCCATCTGACCCAGCTAGTCTCCTTGTAGGTATCTTCCCCAAAGAGTTGTAAGGACATCATACCACAGCAATGTAGGCATACCCATGTTTATACCAATGTAATTCATAATAGCTATAGAAAATAACCTATATGTCCATCATCAGATGAATAGATAAAGAAAATGTGATATTTATATACAATGAAGTACTGCTCTGCCATAATGAAGAATAAATGAGTCCTTTGTAGGAAAATAGATGCACCTTGAGACCATAATCTTAAAACGGTAAGTGAAGTAACAAAGCACATTGTTTCTCTTATATAAAAAACCATATGATAATAGGAAAAGAGAGAGGAAAAAATACTGTAATCCAGCATAGACAATGTATCCACAAGTGTACCTTGAATTGGTATAGTTTTCTGACATATTTTATATGCTCCTTGGCCTATTAGTCTGATTTTTAATCTGTATGTAACATAATTAAATTTTTAAGGTCTTATAAAATAAACAAATGAATATGATGCTGGAAAAATAAAAAGAGGGCAGAGGGAAGGGGGAAAAGAGAATTGAAATTGTGCTACGTATATGTACCAATTCCCTACAGTGAATGTAATCATTATATACCACAAATGTGTACTAATAAAAGTCAAAAAACAGAAGGATGATAATTTGACCTCTTCCTTTCCTGAATGTATCCTTTTATTTCTTTCTCTTGCCTGATTGCTCTGGTTGACATTTGGGGTACTATGTT
>NW_004624752.1:26469512-26480128 GCF_000247695.1 Heterocephalus glaber
TAATTAGCAAACCTTGCTGTTGGTGTCTTTCCACATAGAGCTGGTCGTAAGCTCTAACCCAGAACTATAGTTTTCTTATCACTTATTTCACATTTCTCTTATCTTCCTATAACCATCTTCTTTATTAATTTATTAATTTAGTATGTGTAAGTTGATCACAAAGTTAATTTGGTCCACATATCCATTCTCACAGGACTGAGTCATCAGTAGTCCTGTTTGCATGTTCTCTTGAAAGGGGAGCATGGGAGTTAACTCAGTTGTTCCTTGGGATCCACATATAACTGCTTATGTGGAGCCACAACATGAGTTACACTTTGCAACTGAATCCTTCACTTCAAACAATACTACTGGTTATTCTAGGGGTCGGAATCAATTTCCTATGTAACAGAACCATGACTATGTTCTCTCTTTACAAACATGACATTCTTTGGTACTTGGCTCTCCCCCATGCAATACATGGAGCAGCAACTTCTGCTTTCAGATGTCAGTTCCCCAACAACAGCATTCTGGACATAATCAGTTGAGCAGCTGTTCTGACAGCTGCTTTTAAACATCTTCAGTAGGCTGTAAGAGAGCACTCCAACATTCTCAAACATTGTCTTCCAGAATGGAACACAACTCAATTTTAAGAAAAGCTTTCAAGTCATTCCTACGGTCTCAGGAGATAGCAGCTTTGAGGGAATGGAACATGTGTGAAGTCCAGTGATTTGCTTCTAAATGAGGAAAGCGTTTGTCTAAAAATCTATTTGTTTTCTGAACTCTCCAATTTATAGGAGTACAATTTTTCTAAGATGTTATTAATAATCGTTTAGCTTTTGGCAGCATCCCTTGTGATTTTGCCTTCTTCTTTTCTAATTTCATTGATTCTTATTTTGCTAAAATTGGCTAAAGTTATGTCAAATTTTTTTCTTTTGAAGAATTGGCTCTTGCATTTATTGATTCTTTCTGTTTTTCAGTCTTAATTTTATTAATTTCTCTTCTGACCTTTACAATTTCTTTTCTCATATTAGCTTTAAATTTGGTTTGCTCCAGGACATTGAGGTATATCATTAGGGCCCACTCCATTTTTGTGACTTGGGCATTCACAGCTGTAAGCTTCAAGACTGCTTTATGTTGTAATGGCATTACAATTTGACTCTAGGAATTGTCTCATTTCTTCCTTACTTTCTTCTGTGACCATTGATTATTCAAGAATGTAGGGCCGGGAATTTGACTCCGTGGTTCTGCTGCCTGCCTCACAAGCACAAGGACCAGAGTTTGATCCCCAGTATGAAGACAAAAAAAAAGAATGTATTATGCTTGTGATTTCTTTTGCCCTTCTTGGGATTGGTTTCATTGTGCCCTGTACATTCTGATATGTAGAACTAACCTTAATGCTTCGTTCTAGAAACTGTCATTTTTTCCTTGATTTTTGTCTGTAACTCATCGTTTTGTTAAAAGTTTATTGTTTAGTTTCCATACATTTGCTTGCATTATTACTTTATTTTCTTTGGTTGTTGAATTTTTATCCATTGAGCTATCATTGGATAATATACATGGTATAATTCAATTCTTTTTCATTTACCTAAGACTGACATTAGCCAGTATGTGTTCTATTTTGGAGAAAGTTCCATATACTGCTGAAAACAATGTGTATTATATTATTATTAGGTGGGATATTCCTTAAATATCGATTAAGTTTATTTGTTGGAAGGGTTTTTTGTTGTTGTTGTTGTGGTACCTGGGATCGAACTTAGGTCCTTGTGCTTGTGGGACAGGCAGCGGAACCACTGAGCTAAATCCCTGGCCCAGTTGGAATGTTTTGTTCAACTCATTTGTTTTGTTGATTTTTTTGGTGTAGTGGATCTGTTTTTTTGGGGGATAGTGTTTTATTGAGGTCCCTCACTGTAATTGTGTTTGTTGATCTGAAATTCATGAGCAGTAGTATTTGTTTTACAAAATTAGGTGTGCCATTGTTCAGGGTATATATGTTAATAGCTATTATCTCTTCCTGTTGGTTTGTTCCCTTAACTAATAGGTGGTGACCCTTTTGTTTCTTTTGATCAGTTTTGGTTTGGCATCCACTTTTTCTGGATATGACATAGCTATTGCCTCGTTTTTGGAGTTCCCACTGCACAGAACATTGTATCCTATTCTTTGATTTTTAATCGATGAGTTTCTTTTTGGTTAAACGTGTTTTGTTTTGGTTTTTTTGGTACCGGGGATTGAACTCCGGTCCTTGCGCTTGCACAGCAGGCAGCGAAACCACTGAGCTAAATCCCTGGCCCAAAACGTGTTTCTTGTATACAGCATGGAAGTTGTTTTCTTGTAGGGTTTGAAACACTTCACTGTAAGCCCTAGGGCCTTTAGGCTTGTGTTGAAAAGTCTGCCATAATTCTAACGGTTTACTTTTATAAGTGATTTGCTGCCTTTCTCTAACAGCTTTTAATATTCTGCCCTTGTGTTTGACTTCCTGGGTTTCGACTATGTATGTGGTTTGACTATATTTGGAATTCTTTTCTGATCATAGCTATTTGGGCTTCTGTATGCCTAATTTATCTGAATGTTAAATTCTTTCCTTATATTTGGAAATTTTTCTGGTACTATGTCTGGGAATAGGTTTTTTATGCCATTCATGCTGTCTTGTGAGTTTTCATTAATTCTAATTCATCTTAAATTAGTCTTGTTCATATTATCTACTAGCTGCTGGATCCATTTTTTAATATTCTCTTCTTGTTTTGAAGGTATCTCTGATTATATGGTCCCCTGCATCAGTCCTATCTTCTAGTTCTGACACTCTCTTTACATTGGTCAGTTTAACTGCCCATAATTTTAATAAAATTTTTGAGCTCCTGGATTTCTGTTTGATATCATTACACGACTCTAATTCTTTTTAAACTGGTTATTTGTGTTTTGTATCATTTTGTTTAGCTCAGCTAGCCTGTAAGCTCACTGACCATTTTGCTTATTAAGTCCATTATTTGTTTAGTTATATCATCTCTGAGCTTGCTAAGGACTATTTTGATATTTTTGTCTTCTCTTTTATCATTTCATAACATTGAGATGTTTGGTTTTTTATTTCCTCCCACATCAATTCCCTATGAATGAGTTTTAGGAAATTGAGAAGTTTTCAGAGACATTTTGTTGCCTTGTCTTCTCTTGTTTCTATTGCATTTGTCTGTGTGTATTCATGTGTATGTACGTGTACTGAGGTTTGTTGGTTGACTGTAGTGGAAAGATCTTGTTGGTTATATGGAGATCACTTTAGCTTATGTCTTTTTTTCAGTGATGCACTCTCAGCATGGTATAGGCTTTTGCCTTGGTCCCAAGATCCAAACACCTCCATTAATTTTGGAGGGAAAGGTGCACTATAACTGACACAGAACCCAGCTCTTCAAAAAGGAACAATTATATTGCTGATGACAAAGAGACAAACCAGACATTGGAAAAACTAATTAACAGCAACAACTATGCCCCCCCAAGAATATCAACAATAATTGAGTCAAAGGTAAACTGGATATTGATATAAGAACTGATAACAGCTATCACTGTACAACTCTATACCACAGAAGAGTGTTCTAAAATTATAATAAAGTAGGGACTGGGGATTTAACTCAATGGATCTGCCACCTGCCTCACAAGCAGAAGGTCCCAAGTTTGATCCCCCATACCAAAAAATAAATAATTTTATTTTTTTATTCTTTTGCTGAGGTTTACAAGTTGATTATAGTGGAAAGATTTTGAACTGTAGTAAAAATAAAGTCATGAAGACAAAACAAATATTGTCATACAGCAAATATCTACTAAATGCAACTGTCCTTTGATTAAAATTAGAAAACAATTCAACAATAATAGCATAGAGTTAAATACATATGTAAAAGGCTAATTTAAAAATACTAGTAGGGCCAGAGATTTAACTCAGTGGATCTGCCGCCTTCCTTGCAAGTGTGAGGTTCTGAGTTTGATCCCTGGTACCAAAAAATAAAAAAATAAAAATACTAGTAAACATGGAGCCAATAGGAGATTGAAAGAAATAAAATTTTAAAAATAAAGGAAAGGAAATGCAAAGGGGAGAAAAGTGAGATAAAGGAGTCTATTAAAGACTATCAAAAATTAATAAAATTATATTAAAAATAGGAGAAATAAAAAACAAGAAAAAGAGAAAAACAACATAGTACAACATAAAGAAGAAAAGAAAAGGGAAGGAAATAAAAGAAAAAGCCCAAACCCCCAAAAGCAATTTTAAAAAATAGAAATGAGCTTTTAAAAAATTCTGCTGTGTTTTTGGTTGAGTGGTTTTGTTCCAGGGTCTACAGTATTGGTATCCAGCAGAGGTGGGGAGGGAGAGTGAGTCATTGCAAAAACCTACTTTGTGTCCATGCTCATGACTTTCTTTGTCCCTGCTGAATCCTGCCCTGCCTTCCCTGGTGGGCTTGGGCACCCAGGGGTGGCGGGACAAGGCCTCAGACAGTTTCCTGAGCAGAGTGCGGATGAGGCTGGCTGCAGGCAGAAGTAGGGGAAGGTGATATGGGGAAGGCGGCACAAGCCTGGCTCACTCTCCCCTCCCTGCGCCCTCCCAGCTGCCGCTGGACTCCAGCCAGGCCGTGGGGGCTGTGGAGCAGCAGGGTCTGACCATTCGCCAGGTGCGGGTGAGACAGTGGAGATCTGTGGTGTGCTGTGGGCCCGCCCACCTCAGCGCCCCCTCTGCCACCTCCTGGCCAGAAGTTCGGTGCCCCATCCTATGGGAACTGGCGACTTTCGGTCACCTGAGCCTCCAGTCATGAGCATATGCTCAGTGAGGCCATTGTGGCTTCTGTCCTGGCAGAAAACTGAGGCGTTCAGGATTGGGGTCAATTTGATTCATGACCTGCTTGTGTGGAAGACCCAACATAATGCCACAGGGCGTCCTGTAACCTAGCGTGGGTGGTGACGTCAGTGAGGAGGATGGGCGGAGAGCCCTGACACCCACTGCCTGGCTACTTCTGCACTGACCACCTTAGCCAGCTGTCCTGACAGCCATGTGACCCTGTCCAGCGACTGCCCCTCCGTGGTGGAGACAGCACAAGCCCCGGGAAAAGGAGGCCGTGTCCGAGGTCGCTCACTGCTCTGTGAGGCATCTCCAAAGCCTTCACGCTTCTGCCTCGCTGCTGGACCAGCACTACCCGGGGCAGAGGCCTTGGAGAAGGGTAGGAGGCCCCTAGCATGGGCACTGGAAGTGGACTTGAAAAGGCAGAATGCAGCCGTGGACACCAGACCTGGTGCACGAGGAGGGGATGCACCCTAAACAAAGGCAGGGTGGCCCCAGCTCTCTGCAGGAGGGAAGGGGACACAGGTTCTGTAGGGGCAGTGGAAGGAGGTGCTAATAAGGTCAGCCGGCCAGATGGCAGGACACAGGCGATGCTGCGGGTGGCACCTGGATTCGCCCGGGGACAATCTGCAAAGCTCGGGATGGAACACATGGAGAGATCTGCCACCAGGGGCACAGCCATTGCTCAGGAAAGCAAGGGTTCTGTGCTTCGGGCCACAGACAGACGAGCCCTGTGGTGCACTCTTGGCATTCTGGGCAGCGGGCAGTAGATCACATTCTGCAACCCACGCAGCCCAGCAGGACCTTCTTGTTTGGGTTCCGCCTAAGGGAATTTCCAACCACATCACACTCCACTGGACCCCTCATGGGTTTTTGACATTTGGGTAAAAATATATTTTCCCCACTTTTTGTTTGGGCACCAGTGATGGGGATGCATAGATGACCTGTTGACCACACTCCCACCTGAGCAGATACCAAGTTACCCAGCAGGGTGCTGACTACTTGGATACTTGAAGAAATAATATGCTTCACATCAATGCAATCATTTTAGTTGTTAAAAAAAGACAAGCATGTCCCATGCAGCTTACATATATGACAGTTCTGTATTAACACAGAAAGGAGATTACACAAGTTTTAGAAAATACCAGTTATTACAAACAGCAAAGTGACAAGGATCTACAACTACAGTTTAAGGCATATCAACATGTTTTAAAATGGAGAAATAGACAAAATTCTAATGCTTACAGCTTAATTAATTCTAATAGTCACAGCTTAATTTTCTATTTATTTTTTAAAACCTCTTCATACCTATTTATAAACTAGCTTTTGTAGGTCACAATCCCCTAGAGAGGCATCACATATGTGTCCTGCACTATGACTTCCCCCGGCTTGCTGACCTTGGTTAAATTTGCACAGAGAAAATTGGGCCCTGGTGTGAAGGTCACTGCAGGGCATGTGGTGGGAGACAGGATCTCACTGAGCAATTCCGTAGGAATAGCACCCTCCCAGGGGTCTGCTGTCCTCCTCCAGGTCAGCAGTCATTCATTTTCCTCCTTTCTCCTTGTTGTGTCTCCAGCCCAGAAGATGCCTTGCGGGGAGCACTTGTGCTATTCAGTGAGTGTGAACTGCATGAAACTGTCCCAGGTCAGGAGGCGAAGAACTGGACTCCTAGCTGCCTGGCTCAGGAAAAGGCTAAGACAACATCCTGATTCCAAGTGGAAGGTTCGACTGTAAACTTCTTCTTCTGACATAGCCATAAATTTTGGAAAATGCATGAAGAAATAGAGTTCATTGTCCCAGAGATGGTATGTCTTTCTCCTGTCCTGCTTTTTCCAGGACTTAGTGTCCCATTAGGCAGGAGATCAAGGGAAGCAATGTTAGTGTTTGGGGACCTGCAGGGAAAGAACACCTGGGTTTTCTGTGTCCACAGCTGCTTGAATAGTTTCAGATCTGTGGCCCAAATCAAGGCAGCTGGTTTCACGCAACAGAAAATAAAATCTTTCGAAACTTTAGCGTGGGAGACAACAGCGAGCCTGTGAAGTGAAAGGTGCGAATTCGAGGCAGGAGAGGTTTGGGGTGAGACTGGAGTGTGGGGTGGCCTGGGCTGCCAGGTGGGCAGATGGTAACCTGAGCAGCCTGGGCCTCTCTGGTCCAGCCCTGGCCAACAGGATCCCCCCAAGGGGGCTTTAGCAGGTGCCTTTACAAAGCCTTCAGTCCTCTCTGCTTCCAGCGATGGAAGGTTGACAAGGGTCCAGGACTGACATCCAGCCAACTGAGGAGGGTCTGCTGTCTCAGGATGAAATCGTACGGGCTGGTGGACTTCATGGCGTAGAAGACATTGCTGCCTTCGGGGATCTTCATTCTTGCGGGTTGGACAGAGAGGAGGTCAGCGGTGCTCATGGGGGACCCTGCTTCGTGCGGCCCCCACCCCTGGAGACCCTCCTCCGGGAAAGCCCTGAGACCCCTCTGTCCAGCAGCAGCCACATCTGGGACCCCTCCTGAGGAGACTGTGCAGCGGGCCTGACCCAGCTAAGGACTCTGGCTGGAAATGGGTTTTGGACCCAGAATGTCCCACTCAGCCTGGAGGTGGAAGAGGCTCACCCCGTCCTGGGGACCCTGGGCCTTTACTGGTCAGGACTCCAGCAGGAGGGGTTCCAGAGACCAAGGCACCCCCTGAGTGCTGCCTAAGAATAGGACTCTGGGGACAGGAAAGGGCAGGCCTCACCCCAGGCAGAGCCCAGGGGACCCCACATCCTGTGGTCCCGGGCACCCAGAACGTCCTTCCCTTGGCTCCTCTTTCCCATCCCTCTCCTCTAGCCCAGAGTGGGCCCTCAGCCAGGGCTGGGAGGGACTTGGGCGGCTCTGCCTCCTCTTCTTGAGCCTCCCTGAGCTTCCTCCCAGGGATGGTGGTTGTCCCCACTGACAGTCTGGACCGAGGGCTGCCGTGGGTCTCCAGCTCATTGGAAAGACACAGCGCTGACAGTATTTACACAGACGTGTATGTGGGGTGAACCCACTGGCTCTTCTGCCCTCTCGGGAGGAAGACAGGGGAACAGAGGGCAGGGAACCTGACTGGTGTCTCTGAGGCTATGCTTGTTCTGGGTTCCACCCCCTCCCAGCCTCAAGGCACTGAAGTGGCTTCCAAAGCAGGGGCCTTGAGGGCCACAGATGAGGATTTCACCCAGGATGCTCCAGTCCATGGCAAGCCGATTCTGCTCTGACTTACACTCTCTGTGGGAAACAATCTGCACAAGCTTGTAGTACTTGGGGTTGTCCTCTATGAAGTGCTTCTCCATGGCTTTCCAGATGATGGTGGGAGTGCAGTCATTGCAGGTCACCTGCATGAAGGCACGTGAATCCTTCAGAGAGGCTGACAATATGTTTTTATTGGGATGGTAGATATGATTATGTGATTTTTAGCTGGATATGTTATATTAAAATGTAATTTTAATCTGGGGAAATGTGGAGAAAGGAGAGTGAGGAGGAAAAGGGGAAGTAAAATATTGAGATGTTATATGAATATATAGTAATTTTCCAAAATAAATGTAATTATTACACCTCACAAATATATACCAATAAATTAAAGTGGCATTGGATTTCTAGAAATTAATTATGGACAAACTTCATTCTGAAATGTTATTTTGATATGATATATGTCTGTTTAAATACATATGTTTCCAATATATTTTCTAAGTAAACTTTTAAAACTACCATATTGTAAATTCATAGAGAAGTGAATAAATACAAATGCAATTTGATGAATATCTTATCCTGGTATTTCTAAAATCTGAGTCAGTATCTAGAATTACAGTGATAACTTTATTTTTAGCATGCTCCAAAGGACAATGTATTTTGATAAGAGAAAGGAATAACATATGTGGGATTTTTTTATTTCTGTTTTTTTCTTTAAGCTGCCCTTTAAAAAAAACTTGTGTTGTTAATTTTATAAAATACTGGATTTTAATTTATCACTTTCATACATGCACATGACTTACTATGGATTGCTCTGTATCCTTCTTTATGTTGCTCATGTTGGTTTCCATGCCATTTAGGTTTTCAGTTGTTTGTATATTAGTTTCTAGAACTCTTCCTCACTTTTGCTGCATGGGAAATATTGTCTTCTTTATTGGACTTTTTCAGCTGCTGAATCACTTAAATGTCACTTTTATTTATCACCTTCCTGACCTGAAGTTTTGTGTATTTTTATTTTGCCCATTTTATCTTGTATATCACAGTCATATATAAGATAAATGAATGAAGATTGGTTGAAAATATTTGAATAAAGATAAATGAATACAAATGGTCAAATGACTGCTAATTACTTTCCAATATTAATTTTTCCTTTCTTGGTGAGTGAAAGAACCATAATATTATTGTGTACATGCTGGTGTTTAAAAAACTAACCTTTGAACACATTTTTAGATGAGATATAGGTGCTTTTTCATCTAGTTAAAACATGAATTTTTTACACTTTATTCAGCTTCTTAGCATGAATCTGAATTCTGAAGTAATAGACTGACCATTTAAAAGCTGCAGGACTATGGAGATATGTGAAATACTCTCTAAGGTGAAATGTATCAATATTTGATATCAATTATCAAAGAAAAATAAGATGCGATAATTAAGGTCATGATGTCTTATAAAATATATCACCAAAATGTATGAATACAATTATTAAAAAATAAATGTAATATGTAATCAAAACATTATAAAAGTTTCAAATATTGCATAAGCTGGGGTAGGTTGCTGTGTTTTTCTCTGGGAAGCAGTAAGCCTGGTTCCAAGAGAGATGGAAGTAGGCTGCAGGTGAAAGTCTGCCTCCATTCATTTTTTGAGCAAGAAACATTAAGACTGAAAGCCAAAAATCAAAATAAAACTCTCCAAAGATCAATCCTGGTTGACTAGAGGAAGAACCACTCACAGGTTGCTCTGAGATACCTACCAGATTAACAGCTTTAGGGGCTAAACTGAGCACACATTTAGTGGAAGCTTAATAACTCAGGGGAAAACACAAAATAAAATGCACTCACAAAAAATGACCCCAGACAACAATGGAAAAGACATCCTTTGAACTGACCTGTAAACCTCAAGACACAAAGGAAACAATAATGAGAAAACAAGGCAAGTAGATGTCTCAAAATATGTAACTCCCTGAGAGCTGATCCCATGGATACTAAAGTGGATAAAATTCTAGAGAAAGCATTTTAAAAATGGATGATTGAAATGACCAATGAGATCAAGAAAGAGACAAATAAGGAGCTGCTGAATGAATCAATTACTAAAACAATCTATAATTTCAGTGAAGCTATAATCAGTTTAATGAATTAAGGAAGACAATGTAGAGCATAAAAGATCACTTCATTAAAGAAGTAGAGGTTTTGAAGAACCATGCAGAAATCTTGAAATTGAAAACCTCAATATGTCTAATAAAAACTCAATCAAAATTCTCAGGGACACAAAAGATTAATCAGAAGAAGGAACTTGAAAACAAGTGGATATACTAAAACATTTAGACAGTATAAAAGAAAAAGAATAAGAAATTGTAAACAGGTTTTCCAAGAGCACTTGGGTAAATCTAAAAGAAAAGAAAAGGTTTATTGGATTAGGGCATAAGAAAAGTCAGGTTACTGGCACAGAAAATTTATGCACTGAAATGATTGCAGAAAAGTCCCCAGTACCAAGGAAAGAGTAGAGTACATAAGTACCCCAAATAGACACAAATAGAAAAGAATGGGCCCATAACACATCACAGTCAAAATGCCAAAAATGCAAAACAAAAGAAAGACTATTAAAAGCTCTTAGAGTCACACAGAACACACTGAATCAGCCC
>NW_004624752.1:26485978-26497865 GCF_000247695.1 Heterocephalus glaber
TATAACAAATGGATTTCTCTACAGAAGCCCTAAGTGGTAGGAGTGCTAAGAGAAAGTTTTTCAAGAGCTGAAAGAAAATAATTGCCAGTCCAGACCACTATATTATGTAAGATTACCCTTCTGAAAGAGAAATTAAGACCTTCCACAATAACTATAAACTAAAGAAATTCATGACCAGCATTGTAGAAAATGCTTAAGGAATTCCTAAAAAGAGACAAAGAAGACAGCAATGTCCACGAGGCCAAGGGAAAGATAAATCTCACTGGGAGAGTAGACAGATGAATGAATGCTAATAAATCAAAGATTAGAAAAAAACAAAATGATGAGAATTAGTACCTTTCAACAATAATGCTTTATAATTAAAAATGATAATAAAGCTTATAGACATATTATTGTCCATGTAATGAACTAAATGGAGAGGTACATAGACAATCTTAGGTTTGGCTCGTGGAGATTTTGATTATTTACACCTGAGTACACAATGTATAAAACTTGTCACAAATAAAAAGATAAGTACACTAACTTCATTTAAGTACAGCTAGATATAACATTAACATGAAAATGAGTACAAACACTGCCCCTCTGTGAGAGATTGATTTGTTTTCTGGATGTAGTTTTTGAGAATTATCCATGATGCCATCCTCACCATGACTGGGAAGGATGTCTTTCCCTAGGAGATGTCGTTCAGGTGGAAGTCTAAAGGATTTCCAATCCAGAGGGCCAGGTGCACTGGTAAGATCTCAGGAAGAGCTCCTCAGGGCCGAGTGAGGCCTTTGCTGGGAACTCAATTTCTGCCTCTTTCTTAAAAGCCCATAAAGTTCCAGCGCCAGTTCTCACTCCACACAGCCCCACCCCAGGGTTGTTTGCATTTTCCTTTGTCTTCTTTGCAGAGCTCACATTCTTTGCCGAGCTCTTTGCTACCTGGACTGGAAGAAGCCAGAGGAACTGTTATCATTTGATCTTAAAGGTCCCCCAAAGTCCTACGCTGAAGGACTGATCACCAGCTCACGGCATAAGTGGAACCTCTTCAAACCTTTAGGAGGTAAGGCCAAGTGGCAAGTAGTTAGTTCATGGGAGGTGTGCCCTCCTAGAGGTTGTTAGGACCCCATCCATTTTTCCTTTTCTTTGGTTTGTGACTGACCCTAAAGCAGCTTTGTTCTACCACACATTTCCTGCCATGGTATTTTGCCCTATCGGAGACACAAAAGGAATGAACCAGTTGATCATGGACTGAAACTTCTGTGCCTGTGAAACAAAAGAAATCCTTCCTCCTTTTGATTATCTCAGCTGTTTGACCAGTGCTGGGAAGCTGACAACAGGGGACTGACTGACTGCTTCTACACTGATGGTAAGTTGGTGGATTAACCTTGTTTGCTGACTATTGTTGGGGAGTAGGTATATGATCAGTTCTTTATAATCAGTACCTCTTATTGTTTTCTACCATCTCTGAAATATAGGATAATGTTTTTCTGCTCTTTACAGTAGCCTTTGCTGCATTTTCTTTGCTTGGCTCTTTTTCTACTCCTTAGCTATTGAGAAAGAGCAATCCTGTCCTACTCCTTATGCCCCAACAAGACCAAGCAAGAATATCATCCTTCATCTATCTTATTGGTTGTAGTGGTGGTTGTGGAGAAAACATTGGTAGGAAGTGGGAGGAGGTGGATAAATTCCGAAAGTTTCTGGTTCTGACAGAGCAATGTGCCTTTCTGGGTAAGGTAGAGGCAGAGAATGAGGAATATTCTTCCTGTGTGGATCAACTCATTCACTTCAGTATTTGCTTAAGATTGCCACAGGATTTCTACCTTATTCAGATACACAGAAAAATGTCTTCAAAGTTAAATGAATATTTACACTTAACATTTATATCATTAACTTAGAAATATTTTTGAAACAAAGTGTTAGCAACTATGAATGCACTAAATATGTGTTAGATTCATAATAAATGTGGAATCAGTGAAAAATCTGATTATTTGATTTTTTGGTGTGGATATGGAGGGGAAATGGATTCACATAAATATGTGTGTATGTGTGTGCATGTGTGTGCACAGGCCCTATTAAAAAGTAAAATGATAAGTATTATCCTCAGTGTCAGGTAAAAGGGCCAAAAACCAAGACCAGACCAGGCCACAACAAGCCTTTATTAGGGGAATAGATCTGCCGGGCTGTCTCTGAACAAAGGAGAGACAAAAGCAATATGGCTGGGGCAGGGAGAGTCTTTTATAGAGACTGAAGTGGGGTTTGTAGGGGCTGAGGCGGGATTGAGTGAGGTTGTGACTAGGGAATAGAGGAGCCGATGATGTCACTAGATGGTAGGAGGTGAGCGAGTATTAGGTTACTTTCTAGGCGGGAACAGGGGCATGCTGGGAAGAAGGGTTTATTCTTTGGTGGGAGCAACCATCTTGGCATGACATCACACAGGGGAGGGGGCAAGGCACCATAGGAAGAGGGCAGCTACTATACATAATAGCTTCTGAGGTAGTGGGAGACCTATCACTCAGTACCCAATATTTTAGTAATAATGATGTCTAAGAGATTATTACACAACTCTGACATTTTTTAGGAAGGGGAGTATATTCATAGGCTCCTATATATACCTAACTTAGAAGTGTTTATAAATCCTCAGGATTTAGGATATTCCATATACAAATTTACATTTTGTTGCTCAGTGTATACCTTATAATTTTGTAATACTATTTGCTCAGGAGTCACATTGCCAGACTGAAATACATAGATTAGGCAAAAACTGAAAGCCATGCAAATAAATTTATCTTTCTTTGAATGTTAGCTCATGAGATTACAGCATTGCCTTCATCATCAACTACAAAAGACTATTGTGTGCAAATCACACAGGACCTGGATCAAACTCGGTTGGGCTGTCTAGAAAAATACAGGATTTTTATGAAGAAAATGTGAATGCAGAAATTAGGCAATCTTGATGGTTCCTGGATTGGCACTGTGTACATGAGTTTGTAAAAGAAGAATACTTTTGAATTTTCTAAAATTAATTGTACAACACATTTTCAACTAATACAGTAACTAATTTTCAGCAGTGAAACTTGAAATTGCTGCATTCTCTCCCAGAAAATGGCTGGTGTTTTAAAGAGCATCTTTACAATCATATTAACTGTGGACTCCATCACTAGAATTGTAGGAAACAGCTTCATAGCACTGGTGAACTGTGTGGACAGGGTCAAGAGAAGGAAGATCTCTCCAGTTGATCAAATCCTCACTACCTTGGCCATCTCCAGAACTGTTCTGCTCTGCTCAGTACAGTAGTACACATGGCTGTATGCAAAATACCCAGATTTCCTGAAGACTGCACAAGTATTCAGAATGATCATTACTATTACCTGGATTGTGACCAATCATTTTAGAATCTGGCTTTCTACATGCCTCAGCATCTTTTATTTTCTCAAGATAGCCAATTTCTCTAATTCTATTTTTCTTTATCTAAAGTGGAGAATTAAAAAAGTGGTTTTAGTGACATTGCAGATGTCTCTGGTTTTCTTATTTTTCAATATCATAGCTATAGACATACAAATTAATGTCTGGCTTGATGGATCTAAGAGAAATATATCTTACAGTTCCAGTTTGAAGAACTCTAAACAATTTTCTGACTTCTTTTATTCACCAACTCTATGTTCATGCTCATACCATTTATTGTGTCCTTGACAGCTTTTCTTCTGCTCATCTTCTCCCTATGGAGACATCTGAAGAGGATGCAGTGCAATGCCAAGGGGTCCAGAGATGTCAGCACCAAGGCCCACATAGAGGCCATGCCAACTGTGATCACCTTCGCCTTACTTTATACCATCTACTTATTCTGTTTTATCATGCAGAGTTCAAGCTTTGAATTTCTAGAGGAAGACCACATCATTTTTTTTAAACAGTCTATTGGAATTGCTTTTCCTTTAGGCCACTTACTTGTTCTGATTCTGGGAAACAGTAAGCTGAGACAGGCCTCTCTTTCAGTTCTGTGGTGGCTGAGATGCAGGGCCAAAGGTGCAGAATCTTCAGGTCCCTGAAGCATTTCAGGATCATTTTTCATATTGTTGAGGAAGATTTGTTCAAAAGAATTTCTTTTGTGTTATGAGTTTGTAGTTTCCCAATATTCCTCCATTGTATTTAATTCATGAATTTTATAGATGTGTGTTTGGAATAAGCCCTAACCAAACACTTTACAATGCTAGCAGTACATTTACAAGTATACATGTTTGCATACGCAGAAGGATGTCAATGTACAATGCTTAAACATAAGAGGTCAAATACACGATAGATAGATAGATAGATAGATAGATAGATAGATAGATAGAACTCTGGGTCATCATTAACTTTTTTGAGATTTTAATGAGAAACCCATAATATACAGCATATATATGCATACGTATGAAACATAGTTATTCAAAAATAAACTTTGTACAGTGGCACCTAGGTTCATGAACTTAATTCATTCCATGATTCTGGGGGAGATGGCTGTGTTCATGTATGTGTAGGGAAGATGGCTGAGGTCGTGTTCATCATCTAATGTGGAGTTCAAAAATAGCAGCAAAATTTTGCCAAATATTTCTGTTCTTGAACTGAGTTGCTCGTGAACAGAAGCATTCATGAACCAAGGTATTATTATATTTCTATCTGTAGAAAAGAAAATTTCTCATGTAGATGTGCCAACATCTTAGAAATGCAGAATAAGAGTATTGAATATCACTCTAAATGCACACTTTCAAATATACATCCCAACATAAGATTGCTTAAAAAATCATCCAAGTTATGAAGCTGCTTACTTCAGTTATCCCATCTATATTATTAGTTATGAGTTCAATAATTCTTGGGATATAATAATTATTATTAGATGCATGTATGTATTTGAAATTACTTTTCTTATCAATACTGGGGATTGAAACCAAGATGTTCACAATGAGCTATTTCTAAGACATTTTTGAATTTTAAATTTTGAGACAGGGACTCCATAAGTCATTAAGTTGGCTAGGATGGAATTGGACTTGCAGCCCTTCTGCCTTAGTCTCCTGGAGGTCTGTAGTTATAGGCATGAACCACTGGGTACATCATTTTTTTCAATGTTGTTTTCTGGTATATTCCACAATGCATTTAAACTTGAATATACAAGAATACCAAATCATGACTGAGGAGAGTGTTTTAGTTGGTCATAACACTAGGAGAATTTTTTTTTTTAGTTATACTTTATTTTCTCATGTATCTGGATTTTGCTATAGAGGAAAACAACCAACTTTTCATATGAACAGAATTTTAGAGTAACTAATGGGTGACTACCATACAATTAATATGAGAAGTTTAGTTACTTGTATGTAATATTAATATTTATTGCTCGGAAGGCCAGGGATTTAGCTCAGTGGCACTGCACCTGCCTTGCAAGTGCAAGGTCATGAGTTTGATGCCCCGTACTGCAAAAAAAAAAAAAAAAAAAATTGCTTTGTAGAACTAAAAATGATTTAATAAAATAGTGAAAAATTCAAGACAATTTAGATTTATGTATTGGAGTGCAAAGAAGGAAACAAGGTCATGTAATTTGTGATCAGTGTTGCTTAGTCTTCAATAAGTTAGAATCCTATATTTTTAGAAAGGAAGAACTTTTGGTGTAACTGTAATCCTAGCACTCTGAGAGGCTGAAGCAGGAGGATCACAACTTTGAGCCCAGCCAGGGCAATTTACGACTGAGTTAGATCCCATCTCAAATTTTTTTAAAAAAATGTTTAAAAGAGGTGAGGTTTAGTGAGGAATCCTTGTGTTCAATTTCCAGTTTCAGGAAAAAAATTTTTTAAAAAGAACTTTATTCAGGGCTTATTTTCACAAAGAATTCCCTTAAAATTGCAAGTTCAAGTTTGTAACAGACTTTCATGTTCTCCCATTGTCATACATTACCTTCTTTTGGAGAAATTTTAGTAAGATGTCTAAGTGTGAAATAAAAAGTGGTCATCTGTAATAATCATTACAATAGGAAGATCCCATGTTTTTGTGGCAGGTTATCTGCTTTCTTTATCACTTTAATATACATCCTCATGTAAAAGTATTTTTCACATGAGGAAACTGAGATTTTGAGATGTTAAAATATTTGTCCAAATCTGCATGAAAACGCCAACAGTGAGCTAGAACAATGATCCCTTCACAGAGGAAGCCTCTGCCCAAAATTCAGACTCAACATCAGCAGGAAGATGAAATCTGCATACGGTGGGAATCTGGTTGGAGAAAATGTGGAAAAGAATCTGCAATTTAAGTGCTTAAATTAAAGGTTCTTAACTTTGTAATGATATTTGGTGCTTGGTTAACCTCTATACCATGAGGCACAATAAATATTTTGGTTTGTTTTCTGAGTGAAAGGCCTCATGTGCCATTATCACATGTGCCTTGTGTTTTAATCTCATTCTCTTGTCTTAAAAACAGAATATCATATTATCTACATATAATTATTTATAATGATTATTTTACTTTTTGATTTTAATTCTTTATAACACTTTTTGTGTTAGCTTATTCAATTAAATGGCTTAAAAATTCAAAATGTCAAGTAATTTTGATAACTGACATCTTTGTAAATGGAGAATTTGCTCATATTTTACCAATAAGCACAATACTGACATTTAAAAATACAATTTTTACATCCTCATAATGAGACTCTCCTGCACCTATTTTTCTTCAGATTTTACTCTAATAGAAACTGAGTTAAAAGGATCAAATATCACATATAGTTCTATGAGTTTAGCATAAGACTAATTCATGTATTCTCTACCACCCTCAGGATGCAGAGAAGATGTAAAAGACAAAAACTGCCCATGCTTCCCATTTGTCATAAAACCTTCATCTCTTCTAAATGCCTGCATACCTTTATCTATTCTCTGTCCCTACAGATTTGCCTTTTTCAGAATGTTTCATAACTAGCAGCTTACAGGATGTAGCCAGAATTTCCCTTTCTTCATTCTACATAATATCTTTGACAGTAATCCATGCTGTTGCTTTTTTATGGTCAAGTAGTATTTCATGTATGGATATACCACACTTCGCTACATATTTACCCTTGGGAGATTATTTGTGTGACTTACAATGTTTGGTGGTTGTTACTAAAATTAATATAAAAAATATCAACTTTGTTTTGTTATCATTAAGGTGGTCACATATTTCCATTTCCGCTGACCTATTAAAATAATGACATATGTTAATTTTACTGAGGAAAATCTCTTCCCACAAAATAGCCTGACCAGGTTCCTAGAATTACCTCAGATGTCTGGCAATCTGTAAAGCAGAACCACAATCCCTTCATAATAAATATTGATGTTATTAAAGATAAACCTAAAGATTCCTATTGCTTCACTTGCTCTTAGTTGACTTAAGAGCCAGTGATATTAGAGGTGCCAAAGCTGAACTTTAAGGCATTAGTCTACCCCTACCTTTGTTGACTATGTAGATTATTATGCTAACAGTTGCCTAGGTTAGTTTTCAGGGACTTGAAGTCAACTTTTTCTGACTCTTCACTTGGGCCTACCAATGTCATGGGTGATCAGAAAGAGAAGATCAGATCTAACTGTCAAAGGCCACCAACCCAATCAAAAAAGCTTGTGGAACGATGGTAATACTAAATGAAATATTTATCAATGTGATATGCATTGATATTTATAGGGAGATACTTACACTATAAATGGAAACACCACTAAACAAGACATAATTAGGACCATGAGTGATTTTAAAAATGTAGTATCAAAATGCATCTAAAAGTGCCTTGATTTAGTACAATTGTCTTACATGTTTTATGTGTTCTTTGGTCTATTACCTTGGTTTTTAATCTGTATATTATAGAGAATGATTATAATTAACTTCATAAGATCTTATAAGATAAATGAATCTGATGCTGAAATAATGAAAGGGGGTGGAGGGAAGGAGAAAAAAGAAATGTGTTATGTACATGTATTGATTTCCTACAGTGAATGTAATCATTATGTGTGGCAAATACGCACTAATAAAGTCAAAAATAGACAAAACATTGAATTTATATATATATACTATATATGTACTCTAAGATTCTTAAATACTTCACAAACTAATAAATGAAGTAGAATTAGTAATTATAAAGATGATGTCAATAGCATATCTAATAAGTTTAAGCTAATGAGGTAGAAAGAGCTGCCAAACATAACTTGGAATGGATAATTGCTGTAAAATATTTGTTCGTGAACTCTGTGTCAGCTTAATATAGCAATAATGCACTGTTTATGTACTTTGTGGGGGCTACCCCTAAAACCCCGTCTGTGTCGACTTGTCCCTGTTTGGAAACTCCGGGTGGGCCTTCCCCGACTTGTGGGGCACCCTGTGCCTGGAAAGATTAGAAACCAGCCTTGAGATTTGTTTATATAAGGCCCCAACCTTGAAACCACGGAAAATTGCCTACTGCGGCTTTATCACACCCTTGCCACATTCTGTATAACCACAACTTAAGCTGCCCTATAGGCTGCGAGGAAGGTATAAAAAGGAGAAACTGTCTTAGCTCGAGGTCCATCTGTAAGGACTTGTTTCCTGAGGCTGGCCATTGCCTGGCAATAAATATTTTTATTTTACCCAACTCTCCTGTCTCTGGAAGATCATTTCAACTCCCAAATTAATGCGACACTAATAGATAAGTGTAGGATACTATACCAACCAGGAATATATACTCATTTAAAAAAATTAACTTGCATGAAAATAGACATCAATAAATGTTAATGAATTGACTGTACACTGAGTATATTCTTTTATTACCAGAACTAAACAATACTTTAATTAAGTGATAAAACTAATAATGTTCCAAGCCAAGTGTGGTGGTGCACACCTGTAATCCAGGCACTCTGGGAGGCAGAAGCAGAAGAAGGCTCTAATTTTAAAATTGATTATAATGTGATAACTTCTGTTTCATCTCTGTTGGAATTAGTGTGATTACTTTTCCAAGCAGATAGATTTTTTTTCTCTTGCTACTGAGGATTGAACCCAGTGCCTTCACACTGTACTATATCCCAGCCCCATCCCCATTTTATTCATTTTTTAAAAATATATAGGAACTTTATTTTTTTGTTTTGTTTTGTTTTGCTTTTGGTATTTTGAGACAAGGTCTTGCTATGTAGTTCAAGATGGCCTTATACTCATTACGGAGCCCAGACTGGCCTCAAACTCATGGTGATCCTCCTGCCTCAGACTCCTGAGTGCTGGGATTAGAAGTGTGTGCTATCACACCCGATGGGAACTTTTTTATTTTTTTGTTTTGTTTTTGTTGTATTTTTTGGGGGGGACACTTTACTTTTAATACTTTAGCAGTTAATTAGAGGGGAGTCTTCTTTAACTTGATCTTTTCTTCTACATTTGAAAAGTATCTCATCTTTGTTAAAATTTCCTTGGCTTTTTCAAAGTCATCTTGTTCAAAAGCTTTGCTCACATGTTCAGTAAATTCATTCTCTTTAGCTCTGACAGTGGATTCAATCTCTTCTATGGCAGCTTCATTTTGAGCTTCTGCAAGTTTTTCATTAATTTCCATTATTTCCACGAGGAACTGATTGTCCATTTCATAATCTGTCCCTTCAGGAATTTCTATTCCATGGAGCCTTGGGGGGCCAGAAGAGTCTTATAGGCATCATTCACCAAGGTTGACTGCTTCTCTGATAATTCCTTTTCTGTCTGAGACATCTGGCTGAAGAAATCTGGATGGACAAGACGCTGTAGTTGCTGGTACCTATGCTGGAGCTTGATGGAGTCAATTCTGAAGGAATGGTTGCAATCCATGAGGCTGAAGTAGTCTCGGGTGGGGTCAGGTGTTTGCAGCTCGCGGCACTGCGGACAGAGGAGTCCGGTCCGCCCCAACCGCGCTCAGGGGCCCCTGGGCTGCCGCACTTCCAACACTGGGGCGCACTGCTTCCTGCCTGTGAGGCAGCGTTGCCGTTTAGCAGTCTCCTTCCGGGGGGGCCCCCCGCCACCCGCCATCCCCATGCCCGAAGCAAGGCCCCGGCCCTGCAGCCCCACATCTGGGCCACAGCCTATCTGCGCGGTCTCCTGTTGGGGAAGAAGACGAGACCTCCGACCCCATCCCCATTTTATTCTGCAGCAGGGTCTCCCTAATTGCTGATTTGCCTAGGCCAGATTCAAACTTGCAGTTCTTCTGCTTCTGCCTCCCAGAGTGCCTGGATTACAGGTGTGCACCACCACACTTGGCTTGGAATATTATTAGTTTTATCACTTAATTAAAGTATTGTTTAGTTCTGGTAATAAGAGAATATACTCAGAGTACAGTCAATCATTAACATTTATTGATGTCTATTTTCATGTAAGTTAATTTTTAAAAATTTTTTTGCCAGTATCATGTTGGGTTTTTTTGTGTTGTGTGTGTGTGTGTTTTAATGCAGTAGCTTTGTAGTGTAGTTTCAAGTTGGGGATTGTAATAGTCCCTACCTTGTCTTTGTTGCCTAGAATTTCTTCTGCTATTCTGGGTCTTTTCTTGTTTGAAATGAATTTTTGGATTGTTTTCTCAAGGTCTGTGAAGTATGCTGTTGGAATTTCAACTGGGTTTGGATTGAATCTATATAGCAGTTTTGTGAGTATGGCCATTTTCACTATGTTGGTTCTTCCTACCCAGGAACAAGGAATGTCTTTCTATTTTCTGATATCCTATTCTATTTCATCCCTCATATGAGCTTTGCTCTTGACTTGTTCTTTTTCTAGATGTTTGAGTTTCAACATTAAGGTATTTGAGCTTGTTCTGTTTTTCTGATATGGGAATTCATTGGTATCAATTTCCCTCATAGGACTGCTTTCATTGCATCCCATAAGTTCTGGTATGTTGTATTGGCATTATTGTTTAATTGTAGAAACTGTCTAACTTCTTTTTTAATTTCCTCTGTGACCCAGATGTGATAGTCAGTTGGATATTATTTAATTTCCATATGTCTATGAAGTTTTTATGGTTTCTTTTGTCATTGATTTCCAATTTCATGGCACTATGGTCTGATAATATGCATTGGATAATTTCAATTCCTTTGTATTTACTCAAGCATGTTCTATGAGCTATGTTGTCTCTTTTGGAGAATGTCTCATGTCCAGCTGAGAAGAATGTGTATTCTGATGTTGTGATGTGGAACACTCTGTAGATATCTACTAAATCCATTTGTTGAAAAATTTGGTTCAGTTCTGATATTTCTTTGATTTTTGTGTAGTTGATCTGTCCTTTTGTGATTGTGGGGTTGAGTTTCCCCATTACAATTGTATTTGTGTGTTTATTTGATTTTTTCATGTCTGTTAATATTTGTTTTATATAGTTGGGTATGCTGATATTTGGTGCATATATATTTATTAATGTTATCTCTTCCACTTGGATTATTCCCTTAACATGGATGTAGTGATTTTCTATGTCTCTCTCGATCAGTCTTGGCTTGAAATCTACTTTGACTGTAAATAGAATAGCTACCCCTGCCTTTTTCTGAGTTCCTATCACATAGAATATTGTTTTCTATCTTTTGACTTTCAGTCTGTGAATTTCTCTTTGAGTTAAATGTTTTTATTTCTTTGCAGCATTTTGTTCAATCTTGTTTTTTGATCCATTCTGGTAGTCTGTTTCTTTTGATTGGTCAATTGAGACTATTTACATTGATATTCATAACTGATATGTATTGACTTATCCTTGTGAAGTTATTTTCCTGTTGTTGGTTCTCTTTCTTTCCCCTTTGCTTAATTACTTGACTTGCCTGGTTGATTCATTCTGTTGGCATTCATGCAGTTGTTGTATTCATTGTTTTTTTCTAGAATATCCTTCATAATTTCTTGGAATCCTGGTTTGGTGCTCATGAATTTCTTCAAGTGTTCTTTGTCATCGAAGTATCTTCTTTCTCCATCAATTTTGAAAGGTAATTTT
>NW_004624752.1:26642770-26662140 GCF_000247695.1 Heterocephalus glaber
TATATGTATATATATAAAACCTTATACACAGAAAAGTATCAATATAGACTACTTAAATGTAAGAAACTTTTATCAATTTTGTGTCAGTCATTAACCTTTTAGAGATTATAAAATGTGAAAGCTACAATATGTAAGATAAATGTATGCATGAGACAGTTTTAAAATAAAACTTTACAGTTTTATCCAAATTAATACAAATTTTCAACACAGAAATTGTGCCAAACATTTTAGATTAGAAATAAAGAATGAAATAATACTGCTGAAAATTAGATATTTTAAATTCATGATTCTTAGTTTAAATCTCAATATAACAATTTTTTTCTTTACAATTTCTTCAGAATCATGAGACTGTTTTGTTTCAATTATACTATTAATGCTACTAGTTTAAACTCAAGAATTCTTGAGAAACATTTATCAATTTAGGTATATATCATTTACATTTGGAAATACATCATATTTTTCAAAATAGTATTTATGCATGTACCTTAATCCATTTAAATCTTAACACACAAAAATACCAAATCATGATTACTGATAGACATATAGTTGAATATCACCCTGGGAAATTGCTGTGTTCTTAGACACTTTTTTCATTATTGATTCATATTTTAGTAGAGTGGAAAATAGCCATATTGTCAGAGGAACAAAAACTTTATGTAACATGAGTGGCAACAATATAATTTACATGAACTTTCATTACCTGTTTATGATAGCAATGTAATTTAATTAAAAAGTGAAAAAATTTAAATACATTTGACAACTGGAGCGGCAGAAAAGGAAACATGTTCACGATTCTTGTGTCCAATACTGTAAATACTGCAGGAAGATATTATCCGAAATATTTTTAGAATTAACAATTCTTTGTTCAATGATTACTTTTGCAGAAAAAAAATTTTCTTCAAACTGCAAAATTTGTGATTGGAATACTTTTCTTGTTTAAACGTCATTCATTTGTTCATGTACTCCTTGAAAAAAAAAGACATGTTGAGCATCTTTTGCATGTAATTTTGGGAAAAGTTTTGAAGTGAATATATTCTATGAAATCATACAAGGGCATCTGTAACAGAAGGTCACTAATAGAGTAGGATGTGGTCAATTTGTGGTCTTCATAACTTTCTAATATTCACGTTTTTGTAATATTTTTCACACGGAGAAGAAGCTGAGGTGTTGAGATGTTTGTGTAAAGACGTTGTACGTGAAGATGTTGTGCGTGTTGAGCGGGAAGCTGGCAGCAGGGTGCGTGGGTAAGACTCTCTCTCCAGCAGAGGAGTCTTCCCCCCAGTTTCAAATGAAACATCAACAGGCACAGGCTGCTCACAGCCAAATCAGAAGCCGATGAGGCGCAATCCGTGAAAGAACGAGAAGTTTTGGTGCTCACGCTGAATGTTCTTCATTTTTTATGTTTGCTGCCTGCTTGATATGTACTCAACGTGGTAAACGAATTGTTCTTCATTTGCTAAATTGAAAGTTGAATTTATGAACTATGACATGTTTTGATCTCATTTCTTCCCTTTTGGAAATAGAGAATTACATTATCTACATATAATTGTTTTATAATGATTAGTTTATTTCTTGATTTTAAATGTTTATAATTCTTTTTGTGCTGGTTTATCTAATAAAGTGGTTCAAAAATACACAGTGCTGAATGATTGTGGTAACACTGCATATTTATCTGTATTTAGAGAATTTGCTAATGTTTTACCAAGAGTATCATTGACTTTAGCCTTGAGATAAATAACTTTTTTACATCATCTTAGAGAAAAATCTTCTCTACTTGCTTTTCTCTGCCTTCAAGAAGTATTTTACTTAAGCTGATGTTAAATTACCATATTTTGTGCATTTCTGCAACTTTTAACAAAAGTATAAATTCATATATCGACCACCAGCCTAAAGACAAGAGCAGATCAGTCACCAAACAAATCCCAGTATTTTCCTTTTTTTGAGACAAAACCTAACCCCAACACCAATTCCTGCAAATATTCATCTGTTCTTTCTCCCTACTAATTTGCCTTTTCCAGAAAGTTACATGTCAAGGATTACATAGGAAGTAGATATTTATTCCCCTTCATGTTGCTGAGATTCACCCATAGTGTTGCTTTTCAGGGCTGAATAATATTTCATGGATGGATGGACCACAGTTTGCTTTCCATTCACCAAAAAAAGGATATTTATGTGGTTTGCAATGTTTGGTAATTATGAATAAAATCACAACAAACAAACATTTGAAAAGTGTTAAATCTGTTATTTGCAATTTAAACCACATAAGAAGTCTTATAATATCATAATTCAACTGATTCATATTTTAAAGTATGGAGCAAAGTAAATGTAATCCTGAATTCTTGGCTAAAATTGTGTTCTAGGGATTGAAATAATAATTTAAAAATAAAAGGCTAATGCTATTTCCTATTCATGCCTCCTAGTGGAAAGTGTTACTAATTGAGTGTGCATTAGGAAAACTGGACTGTTTGTTTTCCAAACTCCAAATGTTGAAGCTCTAACCCCTAGTGTGACCTTATTTGGAGATGGGGCCTTCATGAATGTCATCAAGGTTGAGGTAAAATGAGGATGAAGGAGGAATCTTAATCTGATAAAACTGTTTTGATAATCGGTTCTCCTGTTTATGAGAAGCAGAATTTGTACAGAGAGGGGGACATGCAAGTGCACAGGAGCCTGGTCCTATGAGAAGGTGGCTACTTACACACAAGCAAGAGAGGCCTCACCTGAATTCAGTCCTGCAGACAAATGCTCTTGCCCTTACAATCCCAGAACTCTGGGGAACTAAATTTTAGTTGTTTTAGCACTCCGTGTATAGGATTTTGTTTTGGAAGCTGGGCACAGTAATACAGAGTCATGGTGGGGCCGGGGGAGGAAGCGGACAGTGTGAGGGGGAAAGAGAGAAATAACATGGAGCAAATGATAGGGTCAATACTATGAGAGAATCAGCAGTGGAAATGCAGAGGAAACAAGTTGATATTTTGTTATTTAAAACAAACCATTTAAGATTCTGCATAAAATGATCTACACCCTCTAAATAGTTCAACATATTTGCCATAAATTATTCTTTAGTAAAGCAGGTCAAGCAAGCAGAATATATAGAACACGTATTGGAGAGTTTGACTAGCAGAAAGGATTTTGAAACATATTGGGGCCTTCATTTGGAATTAAACAGGACAGTGATGATTTCAGAAATGGTTTGAAAGGTAAGTGTTTTACATAAAA
Organism: Heterocephalus glaber; assembly: GCF_000247695.1. The sequence continues at coordinate 26,645,990 of NW_004624752.1, forward strand.
GATATAAAACATGGAAAGTAAACTGCTAAATACAGACCTGTGAAAAAAGGAATAATAGCAATTTCATCAGTCCAAACCAAGTAGACCAGGAGAGAGAAGAAAAAGCACAATTTAGAATCATGAGTGGAGCATTCAAGTGAGTCCAAAGTTCTCACAAATCCATAAATGAATCATGTCAGTCATTAGCTGGCAGAAACCTTCAAATTTTAGATTAGCATATACTTTTTGTATGTTCATATATGTGACATTACCTATACAGTGGTATCTCAGTTCATGAATGCTTTTGTTTGAAAACAATTTGTTGGCACACAGAAACGTTTGAAAAAATTCTGTCTTTGCTTGCAAACTCTTCATCGGGTGATGAACACAACCACAGCCATCTGTCCCACATGAACACAAACGTGGCCATCTTTTTCAGAATCGTAGAATGAATTAAGTTCATGAGCTGAGGTACCATTGCATTCGATGTAACACAGTCCATTTATAAATGTCTCAGATTTAAAATTTATATTTGTATACTGTATAAAATGGTCAAACCTAAATGAAAGAAGTTGAAAAATGTATGAACAAAGATGTAGGGTTGAAAACTGTCAAGGGACAGCTAGGTAATTTCCAATATTCATTCTCTTCTTGATGGGTGACAGAGCCTTAATGTCTTCATGTCTACCTTGGCATCCAAACTATTGAACTTTGGATATTTCTGTTAGATAAGGTACACATAAAGTTCCACATGATGAAGTCACTAAGATTTTATTCATTTATTTAGCTTTGCAATTTGAAGCCGACCTAACTTACGAATTAAACATAAGCTGGTGAAACACTATTAATATCAGATGATGTACTTGTATCAAAGTGAAATGCGTCAATATATAAGTAGAGATATTTAAAATATTAAAGCGAAGAACAATAAACAAAGCACCGTAATTAGAGCCATGAAGGTTTGAAGATATAGTAGCAAAATAAATGTATCAAATTTTTTAAGATGGACAAAATATTGAACTCATATATTGTACAATCTAAAATGTTTTACAAGTTGATAGATCACTCAAAATTAACAAATATAATTAATAAATATGAAAGACAATGTGAGTGACACATCTAAAAACTTTAATCTAATTGGTAAGTACAGACTATTTTGCCAGCAGAGAATTTACAATCATTGAGACATTAACATTTACATAAATGGACCACTAAAGAACCAAAAAATTCTCAATAACAGTAAAAAATTGCTATTACACATAATATATTCCATTATCATACTTAAATACTATTTGAATGAAATAGTGTTAGTAATAGGTTTTAAAATTAAATTATACTATTTCAATCAGAGATGAAATCAAAGAAATATGACACCATATTAGAGCCACTCCTCAGTTAGAAATGAATCATGAAAAGTCTTCCTAATATGATGTTGAAAAATTTCAACCCAGCATGCAAAATTCATATTTATAAATGTATTTAATAAAAAAAGTTTAAGAAAAGAATAGATAGAATAGTTAAGGAGACAAATCCGTGACAAATTAATCTTACAAAAAGTAGAAAAATAAAAAGAAAAAATATTTACTTATTTTATAGTAAAGAGACAACTGCAATCAGTGTCATACATATCATCACATTTAATCCTGAAAGCAACAATGCCACTTTCAGTACATGAGGAAACATGGTAAAAGAAAATAAGAAGAAAGCCTAAATCCTCAGAGGAGAAAATGGAAAACATTAAAATGTTAGCACAAGCAATATGATTCCCAAGCCTGCATTCATAATCACTTTATAACCTGCATATATAATCATACTCTGATCTGTGGGGATTGGTTCCATTCTTTCCCTAGATACCAACATTTGTGGATGCCTAATTGGCTTGTCATTGTGTTTGCAAATAGATGGTACATATGCTCCTGCCATCTTTAAATTATCTCTCAAAATATGTAATACCTAATATAATATAAAATAAATGATACAGCAGTAATTGTTTGATTGTATTGTTTTGGGAACTGTGATAAGAAAAGAGTGTAACTTCTAGGCAGGAAAAAAATAGTTACTTTTGAGGAGTTTTGATTTTCAGTTTCTTCAGTCTGCAGATACAGAACCTGTGGAAAAAGAGGAAATTTGTAATAAAAAGGAAGGAATAAGTACATAGAAACTAAATTGTAGGAAAGGGTAGAATCAAAAATCCTATACATTAATCAATAAACAGAAAAAGGAAGTGTAAATAGTACTGAAAACGCTATAATTATCTTTAGTAAGACAAAAAACGAAAAGATATAAGTAGTCATTCAATGAAAAGTGTAAAGCTGGATAGACTGGACACCCAAATTTTGGATAGATCTGCAGCATGGCCAGTTGGTCAAAACCAGATTCCTGAGGTTCATGGTGGGAGACACGGCCACAGGCAGCAACTTTCCCCAGAGCTCATTACAGTTTTACACAGAGCACTTCTGTTAAGACGTCTGTCTGCGAACAGCTTTACACATAGCCGGGATGTGAACTTAAGGCTAGATCTAGGAAGTGGATATTCAGCAATTTCTAATGGCTTAGCTTGATGCATTATAGCTGCTATCATCAGTGAGGTCTTGTTCTTAGTCTCAGATTGGTTGGGGATGGGTACTGGTGGGTACCTCATCTTAGCCTTAGAAATAATGGTTCTTCTGATTTATGCTTTTCCTTTATTCTGTAGTGTATCTTTACTACCTTCTAATCAATTCCTCATTATTTGAACTCCTCTTAAAGCCCATAATTCTTCTTGGTAAATATTTTCTGGTCTAATTGCTGTGTGGTTTGTCTCCAGACTGAACTCTGACCATTGTTAGATACTGAAATATCATATGATCACAGTTTTCTAAAGAAACGTATGTGGCAGGAAATGATAATAGTCCAAAAGAAAGTGCACACTAAATAAATATATGAACATTATGTTTATGGTGAAGTGTGGAATATCTTATGCTAGTGCTAGCATTAAGAAGCCATTTGGATTAGAATTATGAAATAAGAGAGAAAAAACTTACAAAACTGAACAAATGGGAAAAAACAGATTTATTTTTCTTGGAGATAGTGTTTTTACTTGTGAACTATCCAATGTAATCCACAAATGAACAAGCAGAATGATGACCAAAGAGCAGTATGTGTAGCAAAATAGCCCCATATATTATTAACGTATAACCATTCACCATCAGTGACTATTTAAAATAGGACATTTGGAAGTAGACTTTTTCATAGTAGCAACAAAAACTAGGCAGATCTTGGAAATAAATTTCATCCATCATATTTTATTGAGACACTCATTAAAAAGTCTTAAAGGACATAAAATAAATTGAATAAATGTACATACAGATCTTGTTCTTGAGTAGATAAGATATATTTCCTAAGGTCGCAAACATTTCCAAATCCTTATGTCTAATGCAATTCTAATGAAAATCACAATGGAAATCAGGAAAATCTGTAAAATTTTTGAATCTTTTCATTAAACAATGGACAATTAAATATTAAGTATAGGAAAGATACAAGCCTTTGTAAAAGACCTAAACAGCAGAGACATGTTGGATAAGGATTGTGATTTGAGGAGCCTGAGGGTGAAAAAACAAGATTTAAATCTCAGTAAGTTCTCCGAGGGTCATACTTCATTTTGGAAGTTACAAGATAATAGTTCCCATTTTCTAGAGCCTTATAAATTTTTCAGAAACCAATAGACATGTGTAAGTGGTGGCAGTGTTAGTATGTGTGTCTAGGTTTTTGACTTGTAAAAAATAAAGTTGTATCAAGTATTAGGTAGACTAGAATTACGGACTAATTTCTATAAACTTTTCTATATAGATTTGATGTTTTTGCTAAAATAAACCCTCAGGGTAAGGAACCAGACAAGTCATTTCCAAGTAACTGAGTTCAATCTATTAATTTTAACTTTTCCTGTATGGGTCAGAGCTAAAGATTTCAGATTTTAGCAGCTGACAGCTAAATCTGGTGATCCAAATGAGGTATAGATTACAGAAGGCAAAACTATGGAAAGAAAATATGACTTCCTTTGCATAGCAGCAAATGAAAATACAGCTTTCAATCGAACACCTGCCAGGAAAGTGTGGAGCTTGTGGGAAGCTCATGAATAAATATTTTGTAGTTTGAGGGAATAACAATGTTGTCCATTATAATATCTTTGTATTCAATCACTATCATACTATGGTGCTTTTTCTACTTGTCATTGATAATAGAATTTAGAAGAAAATAAAATAGGAACATTAGCGCAATACAGAAAATATGCTAGTAGCTTAAGTAAGCAGATGAGTAAAACAATCAGAGATATTAGGGTGGCCATTTTTTTCCAGACATGTGACTGTACTGCTAAGCGTCATTTTTATTCTTGTAATGGGATCATTTTTCTTGGAAATTTTTCGCAAGTTTTCATAGCACTAATTAAATGCACTGAAAGAGACAAGAGAAAAGTTGCCTTGCCTGATGGAAGTGTGTCTGTTCATTAGGTCCTCAGAGTTGGTTTGCTTTGAGAAAATTAATGCAATGATACTTGATTGTGCTTCTTCCAGGTTCACATCATGGACAAGGAAGAATTATTGTACCTAATGCCTAGGAGGTAATCAATCATTTTCCCAGTTGACCTTCTACTACACTGGGCATATTTTATTTGTTCAAAGTAGCCGGTTTCTCCAAGTTTATTTTCCTTCACTCAGAGAGGAGAGATCAGAGTGTCATTGCAGTGATGTTGTTGGGGATTTTTTTGTTATTCTCATCATGTAGTAAAGCAGATGTGAGGCCATGCAGATTTAAAAATATGAAGGAAACTGGACTTGAAAGATCAAATGAAGGGAAGCTGGAAGGTTTCCTTATATGGCTATTGATTCTAGAACATTTCATACCTTTTATTATATCCCAGATATGTTTGGTCTTTTTAATCTCTTCCCTATGTAAACCTCTCAGGAAGATTCTGTTCCTCAGCAAAGGATAACAAGGTCTCAACATCAAGGGAAATCTGAGGGCCACAAAAATTGTGGTTTACTTTCTTTTGTTGTTTGCCTTGCAGTTTATTAGGTAATCACATCAGAGCAGAGTTATAATAGGACACTAAAAGCACCGTGTCTCTTACTTTGCCAGGTTACTGGCCTGATCTAGCTTTAAATCATTCATGTGTTTGATCTGGAGAAACAAGCACCTGAAATAGAACTTTCTGGTGCTTTTGAAGTGCTAGCTGAACAAACAGAAAACTTCAAGTCCATAGATCCATAACACAGATTCACTGTGACTTCAATAATTCTTCATGCTAAATGTTTTCTGATCAAATTGCTGTGTGATTTCACTCCTGATTGAACTTTGAAAGTTAACAGATATTTAAATATCATTTAGTAACATTTATCATTGAAGTAATGTATGTGGAAGAAAATAGTAGTAATCCAATAAAAGGTGTATGGTAAAAAAAAAATACAGAAACAGTATGCTGAATGGTGAAATGTAGAATATTTTATGCTAATGCTAAGACTAAGAAGAGCTTTGTAATACAGTTATGAATGAGGAGACATTTAAAAACTTATGAAACTTTGAATAAAAATAACAAAACAGTGTTTTTGGAGATAGTGTTTTTGCCTATGAATAATCCAATATAATCCACAAAGGAATAATTACTACAATTGTCAAATAAGTATGTTTACAAAAATAGCCAAATATAACATTAAGATATAACTACTCATACTAAGGACTATTTTAAAATGTGATATTTAAAAATAGACTTTTCATAGTGGTGCCAAAAATAAGTGAGGCCTGAAGAAAAGTCTTATACCGCAAAGTAAGAGATAGATCATAGGAAGTAGAGAGACCTTTTTCAAATGGAAAGAGGAAAAGGAGATAAAGAACAGGGGAAGGGGAAGAGGGAAAGGGAATTAAGGGAGGGGATTAGGAAAAAGAGTTGAAAGGAAAAATGAAAACAGAGCTTTGCAAACGGGAGTGAAACGAAGCGCTGGAAGGAGCAGGGACTCAGAGGAGGGCTAAGGAGTGGAAAAAGGATTAAGAGGATTACGTGCGTGTATCAGCGCCACATGGCGCTACCACACTGTTGGTCCCATCGCCCTTTGCCTCTTTCCTGAGCTCATTCTTGCTGCTTGGAAGAAATCAAGTCAGGGACCTGCCAGCCTCTGCACTGATGATACATTTACACTTCATTGTTAGGAGAATTTTCTTAAAGCTTCCTCATGCTGGCCCAATACACTAACTTAAGATGTCTCTTTCTTAAATGTGGAGCACTTGTGAGTTTTTCAAGTCGTGCTGGTTTCATTTTTTTGCTCAGTGTTGTTACAGGGGACTGAGGCAGGACTCAGCCCTACACAATGGAGGAATCTCATGTAAAACACTGAGGTTTGTGATACATATTCTTTTGCTGTCTTTCAGAGCTGCTGCTGCATTTCTTGCAGTGGTTCCTTGACTGTCTTTTAGAGGATGAAGAATGATTTGTCTTGCTGACTATACCACATCTCGTTCAGGCTATGCACCATTCTGTACTTTGTCCGTGGTGATGTTCAGAGAGTGGGTGTCAGAGGGTAGTGGATAAAATATGTGCCTTGGGTGGTGATTCATGAACGTACACTAGTTTTCTAAGGAGAAACAAAACATGAGGAGGATTCTTGCTGTGTCTATGGACTCATCTATCTCAGTGACTGCTTCAGGCCACTATGAAGAGATTTCTACCTATTCTCAAATGCACAAAAAAATTAGTTCAAGTTTTTAAGTATCTAAATGTAATAGTATACAATTTTAACTGGGGAGCACTTTTAAACAATTATTACACTATAATCGTAACTACATGGATAAGAAATGCTGAGTTAGTGAAAAATCTGAATTATTGGATTGAAATGAGAAGGGGGATCTGGATTTTTTAAAATGTGCTAGTAATTGTGTGGATTGTTGTTGTTTTTTTCTGTGAGTGTGCACGTGTACATTTGTAAAAAAGGAAAATGACAAGCAACTCCTATCCTCTACACCAAGAATTCTAGGATTAATGTTTGGTTATAAATGAAATCTTACCTGGACATGCTCAAAAACCCAGCACCTTGGGAGGCTGAGGTAGGAAAACCACAAGATGGAGTACAGGGTGGACAATTCAGCAACTTAGCAAGACCCTGACACAAAAGTTTTTAAAAAGAGAGGAACGAGAATGTAGCTCAGGGTAAAGGCTCTGACTTCAATCCTAGTAACTAACACACACGTGCGCGCGCACACACACACACACACACAAAATGACTCTTAAACTTTGTATGAAGGTTTATGGAAAACACACATAATTTCTTAAATACACAGAAGTTTGAAGTGTTTAAAAAAACTTCAGTGGTTAGGACATTGCATATATCACTGTAGATTCTTCTTGTTCTAATGTATGTGGAAGAATTTTTGCAGTTAACTTTCCAGAATACAAGTAACCAAAGTACAGTATGCAGATAAGGCAAAAACAGTAAAATAACGTAAATTATATGCTTCACATAGTTATTTCTATAATCCATGGAAAATACTTCAGTGAAACTTTTCCTTCTCTCCCCTTGCTACACTTTGCTGTCGTTTCTTTTCAAGTCAAACTTCTGAAAAAGAGCTTCCTGGTTTTTTGTCCTGGTATCTATTGGGCTTTACTCATGGAAGTAGGAAAACACTCCTCTTTGGCCTGTCTTTTGAATGTTTCCTCTTCTGAGAACACAATAAGAATATGCAATTCAAAATCAGAACTCCATTATCCATCCTCCAGCAATTTTTATCATGTGGCAAACTTTAGGGCAACACTGACCTCTCGGTTGACCTCTGTGCATATTCTGGGTGTTTGCAAGTTGTGAACCCTTTTGCTGTAGATAGAGAGATAGGAAGACTATCTCATTTGTTCCTAAAATGAGAAGGCATAAATGATTTTTTTCACGCTTGTGTCAAGAGTGCACATGGAAACCCCTATATCACATAACTGAATATGTAAAAGTCATACATGTATAAGGCTAAGAAACTGGCTGTAGGAAACCTATTCTATCTCAACTAATATACCAATGAAATCATGGAATAAAGAACATCTGTATAATTATTTTAAGTTACAAGTTGTATTTACAAATCACCAAAAATGAAAGAATTAAATTCCTTTGTGAATCTGAGTGTTGTGCAGATCACCTAGCAAAGTTTCTATGAATAATAAAACATGGGTTTTAATATTCATAAACCATATCTTTATGAAATAAAATTGCTTTGGTCTGTATTCAGTAAAATAACAACTTATTATATTGTAATCTACTAGAAATAGGATTCAGTGGTTTGAATGTGACTTAGGTCTTCTTTATGAGTCAGCATTTTCAGATTTTTACCGATTCACTTTGTTAACCCAGGGATGTTTGAAAGAGCCACACAGGATGAAGAAACGTGACGCATCACAATGAATACTTCCTTCTTTACTTAGCTGTCAGCCTTGAAACAAGACACCATGTAATTCTGTTTCTTTGGTAGCATTTCCTGAGTTTTACAATTTTTGTTCTACATATTTATGCTTGGAAAAGAAATGCCAGTGCAACAGTGGGTAAAATCTGAAGGCATCTGGTGCCCAGGGGCAGAGTGGGGAGCTTTGCACAGTGGTGAAGAAGCAGGGGGAGGAATTCTGGTTCTGTGTGGACGAGTTTCTCTTCATTCCAATGTGGAGCAGAGGGAGCCTCAGTCCCCAACAAAGCAGGGCTCCCTTCACATGAGTCAGGCCTGCCTTTGCATGTTTTATAAATCCTACATGGCAACGCTGTTAGACAAAACAGCTTCGTTTAGCTAAATATTTCATGAATCCTATTTTTTAAATTGTCGTATCACAGAACTCAATCAGAATCTGTTAGAAACAAAATTTCTACAGCTGAGACAAGGTGAAATTACAAAACAGTGGAAGAGAATCTACTCTTATTTGCATGTTAACAAATGTGAATTTAGTTAGGCTTCATAATCATATTTGAGTCACTTCAACCAGTAGAGTGATTAAAATCACTTAGGGTTTGGCAGAGAAGTTGGAAAAGGTAAAAATTTCACCAGAATAACTACATTTATATTAATTGGCCAACCTTGGAGATTTTTGACTTGACATTAGATCAATGGTTAAAGAGGGCACAGCAGGAAGAAAAGGAGGAAGAGCTTGGCTGTACATTAAAGATGTTCATGAAATTGTAGATCAGCGAGTACCCATCAGTGATACTTGACTTCGAATTCTCAGTTTGGACATGGAAAGTGGCCAGCAAAACTTCTTCATCCTCATAATGGTTGTGCAGTTCATAATTGGAAATTTGAGTAATGGATTTATAGTACTGTTAAATTTTATTGACTGGGTCAATAAAAGAAAGCTCTCCTCAGTTGATCAAATTCTCGTCATGTTGGCCATTTCTAGAATTGGACTCATCTGGGAAATATTAGTAAGTTGGTTTCAACTTATGGATTCTTTACTTTCAGTAGTAGATGTAAAACTAATAATTACTATTTTTATCTGGATATTGTCCCATCATTTCACTGTCTGGCTTGCTACAGTCCTCAGTATCTTTTATTTGCTCAAAATAGCCAGTTTCTCCAGGCCTATTTTTCTCTTTCTGAAGTGGAGAGTAAAAAAAGTGACTCTGATGATACTGCTAGGAAGCTTGGTCTTCTTGTTTTTAAATCTGATACAGATAAAAGCACATATTGAAGACTGGAACAATTGGTATGAAGGAATCACAACTTGGAATTCCACAGTGAGTGATTCTGCAACATTATCACAGCTGATCATATTCAACATAACTATGTTCTCCCTCACACCATTTATTCTGGCCTTGATCTCTTTTCTGCTGCTTATCTTCTCCTTGTGGAAACATCTCCAGAAGATGCAGCTCAATTCCAAAGGACACAGAGATCCTAGAACCAAAGCTCACACAAATGCCTTGAAAACAATGATCTCTTTCCTCCTATTCTACACTAGTTACTTTCTGTCCCTTTTCATGTCATGGATTTCTCAGATATATAAGATTGAACTGGTCCATATACTTGCCCTGAATATTGGACTCCTCTATCCTTCAAGCCACTCACTTATCCTGATTCTGGGAAACTCCAAGTTAAGGCAGGCCTCTCTTTTGGTGCTGAGGCAGCTGAAGTGTGGGACAAAGGATGAGAAGCTCACAATTCCATAAGCCATTGGAACCATGTACTATTGGATGTTCTAGATAAAATAGCAGGTACCTACTTCAAAGATATTTATTCCTTCACATCATTCCTTCCATTGTGAATGTCACTGTGAGTTTTTCAATTGAACATCTATCATAATATCTTACCTAAGAACATTACAATATTATGAAGTGCATTCCTACATTATTGACAGTTTGAAACTTCTTAGAAAGTATCATTGGTGGATTCCCTTACCATTGAAAAATATCTCTCATAGAAAACTTAGACTTTAATTATGAGCCTCCAACATTTTGCTGCTAATAGCTCTTCAATTTAAAATCTCTCATTGGAGATGGGAAGTTGAGGAAATCATTTTATTATCCTGTTAATTGGAGAATTAAGGACAATCAGAATAATTATTTTGAACAGAAATAGGTAAATCTTGGATTTCTGATTTTTGCTAGTACCTACAGGATAGGCACATTGAGAGTATAATAAGTTCAATATGGATAATTTCTACATGAAACAATGATGTTAACTTTTGGTAATTATGTATACATTCATAGATATTTTGTTCTATGCTGTTTTTAGTAAATATTATTGACATATACAAAAAGATTCTCTCTTACAAAGAAGAAACAAACTGATGACATAAAAACTTTTTAATGAACAAAGAGAAAGTAGTATGTAAATGAAATGAATTAGCACATATACTAAAGTATTTTTGAGACAGCAGAAAAGGTAATTTAGAGAAGATAACAATACATAATGTATTACTGTTATTCTCTTATTTTATTGCAAAATGTTTTAGTTTGCATAAAATAAAAATACATTATAAATAAAAATATTATCGAGATGTAATTTGTAAGTACATATTATAAAATGCAGAATTTTTACTGTATATTTCCATTAGAGTTTTGATGTTGTGTATCATTATGTGATCACAAAAGCCATGATTTTGCAGTCCTTTCTTCCTTCCACCATTCTTTGCATGCAGGCAACTACTCACCTATTTCTGTTAACCATGAATATTACTTTGATTTCTAGCATTTTATATGTATATGAAATATATATATATGTATAGGTGTAGATTGTGAACTGTTAGATGCAAGGCTTCTTAAAGTCAGCATTGTTTTTGAATTTTCTTTCTTTTATTTTCTGGAGTAGTAGTTTCTTTCTGAATGGTATTCCTGAGTAGTATTCCTGAATACTATTGGATATACAACACTTTTATAAAATCTTTTTACCTATTTATGAACATTTGAATATTTCCAAATTATTGACCATTATGAATAAAACTGATTATCACTATTCATATATGTTTCTCTTTCCACTTTTATGATTTTATTGCTATTGGCTAAATAAAATGTCAAATAATATAAGTACATGGTTAGCTTAACTAAAAGTTAACAAAGAATTCTCCAAAAGGTTGTATCACTTTGTATTCCAATCAGGAATGTATGAGTTTCAGATGCTCCATGTCCTCTTCAACTGTTGGTACTTTTATAATTTTTTTAAGCCATTGTAGTCAGTGGATAATGGCATCTCCTTGTGGTTTAATTCACATTTTTCTGTCAAATATCAGTGACATTAAGCACTTTTTCATGTTGTTTGGCTTTTATGTAACTTTTTATGAATGTGTCCATAATTTACTTTGGTTCACTGTATTTTCTTTTATTATTCAATTATAATTGTACTTTATAATTTAAATATTTTTCCTTTATCAAACATGTTTTATAAATGTTTTCACCCAGCCAATGACTTGCTATCTCATTTTTTTTGCAATGTCTTCCAAAGACAAGATTACCTTTTACAGTTTATTTTAGAAGTATTATAATAAGTTGCAGATATTATGTTTAAGAACACAACTCATTTCAAACAAAGTTCTATTTGAAATATGAAAGGAGGTCAGGACCGTTTTTAAAGTTCAAATATCCATTTATTTTTCAGCACTACAATTTCTCTACTCTACTTCCTGGATTCCATGAACTAGGCAGCTTTGGTCTACCACATCCTTCCTCTGTGATGACCTACCTTGGAACTGGCCAACCATGGACTGAATCCTCTGAAGCAATCAATGAGTCAAATAAACTTCTTCTTTTTTTTTTTTTTTCTGGTACCGGGGATCAAACTGAGGACCTTGTGCTTGCAAGGCAGGTGCAGTGCCACTGAGCTGCATCCCCAGACCCTAAACTTCTTTTCTTTAAGTTGTGGTTGTCAGATATTTTATCTAAGCAATGGGAAAACTGACTAATATGGACTCAAGTGTTCCAGAGGAGCTCTGGCAAGGGTAAGGAGGCCATTGACTAGACCGTACACAAATCAATTCCAGACAAATTCTATTTGGTTACCTGAAAAATATATTTTCTTCACACTTCTGTGTCAAAGGAGTCCTCAACTTTAGTTATACAATTTTTGTATTTATACTTTTGTTCCTTTTACTCTAATGTAATTTAAAATGACATTTTAGGACTAAGAGACCTAGCAGATCTTTAGAAAATGTTTAATTTCTATGGAAACTGACACTTCAGCTTTTAAACTTATCATGTCTTTAGGGCCACTATTGGACAATAGTAGAGCTACATACTGCTATGGTTTATATCTAGATATCTCCTCAAAGTCTCCTGCACTTGTAGATGGGGCTCTGGGCAGGTGATTGGACTGTGAGGCCAAAATATTCATCAGTGGGTTTGCCCACTGATGAGTTTGTAACTAAATGTGATGTTGGGAGATGAAAGCTGGTTGGAGGAGATGAGGCACCAGGAGCCTGGCCTGGAAAGATGCATACCATTCTCTCTCCCTTCATCTCTCTACTTCCTGACTGGCATGCCATGAGCAAGTTCCCCTGTCATGCCCCTCTGCTGTGCCCCTCTGCCTTGGAATCAGCCATTCAGGGACTGAAACATGCACAAATGTGAGATGAAAACAAACCTTTCCTTCTTGGAGTTGTTGTTGTCAAGTATTGTGGCCCAGAGATGAGAAAGTCACTAAGACACATGGAAACATTTTTTGGAAGCAAAACTTTAATTTTATACAGTGTATGCTATGGAGAGGTAAGAAAGTTTAAAGACTACTTTTTTTTTGGTTTTCATTTAAAATTTTAACGAAGCCAGATTCAGTCAGCTGAAGAGTCTTGATATTATGGACTTGTCTAACAATTTTTTGCAAATTAGAATACAATCTATTTGTGATCAAGATCATAAGATACATTAATTTATGAAGTTAGATTTTATTTTTGAATTGTTGTATCTAGGTAATTATACACTCAGCAGCTTTTTTCAACTTTGCTTTACATTGTTTTGTTCTTGGCTGAAGCAATGCCAAGAATGACCTATAGAGAATTACCGCAACCTATGGAGAATTACTTTAACTACCAGGATAAACTTCACAAGTATGATATTTCCCAACAAAATGTATAAATTTTATTTTCACTGAAGTGTGTGAATTTCATAAATGTTCTTTCTTATGCCACTTTTTAAAAATTTTTGAATTATATTCTTTAAAATGGAACTTAGCTGAATAAAAAAAATTGGTGAAAACTTTCAAAATTAGAGTTACTGAATTTTCCACAATGGTGAAGAGGAAAAAGTATAAGACAAAATCTAAATAAATATAAGAGAATTACAAAGGATTCTGGAAGAAGAATCTATAAAAGTTAAATATATGTGTAGTTCAGGTGCCTTGAATGGGTTTACTTATGACTTATTTTTTAAATAGAGACTCAATATCAAAGGGACATTTCATGAAAGAAAATAGAAACTAACTAGAATTCTTTTAAAATGACATTGATCTAAAAATAAAAAGGACTTAAGAATTTAATATTTATGACACTGGTCCAGAAAATTAAGATTTATGTTTCATCAAAATACATTCTTAGACTTCATGTTGTCTTTTATCAAATTCTTGATTATATAAGAAAAGTGTGTTTTCTCAATATTAAAATATCTCAGTGCTCATCTTAAAGTATATGACCTTTTTACTGGCTTTATAATATGTTGAGTCTTGATATTGTTTCACACTGAGCAATATTTATTGAAGTATTTTCAACATTTTCATAATTTTGTCAACTTCCCAAAATAAAATTTTTAATTGAGCTTATTTTTGTCTTCCAACTAACATGGGAAGTGTCCATGGAGCTCTTAAAACATGACAAAAGCATTTTTTCTTTCTTAAAATAAGAGATATTAATCTAATAAAGATCATCTGATGTGTCCAATTTGCATGGGAAGTAAGAGAAAATGTTTCACCGCCTTTGAATTATACAGACATGTGTGATTAATATGTTTCTCAGAAATAATATGAAATTCCTAACATGTCTTTGAATAATATTATCATTCATAATTCTATCTATTATATATATTTATTGAGAGTCTACAGATGCAAGGAAAAAATAGACTAAAATATTGTCTCCAAAACTCCGAATTTTTTCTTCTTAAAATCCACCATCCTATGTCTTATACCAAATTCACTAAGATTTGGATAAAGAATGGTGGTGGATCTCTTGAGGGGAAAATTGAGCAAAGATAAAGGAGAAGGAGAGAGTGAGTTTGAGGGTGAAGCATCCATAGTGAGGGAAACTAGGATTAGTTACCTTTGCAACTTCCTTACCTCTGTTCTACATGTCAAGTCTGTGCAGAAATATCTATTGCAAGACAAGTGAAGCAGCATTTTGGGGGCTGAAATAGAGACTTCAGTCTGCCCTGAGGGAGACAAGGGCAGCATCTTTAAAGCCTGGGGTAGGGGGCCGAGCTTGTGCCAGGGAATAGAATGAAAGTTCAGTGGCTTTAAACCTAGAAGTTAGGCTGCTGGGGGTGCAGGGATTAAAGCTAACACTACAGGTCTTGTTTACTTAAAATTATGACAACAACATTCAAAGGAATAAAAATAATTCTTAAAATTGCATTTGTCTTATAGAAATGTTTCTATGGTGATGGAGTTCCAGACGGGGTCCTAGGTTCATGTGTCAGATAAACAGAGAATTTGACATGGTATGGAATGGTAAGGAAAAAGTAGTAAAATTTAATGGTTTAATTAGGTGATGGTATTCCCAGAGTGAGCAGGCTAGCAGTGATGTAAAGGAATATGGCAAGAGGGCTAAATGCATTGGGTTTAAGAGTTGAAAATGTGCTGTATCTAAGGCACCTCCCATCTGGTCTTCCAGAGCATAATCGACAACATGATTGACAGGGTGTTCAATCCAGTCAGCTGTGACTCCTGCGCATGTCCTTTCCCATAATTCATTCTGTTATAATTGAATGAATGGAAAGCAGTTTATACGTATGAACTGTTAATGGCTTTCAAGTGAAGAAAGGTTACTATAGGTCATAGCAGAGGACCTGGCACACATATGTCCTGGTTTGGGACTTTGGAACTTTCCAAGGGTCTTTGTTTTTCTTACCTCTGCCTCTGGGTGATAGGACTTAAGACAAAGGTGCAAGGGTGGGCTTTGAGTGGTCCCATACTATCTGTATTTGAATATAGGCAAGTGTGGGAGAAACGGAAGCCTCCCACCTGGGAGCTGGCTTGTGGGCCGGTGAGGAGGGAAGCTCAATGGAAGCATCTGCAAGAAGGGCTCTTGATCTTCTTAGTTTGTGTCCATGGCCCCCAAATACCATACTCCTCCACATCTAGAAAGAGAAGCATCAATAAGGAATTGCATGCTGGGTATTTATTGATATAAAGGAGCTACACTTATGAGTGCATTACTTCAGTGGCATAACTTTCTGAAGAACATCATCTTCTCATTCACTATCTGAGACAAAAAACACAACACAACACAAAACAAAACAAGGCAGGTTGGGGCCGGGGATTTAGCTCATTGGTGTCGTCGCCTGCCTCGCAAGCACAAGGTCCTGAGTTCGATCCCCAGTACCAAAAAAACCCCCAAAAAATCCAGAAACAAAACAAGGCAGGTTACAAAGTAGATGAAACATGGCAAGAGGTTTCTTTTTTTTTTATTATATTCTTTTATTGGTACATTGTAGGTATACAACACAATTACATTTCTCATTGGGAATTGTACCTTTACATAATGCATCTTGGTT
>NW_004624752.1:26666470-26684647 GCF_000247695.1 Heterocephalus glaber
GTGCTCTTTGTCATGAAAGTATCTTATTTCTCCATCCATTTTGAAAGATAGTTTTGCAGGGTACATCATTCTGGGTTGGAGGCTCTTTTCTTTTAGGGCTTGGAATATGTCACTCCAAGCTCTTCTTGCATGGCAAGAGGTTTCCAACCCTGTGCTTGTGTCACTGAAATGAGGTAATGATAGTTCACTTCTTCCCTCCACCTTCTCCTTCCCCTACCTTCCTTTCCTTATTAATTTCTTTTTGTTCACTTTTGTTAGGCACTTAGCTTATAAATATGCTGTAAATTGTAAGAGAAAACAGTATTATTCTCCATATAATTATTAAGTAATCACTGCAACACATAATAATGAAAATTGAAACCAACCTAAACATCAATACAAGTTTTGATTGGAAAATTTATTGCATAGTTACACAATCTGACAGAATAAAACTGAAAAAATGAAGACAAAGAGGAACAGCAGCAAGAAGAAATAAATGAAAGAAAGAAAAAAAAATGAGAAAGAAAGAAAGAAACAACTGGGAAACTAGCATATATCTATGAACTAATCCAGAAGTTTTGGAGGATATATGTTATTTAAAATGAGTGGAGCAGGGTATGGTGGCACACTTCTATAATCCCAGCACTTGGGAGGTTGAGGCAGGAGTATCTCTGCAAGTTCATGGCCTGCCTGAGCCACACAGTGAGTTCAAAGCCAGCCTGAACTACATAGTGAGACCTTGTCTCAAAAATCTAAAAACAGAGCTGGGGATTTAGCTCAGTGGTTCTGCCTCCTTCCTCGCAAGTGCAAGGTCCCAAGTTCATTCCCCAGTACCAAAAAAAATATCTAAAAACAATAAAAAATAAAATAAGCAACATATAGATCTACATATAAATGATTGTATCACACTTATGATAAAAGTGATGACATGCTTATATACAAATCAATGTTTCCAAGACCATGTCTGAAAGAACTGATGACCCACTATTCATGAAGGATGTAGGAAGGTAGGATGAGCCCTAATTTCCAGGTCTATCTTTATCCATTTCTGTTCAGGTGAATCAATTATTACTTCAAGCATGGATTAATTTGAAATGAAGCACTTAAAATCTAGATTATAATTAACACCATCAACAATAGTACCATTTAGCAGGAATACTGGAGCTGAGAGCTGTGATTGAGACAGTACTGAGCAAGGAGTGATTAGACAGAAACATGAGATGGGGAATTGTTGAGTCTGAGCAAGGAGGAGGAGAACAAAAGGGAGAAAACACTGCTCTCATTTCATAAACCAGCACAACTCAACACAGATGATAGCTGGGAAAAGAAAGTTTGGGGTCAATTGTCCTCAAAATCAGAATTACTTTGGAAAGTTTCTTAAAAATAAAATGTCTTTCAGGCCAGGGATTTAGCTCAGTGGTTTGGCCACCTGCTGCGCAAGTGCAAGGACCCAACTTCGATCCCCGGTACCAAATAAAATAAAATAAAATAAAATGTCTTTCTACACTGTCCTAGACAATCTGAACACATACATTTAGAAATGGGGTCCATGACCTGTACCTTCAAGATGTCTTAGGGCACTGAATTTTGAGCAACATAGGACTTGGGCACTTGGCTGAAGCATGAACTTGAACCTCATGTCACTAAAGACTAGATTACTAGGGTGAAGATCTTGGGGAGGTCTTTATGCTGTATTTTCTCAGGAAGGCAATGGTGTTCCTACTTGACCTTCCCGGACAAGTAGGATGAGGATGCTGCTGATTACCTTCTGGTTGGGGTGGTCCCTGTTGGTTTTCAGGATGTGCAGGGCAATTTTGTTCCTGCTGACCTCCTGACTGGAATGACCCCTGCTGGTTTCCAAGGTGAGGAGTGTGGGGATGCTGCTGCTGGCCTCCTTGTGGCAGTGGTTCCTCCTGTGAACCACTGTCTTTGTCCTCATCACTATTAGAGTAGCTTGACGAGGAACCACCATGAGGTGGTGTCTGAGGCTCCTGGTCAGAACTCCAGCTTGGGTCTCGAAGCTCTATCTGAGTACAGCACAACAAAAGATGAGCTTGGTGATAGAAGAGTCTCCTTTCTTTTACATCTCTGACTGTGTAACATTATCACTTCATCCTGGAATCTGCCTCTCAGCCACAAGATTTCTTCCTACCAGTTGACTCCTCATGAGGATCTCCTAACACATACACTGATGATATGGAATGGCTCATACATTGACTATTGGAACAATATTTGCTCTTAAATATGGCAAAAAATGAGGTTCTGGATAACACAGAATTTTGTGAGGGGTGGCCACAGACAAAGAAGAAAGGAAATAAGATTATAGACGTCAATTATGTTGCCAGTTGCATTTCAGGACTCAGTAATAACTGTTGCCTATAAGTCCATGTCTGGACACCTAAGCCCTAGGTTGAAACTAGAGGTAGTTTCTTAGGGCCCTAAGCACATAGAGAAATACTGAGAGAAATTATAAAAGAGTAGTCAGAGTAGTCACCCACACAGGGTTCACTAAATTCATATGAAAATTTTTATCAACTATAGGAAAACAAATGAAAGAAGAAACAGACAAAAGGAAAAAGGAAACAAAGAGAAAAGGACACTGACATATATTTCTGTGTATTTCACCCTGTGGGGAAAAAAAATTCTACAGAGAAACACTGGGAAGGAAGAGGTGGTTCTCTGATGGTCAGGACAATGTAGGACTCAGAGCTGGGAGAGGGCACTCATGTGCCACCTCTCAGGAGTCATTTTGGGACAGGCCAACTACTGCCACTATCATCAAGCATCAATGCCAGGGCTCCTGGCCTCATGGTCCCCAGAATCAGGATCAAGCAAGGTTTGTCTATGTGATATTAATTCTTGAAATGAATATCAAGGAAACTGATATTCCTGAAATTAAAATGATAATATTTTAGAGAATTAAAAAAAATTCCTGAGGAAAAAAGGTAAGAGAAAACTGACTGAGGATGATTTGGTCTTTACCTGATGCTAGTAAGGGAAAGTCTTCATAGATGACCTCTATGAAATGAAATGCAGGCTATAGTGAAAAATTGAGTTACCTGTTTTCACAGATCACAGATCATCCCCAGGGAATGTGACTTCCAGCTGCAATGTGCACATCCCCTCAATGAACTCATCAGCCAGCCACTCTCTGCAAGGCTGTTCCATGTGGAGGAAGTACAAGGAAATGGAGGGTTTGCTGCTAGGCTAAATGTGAGCCATGAGCTCAAAATTTGGAAAATAAAAATAAAAATAAAAACTTTTATCCTACCTAAAATCCCTCAAACCTTACTGTTCATTTCCACCTTGAATAAGCATGCTGGATTTTTCAATGTTACATTTTAGTATTCATTTACCCTTCTGCCTCCTTAAATATTTTGCTTATGATTATGTGTGTTTTCAAGAGAAAAGGCCAAGAGTAAACATTTGGGTACACTGTTCCAATAGCACTTATAGCTCATGGAAATAGAAAAATTAGGAAAATGGGGGCATATTTCTATCTCACTCTTAGGAACATACAAATTGATTATCTGATTCTCTCTAACATAATTCTACTGTGTATCTATCTATCTTCTTCATTTGTACTACATTATCTAAACAGCAGGCTACCACTATCCACTGTTTACTTTGACTGCAATAATATCTTTATACCTGTGATTCCTTGTATTATCAGTCTGCCCATCTTGCTTTGCATCCATTGCAACATAGAGAAGTCTTCCCACAAATGCAATTTTTACCTTGTCATTCCTTTCTTTGAAGTTTCATATGAGGTTGCTATTGGATATAAATTTCAAGGCCTTCATGTGGAAGGAGGAGGATATAACCACTTTAACCCTTTCTGTAAGAATTCTGTAACCCCATCACCTTGTTTATCTTCTTCCCTCAAGTGCCTTTCCTCTTTTCAGTGTGTTCTCTGAAGACCGAAGCACACACAACACCTCCTCCTATCTTTTCTGTACCTTCGTATGAGCTCTGAGCTGAGCTCAGGGCGAGCAGGGATGCTGTCAGCAGAACTACCAGCATCTTGCAGGAGGCCCTGGAGCTGCTCCTGAGTCTGTGCTGGGGAAACGGGGAAGCTCCCTTTCAAGGAGGAGCAGCACAATGGCACCTTTGAGCTCTGTGCTGGGTGGACACTCCAGGATGCTTGGCATCCTGGTCTTCTTTTGGACTTTGCCCAGCAGGAAGGGGTGGAGTAGAGGTTGTCAGTGCCTCAGATTTAAAAAGTTCAAAATGTGACTTGGGTAAGAGTGCTGAGGAGCACCGTGCAAATAGTAACCACAGATGCACAGATATTCAAATTAAAGTTCCAACATTATTTGAATTTCATACTGTTGAGAAGAGTATGTGTTCTGAATGGGGGAACAGTGGTTTGGGTACACATGCTTATGTGTCTCAGTAGTGACTCTATAGCCAAAAATGAAAGTGTTCAGTATCACTGCCCATTACCATACCCCCAACTCTACCAATTATCATTTGCATATCCCTACGTGGAGGATTTTAGCTGGATGAAGCAGTGTTAATTTCTGCTCAACACTGAAACGGATTAGGATATCACACTGGAACCCACAGTAACAAAATGTTGACCTATGAAGACAGAAGGATTTTCCAATATTTCTAGATCTGACTAATCAGAGAAGCCTTGGTATTGTAGAAGACAAGTAACCTTGTATTAAGAATATTCTGTTTCTAAGAATATCCTTGGAAACTACTGAAGAAAAAGTGGTCCTGGATAACTCATGGGATTTCCAGAGCAGAGCAGCCTGAACACACACTTCATAGATGAACCTAGGTGGATGGTGTCCCTATTTCTTCTTCTACATGCCTCCCCCTTTCCAAAATATAACATAATCTTATATAAGACTGTGTTTGTCTTATTTCTAGGGGACACATTTATAAAATTCCATTGATAATTAAATGGCCATAATTATGAACTACAATAAAGTGGTCTATATTTGAATCTTATTTTTCTAAGGGATACTTTTATAAAATGCCACATAAAACTGAACAGCCACAAGTATGAACAGAATGAGACAGTCTGATACTCCCCCTGCAAAGTCCCAATTGCCCTACATTTATGGTCAGTTTTACAATCACATTGTAAGCTGTTTTCTCACATTGGTCTTCAACACACAGAATTTTCTCTGCAGCCTGCTGATATTCATTCCTCTCCACTCTCCTTCTGAGTATGGCTTGATATTTTATGATCTAAACCAATCCTCCCTGTATTTATCTACCATTTCATATCTGGTTTCTTTCCTTGCATTTAGGGAGAATTCCATTTTTTAATCTCTGAATTATGGTTTGTTTTATTTCTCATTAACGCTCTCTGAATATTGATTTAAAAATTTGATAACAAAATATTGTGTTTCCATAGGGTCTCTTTTAATTAACTTCATTTCTTGCTCTCTGTTCAAATGTTTATTCCATTCTATCTTGAAGATACCTATCTGCCCTTTCATAAAAGATTTGCATTGCCTCATATAACTGGCCACATCTTATCACTTCAGGCTTGGTATCAGTCTTGTGTGATGGTTCATTTTAGTGCAGGGTTGTTGGCAATTTGAGAATACTTTTATGGCAAGGAGGATCTATAACTGGAAATGCTAAAGATAGGAACCTTGTCTGGTGTGCACAACTGGGTCCTCGGCTGCATATGCAAGAGTCTCTCCTGGCCCTTTCTTCAGGGGTCCAAATAATACTGCAATAAGGATCCTACACTATGGTGTTTGCTACAGATAGCATGAGACTTGCAGTGTGACAAGTTCAATAGTTTTTCCCCCAGGATAAAAAACGATGTATTCTGAAGGTGAGTGCAAATACAGTTGGCAGTTGTTCCTTGGTTATGTGACAAGCAAGACAGTTTTAGCTGAGTTTGTGAGTTTTATAGATGACAGAGAGCAGGTGCTTGCATCTATTAGTTTCTTCAATTTATTGTCATGATTGTGTCAGGTTTCTGAAGACATTGTGTGAGAAGGGAACCTGGATATGAGTGATTCTGACCAGGGAACAAGTGGTTGACCTTCAGGTAGAAAGGGAAGGTCAGAGAGGTTTAGAGGGGAGTTCCAGGCAAACTTGCTCTCATTGTGTGAGTGGCAGCAGAAGTTGAAATACTGGAAAAGTCAGATTTCTCTTTGATTTGATGAATGTCATAATGAAGCACAAGATTCTGACAAATGTCCCTCAGCTGAAGCCCTTTCCTTGGATTTCTCCAATATCAAGAATGAATGGAGATGCCGCAGATTCGCCATAACCTCTCCCGGTCCTTTCTTAAAAAAATAAAAATAAAAAGCGAAGCCTTAGGGGGCTGCCCCGCCTTCTCGGCTGGCTGGGCAGGGGGCCCGGAAGCGCCGGAAGCTTTTTTTCCTCCTGGTGTGGGTGTTGCCTTGGAGACGCGGGCTGGCAGAAAACAGCCATTTTCATGTGTAAATGGCCAAACCAGTAAGAACTGCTCTCCCACGTCTCTGAGAAGCACAGGGATGGAGGAGTTAATGTGGATGACATCATCATACCCCTGAGGCCTCTGAGTACTCCTGAACCCCCAACCCCAGCAGGACCAGAGATGAGTTTTCGGTCATGAAAAGGAAGAGAGGCAGACCTAAGGGGTCCACAAAAAAGCCAAGTGCAGAAGAGGACCTGGCAGAAAACACTGTTAGTCCAAACGAGGATGGCCAACTGGTCCCGGAGGAAGGGAGTGGCCTGACCCCCAGCAGCCTGGAGTGCAGCAAGTGCTGTCAGAAGTTCTCCAACACACGCCAGCTGCGGAAGCACATCTGCATCATCGTGCTGAATTTGGATGAGGAGGAAGGAGAAGCAGGTAATGAGCCAGACCTTGAAGTACAAAAGAAGTATAAGGAAGATGATCGAGAAAAGGCTCCCAAAAAACCTCGGTCCCAGAAAACAGAGAAAGTCCAGAAGGTCTCCTCAGGAAAGGAGGCACGGCAGCTCTCTGGAGTAAAGAAACCCATCACCAGCGTGGTTTTAACTGCTCAGGAAGCCATTCCAGGTGCTACCAAGATTATTCCAGTGGAGGCTGGGCCCCCGGAAACAGGAGCAGCAAATCCTGAGCCCACTGCAGCTGACCTGGTGCCGAGGAGAGGGTACCAGGAGTATGCCATCCAACAGACCCCTTATGAGCAGCCAATGAAGTCAAGTAGGCTAGGTCCTACCCAACTGAAAATCTTCACTTGTGAATACTGCAACAAGGTCTTCAAGTTCAAGCACTCACTGCAGGCCCACCTGCGGATCCACACCAATGAGAAGCCATACAATTGCTCCCAGTGCAGCTACACCAGCGCCATCAAGGCCAACCTCAGTGTGCACCTACGCAAGCACACTGGTGAGAAGTTCGCCTGTAACTACTGCTCTTAGACCTGCCTCAGCAAAGGCCACCTCAAGGTGCACATTGAGCGGGTGCACAAGAAGATCAAGCACCACTGCCGGTTTTGCAAGAAAAAGTACTCTGACATCAAGAACCTCATCAAGCACATCCGGGACACGCATGACCCACAGGACAAGAAGGTCAAGGAGGCCCTAGACCAACTCCGCCTAATGATGAGGGAGGGCAAGCAGCAGCTGCTCTATGACTGCCACATCTGCAAGGACAAGTTTAAGAATGAGCTGGACCGGGACCGCCACATGCTGGTTCATGGCGACAAGTGGCCCTATGCTTGTGAACTCTGTGGCCTCGGGGCCACTAAGTACCAGGCCCTGGAGTTGCATGTCAGGAAGCACCCCTTTGTGTATGTCTGTGCCATTTGCCTCAAGAAGTTTGTCAGCTCCATCAAGCTGCACTCCCACATCAGAGAGGTGCACGGGGCAGCCCAGGAGGCCCTGGTCTTCACCAGTTCCATCAACCAGAGCTTCTGCCTCCTGGAGCCAGGAGGGGACATCCAGCAAGAAGCCCTGGGGGACCAGCTGCATCTAGTGGAAGAGGAGTTTGTGTGCCAGAGGGTAGATGTGCTAAAAGAGGAGACTGGTCCCGAGGGTGCTCAGTGTGAGGAGGAGCAGAAGGAGCTAGAAGTCCCTGTGGAAATACCTGGCCCAGAAACGCCCTTGGCCAGCCCTCAGGCTGAAAGTGATGCCCTGCCACCCTGTGAGCTGGAAACCACTGTGGTCTCAGCAGATCTGCATTCTCTTGCAGTGGTTTCCGATGATTTTTTATTGAAAAATGATACCTCCTCTACTGAGGCTCATGCTGCTGCCGAGAAGACCTTGGACACCCAGCATGGAGGCTCAGCCTAGACTCAAGGTGAAGAAATCATTCTACTCCTGTCCAAGACCAAAAGTACTGGGCCCAGCCCAGAGGCCCAGAGTGCCAAGAGCCCTCTAGGTGAGGGCCAGGAAATGACTGCCCTCCCAGCCAGTGAGCCTGATCCCAGCACATGTCTCAGGCCGAACCTAACCGAGGCCTCGGACCTCCTTCCTCCAGTGGCCAGTGAGGGGGATGCTGATGTGCTCCAGTCTGACTCTTGTAAACCTGCCTCTAAGCACCAGCCTGGCAGCACTGCTTTCATGAAGGTCCTGGACAGTTTGCAGAAGAAGCAAATGAACACTGGCCTTTGCCAGAGGATCCGCAAGGTTTACAGAGGCCTGGAGTGTCAATACTGTGGCAAACTTTTTTGGTACCAAGTGCATTTTGACATGCATGTCTGCACCCACACCCGAGAACATCTGTATTATTGCTCCCAGTGTCATTATTCTTCCATCACCAAAAACTGCCTTAAACGCTATGTAATTCAGAAACACAGTAATATCTTGCTGAAGTGTCCCACTGACGGCTGTAACTACTCGACTCCAGATAAATATAAGCTACAGGCACATCTTAAAGTTCATACAGAGCTGGACAAAAGGAGCTATTCTTGTCCTGTGTGTGAAAAGTCTTTTTCAGAAGATCGATTGATAAAGTCACATATCAAGACCAACCATCCTGAGGTCTCCATGAGCACCATTTCTGGGGTGCTTGGGAGGTGGGTGCAGCTGAAAGGGCTAATTGGAAAGAGAGCCATGGAGTGCCCGTACTGTGATTTCTATTTCATGAAGAATGGCTCAGACCTTCAGCGGCACATCTGGGCTCATGAGGGTGTGAAGCCCTTCAAGTGTTTGTGTGAGTATGCAACTCGTAGCAAGAGTAACCTCAAGGCACATATGAATCTTCACAGCACTGAGAAGATGCGCCTGTGTGACATGTGTGGCAAGAAATTCAAATCAAAGGGGACGTTGAAGAGTCACAAGCTCCTTCACACAGCTGACGGAAAGCAGTTCAAGTGCATGGTGTGTGACTACACAGTGGCCCAGAAGCCACAGTTGCTGTGGCACATGGAACAGCAGGCCTCCTTCAAGCCTTTCCGCTGCGCTCACTGCCATTACTCCTGCAACATCTCAGGCTCCCTGAAGAGGCACTACAACCGGAAACAACCCAGTGAGGAGTATGCCAATGTGGGCAGTGTGGAGCTGGCAGCTGAAGCGCTCATCCAGCAAGGTGGTTTGAAGTGTCCTGTCTGCAGCTTTGTTTATGGCACCAAATGGGAGTTCAACAGACACTTGAAGAACAAACATGCCTTGAAGGTGGTGGAAATTGATGGAGACCCCAAGTGGGAGCCAGCAGCAGAAATGCCTGAGGAGCCCTCCACTCAGTATCTGCACATCACAGAGGCTGAAGAAGACGTTCAGGGGACGCAGGCAGCTGTGGCCACTCTCCAGGACCTGAGATACACCTCTGAGAGCAGCGACCGCCTTGACCCCACGGCTGTGAACATACTACAGCAGATCATTGAGCTGGGCACTGAGACTCACGATACCACTGCTCTAGCCTCAGTAGTTGCCATGGTGCCTGGGATGGTGACTGTGGTAAAGCAGGTCACTGAAGAGGAGCCCAGCTCCAACCACATGGTCATGATCCAAGAGACCCTCCAGCAAGCCTCCATGGAGCTATCTGAGCAGCATCACCTGGTGGTGTCCTCTGATGACATGGAGGGCATCGAGACCGTGACTGTGTACATGCAGGGTGGGGAGGCCTCGGAGTTCATTGTTTACATGCAGGAGGCCATGCAGCCCCTGGAGGAGCAGGCAGGGGAGCAGCCAGCTCAGGAGCTCTAGAGGACCTCAGCCTCTCAAATGCACAGGACAGGTTCCTGGGCACCCAGGGCAGAGACCACCCAGCCACCTGGCCTGCATGGTAGCACTGTCCCCTGCACTCCCAGCCCAGAGGCCCAGGTGGGCTCTCTTCACCACTGTTTGGGTGTTCAAGGCAACGGCATCACCAGCAATACAGGACCTTGGTCCCCAGCACAGACTCAACCCCCTCACCCTGTATCATCTGCTTCGGAAGGACCTTTGCATCAGCCATTCTACCCCATGTCACCCCTTGCTTCCAGATCCAAACTGAAACTCTGTCCCATCAGCATCTTCCCTGAATCATATCCCCAGCCTTGGCCCCACCTATTGCCCATTCCTGTCTGGGCCCACTGTGCTGTCTGGTGAAAGAGAGACAGCCATCACACAGCAAGTGACCTTATGGCTTATAAGTGGCGCTTGGTAGGGTAGGTAGGATTGTCCCAGCTCTTTCCCCAGGGCACCATCCTCCTCAAGTACAGGGCTGCTTGGGATCAAGTGAGGTAACTACCTTTCCCCCATCACAAGGTCCCAGCTTGCCATTTTAGAATGCTTTGGTTTTTAAGAAAAATGCACTTTTACCCTTTGGGCCCTGTTCTGAGAGTGAGGTGGGTGGAATAAAAAAAAGTGTTTCCCGCCAAAAAAAAAAATAAAGAATGAATGAAAGAAATTAATGCATCATGAAAGAAAAATATCAGCTATGAACAAAATAGACACAGGAAAAGAGAGGTTAGTGAGGAGCTGTAGAGAGACTTTTAGTGAGGAAGCACATGATTGATAAATGAGACAGCAGGCAGCTTGGGAACCTTTAGGTGCGTTGAGACTTGTAGAGAGACCCTGGCCAATGGAATGTTTGAAGTGAATGTGAAAAAGGAAGGGAATTTCTGGACAACAGTTCAGGATTCCTGGAATGCACAGTTAGAATTTAGATCAGAATCTGCAGGACAACAGTTAGCAGAATTAAAAATAGTAAGTTATTTTCAGAAATATTTGCTTTGGCCATTGTATCCTCTCAGCCCCAATGAGATTACTTAAATTGGGTTGACATGTGCCATGTAACAAGCCATCCCATTCCAGCCTATCCCCTAACTAACACTCCTATATAATATATTGCAAGTGCTTTTTTTCTATGTCTTTGTTCTCATGTCCTTGAGTTATAAATAAATAACTACAAAGGTTTCAACATTCTGCTGTTTCCCTGAAGCTCTTTGCTTCCTAAGGAGCAACCCTTCTGGGTTCTGGGTGATTGAACTAAGTCTCATCTCTGAGTAATTTTTCATCATTTGTGCGTCCATGGTCACACACTGTGACAGAGACTCTCAAGTAGTTAGCATGTCTGGAATATACATTTAACACTGAGAATGATCTTCACATCCTAAAACCTGCTATCCCATATATTAGTTTTTATGGCTGCTTACCAAATACACTGTGTATAATTAAGAACAGAAATTTATTTTCATGCTGGTTTGGAGGCTACAGGTCCATGATTAAGGTAGCAACAGGTCATGTTCATTAAAGGCCTCTCTCCTTGCTTTCCAGGGGTTCTCTGTGTTCACACATGAAATTTCCTCATGCACACAGATTCCTGATGTCTTTTTATGCTTAAATGTTCTCTGCTAAAAAGTACTAGACAGATTGGAATATGGTGTATCCTGATACCCTCCTTTAAATACCATTTCGTAGGCCCTATCTCTAAATACAGGCATATTCCAAAGTACTGGGTACTAAAACTAAACACAGAGAGGAGGATACAATACAGCTCATTACACCTCTTAATCTTTTCTCAGTTAATGACAGTTGTTTCACTCAACTATTCAAAAGTATAGGATATATTTTTTTAATCCTTCATTACCCCAAATACTGCCCTTTAGCAAATCCAGGGGGGTCTACCTCCAAAATATTTCCCAAATATGACCACTTGCATAAGTTGAATCTAAGAACCCTGCTCAGACAATGATTCTCTCCCTTCTGGCCTATTAACATTCTACTGACCCAAACTACCCAAAGTGGAGTACATAGGAAGCATTTATTCAACATTTATTTTATGCCATTTAACCTTCATAGATATCTCGCTAGGTAGATCTGATTTATCACAATCATCTCACTTTTGCAGATGAGATGACTGAGGCGACTCTAAATGCTGTCAATGTCCAAGAGGCTTTAAAGCCCAGGCCCCACATTACTGCCACTGTGCCCCACTGGTTTCCTGCATTAATTTGGTTAGGTGAGAAGGAATGAGGACCAGAGAGAAAACCAAAGTACATCTTTCAGGATATAGCTTAGCCAAATCATTACTGAAGTGTTAACAGGTGAATTGAGAAAAAAAATGTCTTCTTGGTTAATTAGTTGTTTAAAATCAAAAGCCTGTTTTCAGACATCTGATATCCTATTTCTCCTCCTCTTCATTTAAGGCTATCCTACAGATTCATTCTTTCTCTTAAAAAAAAAATTTCTGTAAAGCTAACAAAGCTTAAGCTTTGGGATCTTTCATGTGCCTAGCCTCCTTCCAAGAAAATATGTGAGCTGAAAGAAAAAAATAGCTTTAAAAGACCCATGAATGACCAGTGGTCCTATCTCTGCCCTTCCTCTCTCAAGCCTCCTTTTAAAAATTTTTCTTTCTGTCATTTACCTATGGTACCATAATATTTTAGTGTTTTCTGGTCCATGAACAAACTTCTGTAGTCTGTGGGATTTCTGAGATTTTGCTCAATGGAGCATTCTTTTTACTTACAAAAGCATATTCTTGGATAATCTGATTCTTAATCTGTCAATAATAGCAAAATGTATTTCAGTGCTGTTCTAGGGGACTGTGTTAGGGGACTACATTGTAGTTGGAGAGATCTCAAAATTGTATTTTAGTGGAGATTGAGGACCTTATTAAAATGAACTCATGGCTTTAAATTCATGTTAGTCCAGTGCAGAATATATCTCCCTTGAAAATGTTTCTATATCACCATTTTTAGTGTACCAACTATGGTAGATGTAGAGAATGAATAACGTTGGCTATTCTTCTCTCCTTTAGAACTTGTAGGCTGTCAAGATTCTCATGAAAGACTGCAAGATAAAGAAGTAGCCTAATGGCCCAGATGTGCCACATGTTTTTGCCATTGTATTTAACCCCACTGTTACTACAACTACCTGTTCAGACCTGATTTCACATTGTGGCAATTACTAATAAACAGAAGTCTGGTATTTAATGGGAAGGCTAATTTCTATGGAAGCGTTTTCTTATAAGTTAGGAAACTTACTCCTTTATTGGTTGTAGAGTCACTGGATTTAATTCTGATGAGCCCAAGATGACAAAAACAAGCAAGGCAAAAGACCTTTGTGTTTGCACATTTTTTGTAGCTTTTTGAATGATTTTTATTCCCAGGAATTCCAAGACAGAATCAATTGTTCCCTTTTAGTACTCTTCTCACCAAGGTACCAAATTTGCTTAGAGAAATCCATTCTTGAGCAGAATGGAGAATACCTGGTACTAGCACAGGAAGATATGTCCGGTTTATGTGCTACTCTTAGGATTTGTGGAATGTGAGTGGGGACTAAACTTTTCACCAAATCCTTCTCATGGAGGGCATTTGGGCTCCATACCCACTGGTAGAATTTCCGCTCTTGGTCTGTACCTCGGCCATTAAGAGAAACATGAGTGCTACAACAGAGTTAGTGGAAGCCTACATTATGAACACTGCTTGAGTGTGTTAAACAGAATTCCAGATGCTTTGTAAGGGAAACTTTGCATAAGTTAATAAAACATTTCTTTATTTAATTTCAGAAGAGACCTCCACAGAAAGCAATGAGTCCATCTCAGTACATCTTTACAGGTTTCTTCTCTCTGGCCCTGATGTCCTACTGGATAACTTGGTTCTATTTATGATGATGGTTATATAATTGATAAAGGATTCTAAACAGAACATCGCCCAGTTTTAGATCAGCTATAAATTCTAGCAAAGTTTAAAGACAACCTGTTTCCTCTTTGAGGTTTATCTTCTAGGATCAAATGCCTGGAATTTCAGTAACTACATAGGCACTGGATAAAGAAAGCATCTCCTTTGCATTTTCCAATATTTCTTCCCTCTTTCTTTCCTTTTCATCTCTCTATGACAGGGGATCCCAACCCTGGAGCCATGGATTAGTACCATTTCATGGCCTGCCAGGAACTGGGCTGCACAGCAAGAGATGAGCAGTGAGCTAGAGTGGGAAGCTTTATATTTATTCACAGCTGCTCTCTGTCACCTGCATTCCCACTTGAGCCCTGCCTCCTCTCAGATCAGCGGCAGCATTAGATTTTAATCAGAGTGTAACCTCTACCGTGAAATGTGCATGCCATCTAGGCTATGTGCTCTGTATGTGAATCTAATGCCTTATGATCTGAGGTGATGATGCCAATGCTGGGAAGCAGCTGCACATATAGATTAACATGAGCAGAGAGGCCTGACTACATAGATACCATAATAAATTAACTGCTTGTAGCCTCAGATGAAAACCTATTGGTGAGTGTACAATCAATGAGATGTACTTGAATCATCCTCAAAACATCCCTCCTTTCCCAGGTCCATGGAAAAATTTTCTTCCATGAAACCAGTCCCAGGTTCCAAAATAGGTGGGGACCACCACTCTAGGATATGGATTTTAGTTTATTCCATAGAATCTGAGCTATAGGAGGGGCTGAAGAAAAGCCATCAAGTTTTCTTACACATAGTACCCACACTTCAGTTTAAAACTCTAAACCAAGGCACCCTGAAATGGGAGGTCTCGTTTTAAAATTTTTTTATAATAGCAGATGAATTTTAATTCTGGCACCTGAAGCTATCCAAGAAATCACTTTATGAAACTTCATGGGACTTTTGTACACATTCAGTAAAGTGGCTATTGTGTAATAGCACTTAGTGTCTCCTAATCAGGACCATACTTTTGAACTGTTTGAGTACAATCCACAGAATTAAAAACAAAGTCAGAAGCCATCTACCATTACTCTAAATTCCCAATTAAAAGTTTTACACTCAATACTTGATATACCAGTCCACATCTAGCAGGCCCACTAAAACTGATGTCAGAGTCTCAGCCTGGTGTGCTCTATGTAGAAGTTTGCTTGAGTATGAAGTGACTGGCCAAAGATGGATACAACCAGGACCAGACTAGCAAGTAAAATTTCTACCGCAGTTTCTGTAGTTTCCACATTTGTCTTTGTCATTTAAAAGTGAACATTGAGAATTAAATACTATTTATCTTTACATATACACAAGGTATGTTGTGAAAGCATATTTGCTTTTAGACATATAAAAATACCTATTAACTCGAAGACCCTGACCAGGTGCAAGTGAGTTTGCTTTACATGCAATATGCTAGGATGTTAATAATGCTGGAGATCAGAGGGAGAATAAGCACGATCATTTTGCAGAAGACATGAGAAAAATGTTTTCAGCTTCAAGAGAGAAAAAGCAATAAAACCTCTTTGGCATCTGTGCAAAACTGTTTGCTTGACCCTGGACTTGATAAAAATAATTTATGAAGCTCTACATTTTTAGCAAGAGAAAATGACTTCAGCTTGTGGCAATCTGATATAGTTAGCAAAGCCTCTCTCTACTACTTTTATGGATTTCCTTGAGCTACATATTCTGTGACCTGTATTTCAAATTTATTGGCAGATACATAAGCCACGTTAAGTAATATAAAATGCAGTGAATGCATCAAACAACTCTGCAGGGACCAACTGACAGCAGGCGAGAGGCTGCCTCTTCGAAGAAATCACTCTGAATCGGATACCTGTTTATGGACTTGTCTAACCAGCCTCTGCATTTCTGTTTTAAATAAAGACATTAGTTCAAAACAAAAGAGTTTCCAGCTGAACACGTTGCATCCTGGGTGTCAGGGACAGGAGAGTGGACGGCCAACTTTAAAATCCAATCAAACCCTCAGGATCTTTAGTATAAACATGTTTTGCTTCCAGTTTGGGGAGCAGCATGGCTCCTCAGTAGGAGAAAAGGGGCCCTCAGCATATTGCATTTGATTCCACGCAAGACAAAACAGTAGCATTTTGATGACGGAGATGCAGACTGACTGTCTTTTAGTAAATACTTACTACCCTAATAAAGAGAATAGTACTATGGAGCAAATGAGTATTGAACACTGCCATACACTAATCACTTGATACAGAGCTGGAAGAATTTTTTTTTTACAACCTCTGTCCCCATTTCTTATACCTTGAAAGGCAGGGGTACACTCAGGCAAAGCAAAGAGGACCAAGGTAGCAATCAGGAGATTATGTCTATCTAGGCCAGCTGTGTCACCTTGAGGAACTCATACCCTCTCTTTGGAGTTCACAATGTGAATGCTGACATCCCTTCCAGGGCAGGAATCCCTTGGTTCTTGAAACAATGAGAGTCAAATGATTGATGTAAAGAAATGAAATCACAGGGTTCTGGGGACACCTCAATCAACAGTGAATAAGTCCAGAAGATTCAGGCCCTGGCACAAGCCCAAACAGAAAAATGATGGACATGTGCTTTCATGGGGAACCTCCAATTCACCTTCTTGTGACTGTTACATTTTACTATTAACTATGCCCTTTTAAAGTCAGCCTTGGGAGGCTCAAATAAAGGTACATTCCCCAAGACACCTTCTGGGTGATTTCCACCTACAGTGGCCTCTCCATTCTCTGAAAATTGGCAGCTCTTTGCTCCACTGAACATGAACACTTAAGCACAGTGATTAAGGGAGCAGATTCTAAGAGTCAGGTGACCCAGTTTTAAGTCCTGATTCTGGTGTTATTAGCTATGGGACCTTGGTCAAGTCTCCTAATCTCTCTGAATCTCACTTTTCTTCTGTAAAGCCAGGATGACAATAATCACATTTGTTTTCTTGTGTTATCATGATGATGAAATAAAGTGCAAATTATAAAGCATTTAACACAAACTATGTCATGGAGTAAAACTCTCAATTTATATACTTAGGTACCATTATTATTATTATTATTATTACTCTGTTTCACACATACCCATTTTGGTTTTTTGTCACAAGTGCAATTCATTAAATGCAGTTATGGCAAAAAAAATCTATTAACTATTTGATAAGAAAATAACATAAAAATATATAGCAAAAACACTAATCATCTCTGACCCTAGAAAGGTTAATTCCATACTTTATACCATGTCAAACAAGAAAGTTTAGTTTCTTTGAATCCCTTAACCAGAAATCCTTGAAAAGGAAGACAGACAGAAATTTTTCATCTTAAAAAAATTATTCATCTTTACTATTAGCACCACTGTGAAAAAGGGTTAAATTGAGAAGCTAAATACCTAATTCCAGAATGGATCCAAATATTTGGCCACAGAGAATATAACTCATCTTAAAGAGGAGTAAAAATAACACAGGCTCGATAAGCAGTTTTTAATCTCTAAATACAACAGCTACTTTGGTATTTTTTGGCCACTAGAAAACAAAAGCTGTAGCATCCAGAAAGGTGGGAGATGTCTCCCTTTTGCAGATTCCATTCAGTGTCTTGAAGGTTAGCTAGAGCTCAAATCACAAGATTTAAAGGTAGGCAAAAATTCAGTTTTTAAAAACTTTATGTTTCTGTTTAGAGCAACAGTGGGTAACAACTTTTTCACAACCTAAGAGTTCAGCTAGCCAAGCAGCTTGAGTCCTAAAATTGATTCACCCCTAAGAAAATGTAAGCCCATAAAAAAGAATGTGTCTGGGAATATAGACTATATTTTATTTATTTATTTATTTATTTATTTATTTATTTATTTTATTGGTACATTTCAGGTATACAATACATTTACATTTCTCACTGGGCACTTGTACCTTTGCATGATGCATCATAGTTCTCATTTTTCCCCCATTCCCAGTCCTCCCTTCCCACCCTCCACCTATCCCTATTTAAAAAGACTTCGTTTCCATTTTTTCCATTTCTCATCATTTTTCCTTTCCCTTCTTTCCGTTCCCCTGTCCCTCCCACTACCCCTACCCCTACCCCTTTGGACCTTTTCTTCCTATTTCACATTATCAATTATTCATTCTAATCATTGGTACATTTTAGGTATACAATATAATGACATTCATCATTGGAAATTTGCACCATATGCT
>NW_004624752.1:26689082-26712310 GCF_000247695.1 Heterocephalus glaber
GTCTAGCAGCTGCTGGATTGATTTCTCATGTTCCCTTACAATTTTGAAGCAATTTTTCTTTTCCTGGTCACTAATTGCAATCTTTTCTTCTATATCTGAAATTCTCTCCTCACATTGGCTCTTTCTGTTGTGTAGACTTTCAATCGAGTTTTTAATCTCCTGGAAATCTGTTTGTATCTGTTTTATGGATTCCATTTGTTTCCTATGTTGGGATTCGATCATGTTCCTCAGCTTGATTATTTTTTTTATCTGTGTCCTCTCTAGATTTATTAATCATGTTTTGCACTATGGGCACAATCTCTGCTGTTATCTGAGAAATTATTTCTGATTTCATTTTTCCCAGATCCTCTTTTGTTGCCAATTCAGGGAGTTCAAGTGGTTGAGTATCAGAGTGTTCCATCTCATTTCCCATTGGGATTGCTGTACGTGATCTGGAAGCCTGGTTTTGAGACTTGTATAGGTGTCTTCTCATTTCAACAAGGGGGGTGGTGGTGGTGGTGGTGTGTTTTTGGTGCTCACGTGGCTCACCTCCTCCTGGCTGGGAGCAGTGGAAAGGTGGCCCAGAAGCCCCTTCCTCTGTAGAGCATATTTTAAAGGAATCATATAATCTTTGAAGTAGTCTTAATGTTTCCTTTAAATTGGCCTGGAAAGGTCCATTGTATTAGCTTCATGGAAAGGATTAATCAGTTTTTTAGTCTAAGACTTGAGTGGTTCCAATAGGATGTAAATTGAGAGGAGAGAAGCGGGAAGTAAGAGGTTTCCCTGTCAGTTGGCAGCTACAACTGAAGGGATTCTTAGAAAAAGACACAATGAATGCCTTTCTTGCTTTTTTTTCCGAGTTGATTCCAATACCAGAGGTAATAGAAGAACATGAGAGTAAAGAAAACCAGCCAAGGCAGGATAGACTCAAGACTGAGTCTCACCCTTAGATCCCTCACTAGCCAGTCTGCTCTGAAATCTGCTCCTGTTGTTTACAGAGCTGCTACTCCCAGATTGGAAAACCAGAATGTATTATTTTTTCATGTACTGTAGATGCTTACCTCTCATCCAAAGGTGCCCTCTTGGGTATTTACAAATACTTAATTATAATTTATATTATCATTTCTTTCATTATTGTCAATAATTTTATTTATGTTTAATCATATATTAATATTATCTTATAATTTCATACGTTTGCTTTATATTGCAACAGACATACTAACTGTATCCATCTGGCTGATGATCTTAGTTGGAGCTTTTTTTGGAGTAGGGCTTATATTATGAATATCCTGAAAAATCATGATTGGGCTTATTTTCTAGTTGGTTCTTATTTTCAAGGAAATAGGGTAGCAACCCCTTTAGTTGTTTTTTTTTTTGTTGTTGTTGTTGTTTTTACTGGGGATTCAACCCAAGGCTTTCTCACTGAGCTACATTCCCAAATGTATTCGTGTATGTGTGTGTGTGTGTGTGTAATTATTTTTAGACATGGTTTTGCTAAGTGAATATTCTATTTCTAGACATTACAAAATGTCTCCTACAGGGAAAAATTACCCTGTATAGAGAACAGTACTCTAAAGGAATTACGGCTTTGGCATGTGGGAATCCCCTGGTGTACATTTCAAATATTTTATTTTTACTCACCTATTTTTACTCATCCATTTATTTTAGGCCTGAAACAGGTCCTCTCCTTAAACTTTATCTTTTATTCTACTGATCACTATATTTATATGACTTTTTAATTTATCTTCTGTAATGTTGAAAATTTGTGTACTGAATTTATTGGTGAGAATTATGATGTTTTCTTGCAATATCTTCTTTATAGAGAAAATATTGTTCTCCAAATTTTGCTCCCTATTACCCCACTTAAGAACTTATTAATATTATCATTTAATTTTCTATTTTTACTTTTCTTTGACCTGTAATTTTTACATCCTTCCTAATTGTATTGTTGTGTGGTGCTGGAAATTGAACCCGAGGATATCATATATGTTAGATAAGCCAATGTTCTACCACTTGACTACACCCCCAGTCCCTGACTGTATTTTTTAAGAGCTGTCATTGTTATTAAATTAAATTCTGTAATCTGAATGTTGTTCCGGATTTGTTTTTCCTTTGAAACACTCACTTTTATTTATTACTTTGCAGTGTCTTTGATCACTTTATTTGCTGCTATCCAGATCCTATATTTGCTGCTATCATTCCTTGGAATCTTACTCATTTTCAAACATGTCCATGCGCTCCTATAGTTACACAATTGAGTTAAATTTAAGTTTTACTGCACAGGTTCAACTTCTAGACTCTAGTTCTGTTGGTTTCTACACTGCCTTATAGTAATGGTTGCCTAATGCTTTCTACTGAAAATACTTTCAAAATAGTGTGTGTATTTGGAAATATTTTTTACTAATGTATACCTTTAAATTGACTTTACTTTTTATACTCTCAAAGTTTTGGTTAAACTATTGGCTCTATTAACTGTTTCCATGTGAGCTCTAGTTTTAGGTGATTGATGATTGTCTTAGTTACTTTTTTCATTGCTGAGACAAAATACCTGACACTCAAAGATAAAGGAGGAAAGGTTTATTTAGCTCACAGTTTGTAGAGGTTTCAGTCCATAATCAGCTGGCCCTAAGGCAGGGAGACATCACAGAGGAGAAACAGGTCACAGCAGGCAGAAGATAGCAAAAACAACAAGGGACATTAACAGCATCTTATCAGCATCTTTCTGCCCCTTTTATCTTATCCAGGCTACTTATAGTGGGTAGCAGTCTCACTCTTAATCCTACTGCCCTTGATCATAGCATTGCACTATGAATTAATTCCAATGTCACACACTCTAGAACCAACCACTTCTAAAAAAAAACCCACATATGATCACATGAGGCTTTAGGGGAGCATCTAAACATAAGCTAAAACATTCTGCCTCTGGCCTGGTAAAGACTCATACATATCTGTTTATGCAAAAGGCATTTAGTCCATCTCCATGAGTTGTCAAAGTCCTAACAGTTTCAACATTGCTGAAAGGTCCCAGTCCAAAGTCTCTTCTGAGATTTAAGGTAAACTCTTAGCTGCAAGCCCCTGTACAAATGAAAAAAAAAGTTAAACATTTCCAATATTAAATGGCACAAGATAGACATTTCTATTCTAAAAGTTACAAATAGGTGGATAGCAAGGAATGGAAACAAAGCTAGGCCAAAATCTAGCAGGGCAAACATTAAATCCCAGTCCTACTTCCAGCATCCCTAGCAAACCTGTGGCAAGTTGTCAACTCCAAAGGGCTTGGGTGACTCTGCTCCTGTGGCTCTTCTGGTGGTGGTAGCCCCCATGGCTTCTTTCTTTGATTGACTTTGCTCACTCCTTGAAGTTTTCCTCAGATGATCCATGTTCCTGGCTTCTCCAACCTTCTGGGGTCTCCACTGCACCTTTGGCTTCACACTCACAGCTTCACACACTGCTCTCTCAGGAGCACACTGCCTGGCCTCCCAGGCCTTCTTCTGAAATCTGAGTGTAAGCCTTCCTGACCCTGCAACTCTTATATTCTGCATGAGCCTAAAACCAGCGCCACCTGGGTGATACCAAGGTCTGCCTCCAGCTGGAGCAGTAGCCAGGCTTCCTTCTCTTTTGGCTGTAGGGGTTGAGTGCCTATGAACCAAATCCCAAGAAATAACTTCCCTAGGCTGCTGCCATTCTGGAACATGGTGCTCTGGAGCTCCCTTCTCAAAGCAAAGTCTTTCACTTTTGCAATTTTGAGGCTGCAAAGGTGGAGTCCTGCTGCTTCTTTTGATGCCCTCAGGCCGTCTTTTCTATTCTCCTATTCCCACTTAGTAATCAAGATCTTTTCTGCTCTATCTTTGCAGTCCACAGCTTTACTGGAGCTTCCTTTCTGGCCAAACTCAAACCATTTTAAATCATTCTGCTGGGCTCTTTGCTCTTGATTCTCAACAGACATGTGGATAAGAGTCCTCCAACAGTAGCTATGCCATTCCCTCAACATTAGACTGCCTTGAAATTTCTTTTATCATATTAATTAGTCTGCCATCCTTAATCTGAGTCTCTGGCAAAGACTCTGGACAGGAACAAAATGCAGAAAACTTTCTGCCAAAGCATAAAACACATTGCCTGGAGTCCAACAGCCAATGCAGTCCTTATTCACAGAAGAAACCTCCTGAGCCTGGTCTTTACAAGCAGAATTTCTATCAACATCCTGTTCTTCTACCCTCTGACCAGAATTGTCCATCAAGTACAGCCTCAGGCATTCCAGCTCTACTTTTTAAGCCAGTATCTCCAAAACTTCCTTAACTCTTCCCCTTCCCACAATTCAGATGGCTCCTAAACCACATGTTCAAGGTACAGACAGTCTCAGCAACAACATCACTTCTCTGGTACCAAATTCTGTTTTAGTTACATTTCTCATTGCTGAGACAAAAATACCTAACACCCAAAGTTAAAGGAGGAAAGTTTTATTTAGCTCACAGATTGTAGAGGCTTCAGTCCATAATCAGCTGGCTCCAAGGCAGAGTGGCATCACAGAGGAGAAACAGTTCACAGGGCCAGAAGTTAGCAAAAACAGCAAGGAACCTTAACAGTGTCTTTCTGCCCCTTTTATCTTACCCAGACTATTTAGGGCAGGTAACATTCACACCCTTAACCCTACTGCCCTTGATCCTAGCTTTGCACCATGATTAATGAAAGCATCACACACTCCAAATCCAGCCACCTCTGAAAAAGCCCCACCTACCCACCTATGACTGGATGTGGCTTTGAGGGGACATCTAGAAACAAACCATAACAATCACCATTCCAATAATGATTATTTAAAGTTGATTTTAGGTACTATATATTTATTCATGTAAATTTCTTCATATATATATATATATATACACACACATACACATTGATACCTATGAACCCACACCAGAATCCATCATGTATTTAAATTCTATTCTAAAACTTATTCAACATATAAATAAAATTGAAAATTGAAATAATAATCTATAATATCTTTTAGAGTACCTACTTTAAAATACATTACCAATACATTATAATTTTCTAGGAAATAGGTAATCTCCATATCTATTGCAAAGTAAAAACCTCTTCCTTTTAGTTAAAACCACTCAGGAATCTTTAATAATGTTCACTAAAGAATCATAGAACATAATGCAAGTAGAAGTGTGACGACAGATGTGAAGTCATGCTTTTCTTCTTTTGTTCCTGAGAATATCATGAGTCATTTCAAGCATGTTCCTAGAAAGGAGAGCTTATCTCCTCTCTGATACATTTCAGCTTTTTCAAGACACAGAGAGAAGTGTATTTCAATTTGTTGTTCAAAAAAATCAGAAGAAATGGATGACTAGATGGATATAAAAATACTAGCACATGAGCAAAACTCTTTGCCATCACACTCTGTAGAACAGAATATGCCAATCCTATCATAACATTGCTGAAATAATTCATAATGAAAAGAAGCAGTGATGAAATCATGGCTTTCATAGCTCTTACATGGGCCTCCATGCTTGAATTCCTTGAATACATGCCCTGTCGCTTCATCCGCTTGGTGTGGCTCCACAAGGAGAAGACTAAAAGTAAAAAGGAGGTCAGAGACATCACAAAAAAGATGATGAGGGCCATGTTAAGGAGAATAAGATAAGTTAAGCAATCATAAAAAATCTTCATATAATTGAATGTAAAGTTTTGTTTCCTCCAATTTTGTGTTGAGACATTTGTGAAAGCACCAAGGAAAATGAGACTCATGCAGAAAGAAAGTACTGTGCCCAGGACTATAATAAGAAGCACCATGCGCATCCTCTGTTTCAACCAGAGGAAAATCGGGTTGGAGAAGTTAGCTATCTTGAAGAAATAGAAGAGAGTGAGGCAGGTGGTAAATGCTGTGGAGAAGTAGTTGGATCCGGTCGAGAAGATGACAACACTCATCAGTATACTCTTAGAGGAAAATAGGTTCACATGTATTAAGTTGAGAGAGATAATTGAAAGTGTTGAACAAAGAAAACATAGCCTAGAGCTGGCCAAGCACATGAGAATAAAATCAATCAGGGAGATCTTCCGATTTCTGGCCCAGTCAATGCCATTTATCAGTGCAATAAATCCATTTCCCAAAATCCCCATTATGAATTCCACAATCAAAATGATCAAAGACAAAGTCTCCAGTATGCTCAACATTTGTGTTCATAAAAAAGTTCTGTCTTCAGTTCACCATTAGCTGGTCTGGTATAGATTGATGTACCCGAAGTTATACTGTCTAATGAGTATCTTCTTTCTCTTTGAATGATGGCTACTGGAATATTCTGGAAAGAGTCCATAAGGCATGCTCCCAAATAAGAGCTCACCTGAATTATAAGATCTATGCCTACTCCTCTTAAAAAAATATCAGCCAGTTACTTTCATGGCTTGTATTCTACTCCTTGCTGTTGACACTGGTTATATTTTACCCATAAAGCTTTGCATTGGAATTTGAATCTCCATTTGCTAACATGCAAATTAAAGACAGGTCTTTTTCCATAATTTTACAATATGATTCTTTCCTTAAAATTCATGCATTTTTTCATTTAATCACTTGATTCATTTATTATCATAGAGCTAAAAGCCTTAGGCCCTCATTGAGAAAATGTAGCACATACCTAGTTTCTAATAGCTTATGTCTTCATTACCAACCTAAACCATGCAGTTACTTATAAAAATGCCCAAAATTAAAGACAATAGAGAAAATCTACTTTCTGGTTTAATACCTAAATATTTTAGGCTCTCCAGGAGTTTTATACATGCTATGAATCACATCTGAATTCTATGTCACCTTTCCTTGAATTTAGGATGGTTTCTGACATCTTTAATGAATAAAAACTGGCAGAAATGTTGAAACAGGAATTCTGAAGCTAAATCATAAAAAACTATTCATTTTGCTCATGACCACCGGGACATCTG
Organism: Heterocephalus glaber; assembly: GCF_000247695.1. Next base: position 26,695,995 of record NW_004624752.1, read on the forward strand.
CTCATGGAGCCATAATAAGTCTTAGGCCACAGTGCCCAAACCACACAGAGGCCATAGGCCCTTCCATCTGAGCATAGCTTTTAATTATTTTTACCTAAGTTCCAAATTTATAAGTGAAGAAGACTTTATATTTGAACTTTCCAATAAGATACCTACTGTCTCCATATAGAATATGCCTATTTAATTTCAGATAATTAAAACCCCAAACTGAAAGTGTACTTAATTTACTCATAGTATTTCAAATGTTCATTAACATATGCAACAACTATTGACTATTCTATAGCTACCCCACACAGATCATTTTCATCATTTCCCAGTGTTCTATCTCTCAGCTCTGCCATAGATGATTTTAGACCTCACTCATTTGAATTAATCACAGTTATCCAAGTCTTTCTTCTGAGGCCTTCCACAAAAGATGTTGTCCAGGTATCCTGACCTATAGAATCCACAAGTGTAATGCAATGGTGGTTGTTTTACATCATTAAGTTTTGGAATGAATATATTATACACCGATATATTATAAGAATATAATTATTTAGCACATGAATGCTAATAATATTTTGTTACTTCAAATTTCCAGCATCTCAAATAGAGGTATGGATAATATGTTTAGTGTCCTCATGTAATATGTGACTTGTGCATTTTTTGACACCTTTTCCATTCATTGAACTGAATTTCCTTCCCCAGTTTTCAGTGTGAGGACATCAAATGAGGAAAGGTCAATTCATCAGCTTCTTCATGGTAACGCAACTGCTCCATTTTCCTCCCACAGTAGTTTGTCTAAAATTCGGTGAATTAAAAAAAGTAGGAGATATATATGTACAGCTAGCAGGATTCAATGAAACAGGTAAACTAGATAATCCAGATGCACTGTATCTGAATGCATCTAGAAAAAACCATTGATAAGTAAAAGGTTAATTGTAATAGACAAATTCAAAAGAAAGCAAAAAACACATTCAGAAGAGAATGAAAGGGAAGAGTAGCATGCTGAAAAAGGAGTATTTCATTTAGTCAGACAACAAATACCTATTTGTATAGATTCTTTTTGCCATATCTCTATGAGTAATGAGATGCAGCAATGAGAAAAATTACTTTTTGTGAAAAAATAACCTTTGTAAACTTATTTTCTAGTATAAATAAACAAGTAATAAAATTATAATGTGTCAGTATAAGATGTAGTGTATGAAATGTTGCTAATATAAATAAAGAAGGAAAATAGGAAGTGGGGAGGGTAAAAGTTTAGATAAGGTGAGTAAGAAAAGACACTGAGGTGATATTCAGCAAAGAGCTCAAGTAGGCAAAGGATAGCCCATATTTGGTGGGGGGTGGGAAACACTGTACAAACACAGAGAATAGCAAGTGACAGGTGTGCTAATGTTGGGACTCCCTGGTGTGTCTGCAGAAGAGCAAGGGAACCAGTGTGGCTGGAACAGAGAGAAAGAGAGGGAAAGTGCTGAAAAACGAGCCTAAGGAAGGAAGAGGTGTGAACAGGACAAAGCACGTAAGTTTTCAAAGAGTATTTACAGGAGTTGGCTTTTACTTGAGAGAAATGGGAAAACCAGAGGGTTCTGAGCAGCGATGTAACATAATTTAGTTTATGGTGAAAAAAACTACTGTTGCTGAGAATAAAGTCTGTCGCTGGAGAAGTTAGAAGACAAAAAGTTAGTTTGTGATAAGCTAAAGGAAAGGTGATGTTAGGCTGGTTTAAATTCTAGTAATGATAGTGCGGACATGGAAGTGTTGTGAGAACTGGATTAAGGGTGTATTTTAACACTGCACCAAAGGGATTACTGATGGATTGGATGCCATTTGTGAAAAAAATAAAGAAGTATCAAAAAAGACTCCAGGTTATGTTCTGTGTATTTCTGGAAGAATGAAGATGCTTTTTACTGAGATGAAAATAACTGCATAGCAAGCAGTGAGTGATAATGTGTTTGTTAAAGTTATGTTAAGTTTTAAGTGTCAATTTCACATACAGCTGGAGGTATTAAGTAGATAGTTGGGTATAGAAATCTGGAGTTCAGAAATATGATCTGGGTTGAAATTATACAGGCATGGAACAACATATAGAAGGATTTTATGAATATAAATTTAAATGACACTACCTTAAGTGTTAGCTTAAATGCAGAAGTGAAGGGTTAGAAGGAAGGAGTTCTCAAAAACTTTTGGAATTGACACACTGGTCTCAGTCTTGAAAGTCAAACTTTAGTGGACCAGGCACAAAAAGAGAAGAAAATCTTAATAACCTGTTCCTAAAAATTAGACTCTTAATTTAAATTTTTAAACAAAGGAATTACATGAAAGTGATATCTATCAAATAGTTAAGAAGAAAATAAATACCAATCTCACAGAAATCTTTCAGAAAAAAGATGAGAAAGGTACTACATCTCACTTATTTTATAAGTTAGAAATAACCTGATAACAAAACCAAAGAAAATATTGGAAGAAAAATAAGGATGTTGACTAAATAAAATTTATCTTAGCAATATCAGCCTGGATCAACATTAAAAGTGAATCAATACAATTCATCATATTCACAGAGAGTAGAAAAATCTCATAATAAGTTCAATAGATGAATAAAAATTGATGCAATTCAGCTCCCATTCAACATAAAAGATCTCAGCAGACTAGGAATACATGGAAACTCTAAAATTGATTAAGGGCATTTTTGAAAAATTCATAGGTAACATCATATTAATGGTGAGAAACTATGCTTTATCTTAAGATTGGGTACAAAGCAGGAAGCTCTTGTCACTTATACTCAACAATGTCTGAGAGAATCCAGTCTGTAAAAATAATGCAAAAACTTAAAGGCATGAAGATTACAAAGGGAAAAACAAAACATCTTCATTTACAAATAGCATGGCCATGTATATAAAAAATCTCAAGCAATCTGCAACAATTATTACTAGAACTATCAAAACAATTTTACAATCTCCTAGATAATAAAATGTATTACTCAAAGTTAATTGCAATTCTGAATACTAGAAACAAATAATTAGAAATTAGGGTTTTAAAAATATCATTTATTATAACCACAGAAACATGAGAACTTAACAAACTGTGACTAAAAATTATACCTTTAAAAATACAATGGACTCAAATAAATTAAAAGATATGCTATGTTCGTGTACTGGAAGACTCAATATTGTTAAGGGGTTGGTTACTCCTAATTCATAACTATACATTCAGTACAATGCCAATCAATATTCTAGGGAGTTTTATTAAGGGAATTGATGAGATCTAAAATGTATATGCAAGAGCTGAGGAACCAGAAAAACTGAAATTGTATAACAAAAGAGAACAATGTTGGAAGGCTATTTTTTTTCAAGATGTAGTATTAAACTGAAATAATCAAAAGAGTATTTAACCTACATCGGTGTAAACATACAAATCAAAAGAACAGAAGACATAAACCAGAAATAGACTCACATACCTATAATCAAATGGTTTTCAACACAGCGTCAAGTAGAAATAATGAGAAAAGGTAACCTTTTTAAGAAATGGTGCTGAAAAATAGATATATGAACTTTAAAAATGAACTTCAGTCCTAATGTTCTATTGCAAATAGAATTTTATTCAGAATGGGTTATCTTCTTAAACATAAAATCTGAAACTTATTATAAAACTTTTTAAAGATATCATAAAAATGATCTTACCTCTTTGAAAGATACTTCATAAAAAGAAGGAATGACAAGCCACTGGTTTGTAGAAAATATGTACAAAGCTTGCATCTGATAAATAATAAATATCCAGACTACACAAAGAACAGTTACAACACAAAACAATGAACCAAATCAAATATGAGACAAATTCATAAAAGATGTTACATGAAGTTCAAAGCACATGATAAAAAAATGGTCATCAACAAGTAAAAGCATTTTCTAAATTGTTGTATATCTAATTGTACTCAGGAATTCTATGACAAATGCCACTTAGGAACAAATTAATGCCCTATAAAACAAGGTACAGTTACCAAACTCAGGTAAGTAATTGCCTTGGTGCATGGGATGGCAACAGCGAAAATGGATTGCAAAGGGCATTGATGTAGCAATCAACAAGTGCATACATCAACACACTAACTGAGGTGTACACTGAAAAGACTGCATTTTATTATGTAAATTATACCTCCATAATATTTATTTTTAAATATTCATGAAAGTATTCCAGTATAATTATCAAATGTAAAGCTATTGTTTTATGTTGCAACTATTGACATTAAACTTTTTGATCCTTTCAATGTTCTCATACTATCAGTCCTACCAAAAGGCCCAAATCTAAGATTCCTCTACTTCTGTTCTAAATAAGTGTTCTGGTTATCCTTAACTCACCAAGTAACTAGAAATATATAAGATAATAAAATAATTACCTCAAATATCCATTCTCAATGAGTGATTTAGAAGTGATGGGTCATTAGCAGTCAAAAGGCTGGAGCTTCATAATTAACAAAATGTTTGCTATGGTAGATATTTTTAACTTTTGTTTTTTTGGTACCGGGGATCAAACTCAGATCCTTGTGCTTGCAGGGCAGGTAGTGGAACCACTGAGCTAAATCCCTGGCCCCTATTGTAGATATTTTTTAAGGGAATCTATCAAAGATTTCCTCAAGTAAACTTTAAATAATAATAATATAGAAATGCACATCATAAATATGTAATACATTATAAATATTCATTTGAAATATTTACAATGATTTTCACAATGAAAGAAACTGAGAGGAAAAATAAACTATCTTTAAAATAGATACCTTTTGAAAAATTAAGAGAAAAGAAAAAAATGGAAACGAAATCTACGTAAATAGGGAAGGGTGGAGGAGGTGAAGAGCACACAGGTAATGGGGGAAAAATAAGAACCAAGATGCATCATGTACAGGTACAAGTGCCCAATGATAAATGTAAAAGTATTGTATACCTAAAATGTACCAATAAAAGAATTTTAAAAAGATACCTTTTTAAAAATCTAGAACATCCAATAGTACATGGTTCTGATGGCTTATGGAGTTGTGAATGTTTCATCCTTTGTCCCACACTTCAGCTGCCTCAGCACCAGAAGAGAGGCCTGCCTTAACTTGGAGTTTCCCAGGATCAGGATAAGTGAATGACTCGAAGGATAGATGAGTCCAATAGCCAGGCAAAGTGCATGGACCAGGTCACTCTGAGGCATCTGAGAAACATATGACATGAGAAGGGACAGAAAGTAACTAGTGTATAGTAGGAGGAAAGAGATTACAATTTTCAAGGCATTGATGTGAGCCCCGGTGCTGGGATCTCTGTGTCCTTTTGAATTGAGCTGCATCTTCTGGAGATGTTTCCATAAGGAGAAGATAAGCAGAAGAAAAGAGATCAGGGCCAGAATAAATGGTGTGAGGGAGAACATGGTCATGTTGAATATAATCAGCTGTGATAATGTTGCAGAATCACTCAGTGTGGAATTCCAGGTTAGGTTTCTTTCACGTCCACATTTCCAGTCTTCAATATGTGTGTTTATTTGTATCAGATTTAAAAACAAGAAGACCAAGTTTCCTAGCAGTATCATCAGAATCACTTTTTTTACTCTCCACTTCAAATAGAGAAAAATAGGCCTGGAGAAACTGGCTATTTTGAGCAAATAAAAGATGCTAAGGATTGTAGCAAGCCAGAGACTGAAATGATTGAAAATTACCCAGATAAAGGTAGTAATTTTTATTTCTTCTTCATCCACAATTGAACATGAACAACGAAGACATATGAACCAACTTACTAATATTTCCCAGATCACACCAATTCTGGAAAGTGCCAAGGTGCTGAGAATTTGATCAACTGAAGACAGCTTTCTTTTACTGACCCAGTCAATGCAGTTTATCAGTACTACGAATCCATTGCTTAAATTCCCAATTGTGAACTGCACCACTATGATGAGGGTGAAGAAGCTTTGCAGGCCGCTTTCCATGTCCAAACTGAGAATCCAAAGGCTTCCTTGCTGATCTAAAATGTCATGGACATCTTTAATGTACAGCCAAGTTCTTTCTTCTGTGCCTTCTTTAACTGTTAGTCTGATGCCCAGTCAAAAATCTCCAATATGAACATAGCTGTTCTAGTGAAATCTTTATTTTTTCTGCCAAGCCTTATTTAAGAGGTTTAGTTCCCAAGATGAAGTGAAATATTTCATAGATTGTTATGAAACAAAATTACATTCACATTTGCTAACATGCAAATAAGGATAGATTCTCTTTCACTGTTTTATACTTTTGCCTTGCTTCAGTTGTAGAAATTTTGATTCTATCAGCTTGAGTTCTAAGGCACAATGACCTAGTTGATGATATATTTAGCTAAATAAAGTATTTGTGTTTAACAGTACTATCATTGATGATTTATGAAACATGCAAAGACAGGACTAACATTTCAAAAAAGTCCCCAGTTTTCTCTGCATGGAGGGCCCACTTGGTCAATACTGGAAATAAAGAAAAATTCATCCACAGAGCATAAGTCTTCCTCACTGGGCCTTTTCACTACTGGGAAGGGCTCCCCACTATGCCCCTGGCCACCAAATGCCTTCTGATCTTACTCACTTTTCCCCTCACATTTCTTTTCCAAACAGAGAAGTGGACAAAAATAAAATTTAAAAATTGGGAACAACTACAGAAGATACAGAACTCTATTATGTCATAAGTTTCAAAATTTATAACCATGGAAAGAAAGAGATATTCATCTCACTCTCTAACAACCCCAGGGAAAGAAAGCAAATCAGCAAAATTCTGAAAATGTGAGAGATGCAAAAATATGACCTAACTTAATATTTATATAAACAAAATGCTATTTTTACCTTGATAAGGCAAAAGACAATTTATGAATTATAAATGTAACTTATTATTCATGTAAGCATTGCTAGTTGATCTACAGAACAGATTCACAAAATAATTTACTTGTGTCATTTTTGTTGATATGCAAATTTCAGTTATAATTTAAAATACTTATGAAGTCATTTTCTTTTTATTATGATGATGATATAATTGTTTAGATAGAATAGATTTCTTGTAAGCAGATTTTTAGCTTTTGTGACTTAATTATTTAGATACGTGCTATCTGGATTTCCATTTGCACTCTTGACACAAGCTTGAAGAAATCCTTTATACCTTTTTATATTATGAACAAACAAGATCTTCTTTGTCTTTACGTAGAAAGGGTATCACCAAGAATGTGCACAAATACATCACCTGACAGACATGACAGTGCTTGCATATGAGAAAATACCATAGACCTATGGAATTTGTGACATAATATTTGATAAAGATTCAGAGTTGTAGTTTTGAGCTGACATGCACCTGGTGTGTTTCCATAAGAGAAGACTTTGGAAAGGCAGACCAAGGAAAACTGGCATTTCATTTCTATGGGACAAGAATAGATGCCATGGAAAAATTGCAGATTTTTTTGAAGTCTGAATTGAAAAGAAAATGGCAGAAAAATGTAGGAATAGGAGATGAGGAAATGTTTAACTATTTTTCATAGATTATGGAAATAATCACATGAGATACAGGCTTTTAATATTTTCCTATCCTTTAGGTATCCCGATACCTCCATATGACTTTGCATGCTAATAGTATACTGAAGATTGTTTTTCTTGTATTATGCACTACCTGCATAATGCAAAATAATGCACAATATTATTCCTTTTATATGCAATTTAAAACCATCCAAAGCTAACCCAGTGTTTAGAGATATCTACTAAAATATAAAAGATATAAAATAAAACAAGATAACACTTACCAAACAATTGTTAAAGAGGGTTATGGTCAGGTGTGGGGATGTCAGGGGCTCTCAGAATTTAATGTCAAATAGACAGTTTGATAGCATGTATTCCTACAGATATTGCCCCTGATCCATATATATATATATATATATGTGTGTGTGTGTGTGTGTGTGTGTGTATATATATATATATATATATAGCAACATTTTACCTTCATTAATAATGAAGTTTCTTCTTCCTATGGAAAGGAATAAATATGAGAAAAGGAAAAAATGGAAACAAAGTCTTTGTAAATAGGGAGGGGTGAAGGGGTTGAAGGGAGGGCAGGGGAATGGGGAAAAAATAAGAACCAAGGTATATCATGTAAAGGTACAAATTCCCAATGATGAATGTCATCGTATTGTATACCTGAAATGTACCAATAAACTTAATGAAAAAAAAATGAAATTTCTTTTTAAAAAAAAAATGATGTTACCTGTAGATTATTTGTGGATTCATTTTTAGATTAAAATTTTCTACCCAGTTGTCCTATTTTGTTGGTTTTTATTTATGCATCACTGAGTTACCCCACCAGGTATGCCTTTTGTCCTGCTATTTTGTCACACAATAGTTAATTTTCTAGCATTTAATAGAACTTACAATACTGAAATAAATCTTTCTTGACCATGGTGTATTACCCTTCTCTACTATCTCTCAATTTGCTTTGCCAATATTGTGGCAAAATATTTGCATCTGTTTATAAGAAATATTGACATTTTAATTTTTATTTCTCACATTGCACTCATCAGATTTGGTGTTAAGATTTTCTAGCCTCATCACATTTGTCAAGAAATATTTTCTGGTTTCTTTTGATAGATAACATATATTGAGCTTTTAATTAAGACTACATGCTCTATTTTCAAGCACATACTAATGTAAACATCTTCCAGGTCATCAGAGAGGAATTTGTAAACTCTAAGAGCCCTTGAATTCTTCATTTCTGACTGTAACCCTCCTTAACACTTGTTTGATAATCACAATTGCTATCCAGATATCTTGTTTTATTTTATATTATTTACATTTTAGTAGGTAACCCTAAACACTAGATTAGTTTTTTATGGTTTTAAGTTGCATATAAAAGGAATAATATTGTACACATTATTTCACATTTCACTAATTTTGATCAATAGTATTTAAAAAAGTCATGCTGGGCCAGGGCTATAGCTCAATGGTTCCACTACCTCTCTTGCAAGTGCAAGGTCCTGAGTTCGATCCCCGGTCCCCCCAAAATAGTCATGCTGCTAGCAAACAGATCATTTTATTGGTGAATAATATTAATGTATTAATGGAATGAATATTCATAATTTGTGTATTCTAATGGAATTGTATTTTTGAGTTGTTTTGTTTAGGTGTTATTATGATAAAAATGCTATTAGTATTCTTTAATATGTAATTTATTCTTGGGCACATTTCTATAATTTTGCTTTAGAGCTATTATGTTGCTTATTTCTCTTGCTTTTGGATTTTCTAGATATTTGTCAATTTCCAATAATTCTATTATGTAATTTTTGTAGTAATGTCTTCTTATTGTTTTTAATACCTGCAGAGTAACTTCTTTCAATATTTAATATTGCTATTTGCTGTTTTTTATTATTTATTTCACCAGAAGTTTATCAATTTTATCACTCTACTAAATAGCTAAATACAACTTGGTCAATCTTTTAAAATGTATTATCTTTTATTAAAGTCATATTTACTACTATGTATTTTGACTTTGAGTATATTTGCTGTTATTTTCCTACCTTTATGAAATGAATATTAGGACATTAACTTTCATCTTGTCTTTTTAAATAACATACCCATTCTAAAGGTATGAAAGTACATTTCCCTCCAAGAATATTTAACAATTTCTCACAAAGTTTTATTATGTTCCATTTGTATTCAAGTTGAAATACTTTCCAAATTTCTTTGAGATTTTTTTGCAACTCATTGAAAAATTTTAAATGTATATTTAAAAATTTAAATGTATATTTAAGTCTCCATTCACATGGGCTTTTCCCTTATATCTTTGTTATTGATTTTTACCAAAATTGAATAAATGTCACACATTATACTCTGTAGGCAGAGTGTTCTATTTTTAAACTAATTTTAAGACATATTTATACTCAATTTTGGTACAATATTTGTGTTATCTCAAAATAATATATATCCTAAGGTTTAGGGGTACAATATTTCATACATCTACTAAACCTATTAGTCATGCTGCTTAAATCCTATTTATAGTTTCTGAATTTAGCGTTCTTATTGTCATTTTTTTCTTACTACAAAACAGACATCTATTTCACTTTGCTGTTCTGTTGAATTTGCTGCTCTGTGTACATTAAGGCCATTATTTGTTGCATACAATGAGTGCTCAAAATATATGGGGAATGTTTAACTTTTCAAAAATTTATTACAGTGAAAGATACATTGCCATTAATCCCCCCAAAATACTCCTATTCACTTCAAACGCACTTGTGTCATTCTTGCCACTTTCTGAAACAGTTCGGGAAGTACTTTTTCATGAGTGTTTTTATGAGGTGTGATCAAAAATATGGTGAATGATGTTGCTGAATACCATCCAAGGGAAAGGTAAGTTCTAAAAAGAATGGGGCTGGAGATTTAGCTCAGTGGTGCCACTGCCTGCCTTGCAAGTGCAAGATCCTGAGTTGGATCCCCAGTACCAAAAAAAAAAAGATTGTCATATGTCCTCATCCTCCTATTCATCAGATATAACATCATGGAACTCCTTTCTCTTCTCCAAAGTCAAAATGACCATGAAAAATAAACAGTTTGAATGGATTCAGGACATCAAAGCAGACACTATAATACAACAAAAGACATTCAAGAAAGAGGACTTCCATGGGCCGAGAATTTAGCTCAGTGGTTTCGTTGCCTGCTGTGCAAGCTCAAGGACCCGAGTTCAATCCCTGTACCAAAAAAACAAAAAAAAAAAAACCACACAAAAAAAAAAAAAAAAGAAAAGAAAGGGGACTTCCAGAACTGCTTCAGAAAGTGGCAAGAATAATGAGATAAGTGTGTTTGAAGCAAAAGGGATATGCTGACAGGGATCAATAGTAATGCATCTTTTATTGTGACACTTTTAAAAATGTATATACACACCATAGTTTTCTATCATACCATTAGAATTCTGGCATCTTCTCCTCCTTGAAGTTATGCAATGTTGTGTGCACTTTCGGTCAGTGGCATGTTGATTCCGAGTGAGTGCAAGTCACTGCACAGTTCCCATCTTTTTGTCCTGAGACTCAAGGGACAAGAAAGAGCATCTATTATCTTGGGTCTCTCTGTGACCAGTATGGGCACTGTACATATAACAAACCCATAACAAAATTTAAAGAGACAAACACTTCACACTTTACTTATGTAAACTCTCTGAGATACTAGGGGGGGTTTTTCGTACCAGGGATTGGACTCAGGACCTTGTGCTTGTGAGGCAGGCACTGGAGCCACTGAGCTAAATCCCCAGCCCTATAGGGTTTTTTTAATGAGCCATAGCCGGTTATGAGATCTTGATGAGTGCGGGATCAACCTCTTGAAGTAGGGTGCTGCTAACATAAAAGACCTAATATAACCTTGGCTTAATATTAGATTCATTGTTAATGAGCAAGAGGACATATCTTTAATTGCTGGTGATCAAATTAAGAAGTGCAAAAGCATTTGGTATACTGTCACCAAGGATAACTTGGAAAATACATCACATATTTGAGGATTTTGTTAATCCAGGGAGAGAAGATTTTAACTGAAAAATATTAGTGTTCCATTTGACATTTTAAAAAATTGCTATCAGAAAATAATTGCCTATTTTGTGAATAGGAACAAAAATGACTAGAAAGTCTAGAAACTCAGGGGCTTACAGAATTAACTGCCACAGGCACCCCCTTCACACCAAAGAGTATTTGAGTATCAAAACTTGATTGACCTCAACCTTCAGGCTAAGATTATCTCAAGAGCATCGCTACCAAGTCCTGCCAAGGCTTGAGACTGGGTTCTATTTACAGATAAAAGTCCCACTGAAAGGTTTACAGCTATTAAATCCCCTCAGTTTGATGAAGTCACTCAAAGCAGAGAGGCAAAATTTCTAACTTTCCTGATAAAGTCTCATGCTCAAAGTATCTGCTATTAAGTCCAGAAAGAAAGGCATGGTGGGTAAAAGCAATGAAAAACAGTAAAGTCAAGAAGGGTGACTGGCAAAGAACTGTGAGTCATCCGCAGGCACATAAAGCTGACTGCAGTCACATAGAACCCTGAATTTTAAAAGAGCTGTACTTTTGAAAAAACTGTCAGTTAAGACTGGCTCATTTGTTTTGAGATAAGTTAAAAAGGAGGCCAGGCATAAAGAATCACTGGGCAGACAACCCCAAAGAGTGTCATAAGGGACCCCGACTTTGCTTGCTTTGCAAACAGAAGTGAAACTTAATTTGAGTTATTTCTTGTAAATTCCTATATTAAAGAAAAAACAAACTTAAACTCCACCAGTCAGAAGCAGCCCACAAAATTAGCTTTCCAACAGTTCAAAGCAAATGAGGCAACTGTTGTCCGTACCAAGGAAGTATTATCTCTGCTGCACTTCTTTGTCTTTCTTATCTAGGTCTCCCCTTTATGTCCTCTGGGGAAGCTCCTGAGCCACTTCTGGTTTGGAGTTGCTGATTTATGAATCTTTGATCAAATAAAATTTTTAAATTGTATTGTTCTTCTCAATCCATGTTTTATAAAAGTTGAGCTAACATCCTTTTCCAGAGATTTATTTCATCATATTGCAAAGAGAAAATACAGAAAATACAAATATCTTAAAGATAGGACTTTATGTTTTTTCTTCTACTTCTAAAATATTTATATTCTTCCTCCTTCCCAGGACATCTTCCACTTCATATGGAACTAAGAGAGCCCTGTAGCAGCTCAGGAAGCCCAGGAAATAACAATAGCAATCAGCTAAGTCTTCATATTAACTACTGGAAAGACTATCACCACGCAAGATAATGAAGCAAGTAAGTGGTAAATTAAAAAATATGTAAAGTTTCCAGTCAGAGATCAAGCAAAATATCATTTTTTCAATTTTTCCAGTGCTAGACAGCTCTGAAAGGAACACCCATGGAAATGAGAGGGGTCCCCAGCGAGGAATATATTCCAAGCTGAGCCGATGAGAGTGAGGTCACTGAAGCAGATACCTCATGTTTTCCCTCCCACAGCAGCCATGGATTCCATTGTTAACACCACCAGGAAATTGTCCTCTGATGAATTTAGCTTCTTTGCAGAGAGAATTCTCAGGTTGTAAAATGAATTTGCACATTTAATTAATATAATAACAAAGGGATTGATATTTGTTTCATTATTTCTGTTACAAATTATATTTAAAGAAATATTAGCTTACTGTGGAATAGTCATATCAATCATTATAAAATCATAACTATCATTTTTCAAATGACTCAGCTAGCTATTTTCATTCCAGCAAATGTTTTATTTCTTTGATGAGGGCCACAGGTGATAATTGTCCATATTCAAAAGAGTAGTCAAACAATAAAGTCTAATGTTCTCAGGTGCAAATACTAGCAAGCTTTCCTTTCAAAGCTTTGACTTTTTTGTTTAGGCTAAAATGCAGTTTATGAACACATTACAGTCCCCAGATGGGAGATTAACGTGGGATTGGAGAGTGGAAATGCCTGGAAATTTCTGATCTTAGAGACGGCAATCCAGCATCAGTGCCATGAGCGGCATCCTCTATTATCAAACTGTTTTGGGAAAGTTAAGATAACCTTTTTATTAACAAATTTCTTATCGACTAAAGTAAGATTATTTTCAGGTTTAAACATCATAGCAAATTTATAGGATTTAGGAGAGTACAAAAGTAGGCACAATGAAAGTATAAACTTAATTCGTTTATAATTTATTTGGGTTTAGTTCTTCATTGTTTACTCCTCAAGTTGAATATGTGCTTCATTTATTTAGGGACACCCCCACCCCATGTAATAATGAATATGAAGCCTTAGTTTTAGCTGGTTTTCTGAAGTTTTATTGTAAAGAAATCTGTTTCTTGTTGATTTCTATTTTTCTTTTACTTATTGCCTTTGTCACTTGCTAATCACTTGGACAAAATACCCATAATTTAAGGGAGGAAAGGTTTATTTTGGCATACAGTAGCGGTTTCAATCCATATTCTGGCCCCTCCAAGGCAGGACAGCAGAGGGGCATGGTGGAGGTGAGCTGCTCGTGGAATGGCACCCAAGAGAAAGAGAGTCAAGGGGTTTCTGGGAAGGGAGCTACTGTAGACGCTCCCAGGCCACGCCCACAGGGACCCGCCTCTTCTGACCAGGCTCCACCTCCCAATTTGACATTTAGCTGCAAACTCAGCAGTGGACTAATCCTCTGATGATTATCACGGCCCGATGATCCATTCACCCCTTAAAAACCCCACATGTGAGCATATGAGGCTGTGAGAGGGACATCTAGGTATAATCCATAGCATTTAGAAACCTAGTTATAGCGAGTAGTGTAATTCCAGAGTTTTAAATTGATTTAATGTTTTATTAATTTATGTTCTGTGGAGTCTGCTCTGTAGAACGTGTTGAGAAGCATCTTTGTGCTGGAGTGCACATCCACATGTGTAAGTATTACAAGTATATTTCAAATAATAGTGTACTGTTTACTGTCAAGTAGAGTTTTCTACATAAGGGTATGCTATTGATTTTTCTAATTTTCCCTATCATTTTTAATTCTGTTCGATATTACACTGATGAAATGTCCTATAAGTTTTTCTATTTGGTGATGCATCAGGTTCTCTTTGTGATTTTTTTTGTTTTGTTTTTCATTATCTATTTAGATAATGCATTAAGAGTGTTTAAATTCATAAATATTTTGTATTTTTCATGAATAATACTTGGAAATAATCCTTATATATCCGTTGGTGCAATTCACTTTAAACATTAGCTTTTCTAATATTTCTTTAATTTGGATAGTATATTAGTTGTATTTCAGTGAGATATAGCAAATGTAAACAAATAAACAATTCTAGTAAATTCACCATATGGAATAGTACCTAGCTCTCTAACTAAAGCACACATAGATAAGTTTTGGGCACAAATATGTCCAAGACAGCAGTGTGATTCCACTACTAACTAAAAAGAGAATATAGATATTGGGAAACAAGTAATGGATTGTTTATAATTAGTGTATAGTATATTTCTACACATTTCTTTTTATCAGTGTGGTTTTTTGCTTTAGTTGTGACTTTGTAAGCAGAATATAACTTTTAAAAATGTATTATCTCTTTTTCAATAAGTAAATAAATTTATTTAAACTCATGGCCATTTCTGATAACAATTTTACATTTATCTGAACATTTTGCTAGTTATCATTCTTTCTTTGTTCTATTTTCTTACTTTGAGATTGAATAGATGGGAGTTAAAAAATTCATACCTTCATCTATTTTAAATTTCTATTTCTGTATTAAAGCCATTCCAGGAATTAATGAGTTAAAACAGCAGTGCTTATTTTTTTCTTATTATTGTACAGATTGCCTAGGCTGGGTAGGGCTTTCTTAGAGTCTTTCATGTTCTTGCTGTCAATAGTGACAACTGACACCAGAGTCATTTGAAGGCTCACATGTGCTTACGCCCAAGATCGATCATCAGTGCAGTGGCTGGAGGTTCATGCAGATGTCGTGACACACTGGATAGGAACTGTCAGTGAAGCCGGCTACAATGGCTGCTTCCTGTGGCTTGGGCTTCTCCCCTCCTGGTGGCCTGTTCTGCTCAGTGAGTGCTCCAACGTGAGAAGTGACTGCCGCCAGAACCTTTCAGCTGGAACTGGAAACTGGCACGTCACTCACACCAAAGCAGTTACAGAGCTTGTTTGGGTTCAAATAGAGGGAGGTTAGCCCTTTTCTTGATGGGGAAGTGTGTGTATCAAGTACCCACAATGAATCTAATCCTTGTATGCCACAAAAAGAAATAATAATAAAAAATAAAAATGGGAGAAGGAGAACTAGAGATGGAGCAAGGATAAAGCTTGGGAAGGGGAAGGGGAATAAAAAGAATCAAGATCGGTTAAATCCATGTACCTACTCCCTAAGGTGAATGTAAACATCGTGCACTGCAAACATGAACTAATAAAAAGACAAAAATGTGGCCATTTTAAACACAGCATATCATCTATTATGTTCACAATTAAACTAATTTCTCTAATTATTCAAGTTATCAAAACTTGTTATTAAACACTATTTTTATTTAAAAGAAAAATTTAATGTATCTGTCCTATTTTCTTCTGATCATAACTAAGCCCTTTGTATCCAGTTGTACGCCATTCTCATACAGTTCTCTACATAGTCCACTAACATGATAGATTCCACAACTTTTCTAATATTTGAAGCTTTTTCCTGTAGCGGAAATTTAGTAACACAAACTTGGGCTAGATATGCTGAAAATCCACTGAAAATTATAAAAGATAATGAATAAACCATAATAATAGCAGAAGTTCACAAATACTTTTCTTTAACAAATGATATATAAATAAGAAAACCAATGAATGAAATAATATAAATATACTTAATATTATACATG
>NW_004624752.1:26727456-26741140 GCF_000247695.1 Heterocephalus glaber
TTTTCTTTTAGGGCTTGGAATATGTCACTCCAAGCTCTTCTTGCCTTGATGGTTTGTGTTGAGAAGTCTGCTGTAATTCTGATGGGCTTTCCTTTGTATGTGATTTGTTTCTTTTCTCTAACTACTTGTAGAATTTTGTTCTTCTGTTGGATTTCTGGAATCTTAATTATTATATACCTATGTGCACATTTTTTTTTTATCAAGGCTATTTGGAGTCCTATATGCCTCACTCATCTGTATGTCAAGTTCTTTTCCCCTGCTTGAGAAGTTTTCTGCAATCACTTCTGTGAACAGTTTTCTTTTTATGTCATCTGCACTCTCTCCTGTTTCTTCATTGACTCTGATTAGTCCTATGTTATTCTTCTTTGCATCATCTAGCAGCTGCTGGATTGATTTGTCATGGTCCCTTACTATTTTAAAGCAATTTTTCTTTTCCTTGTCACTAATTGCAATCTTATCTTGTATATCTGAAATTCTGTCCTCACATTGGCTCATTCTGCTGCGGAAACTTTAAATGAAGTTTTTAATCTCCTGGAAACCTGTTTGTATCTGTTTTATGGATTCCATTTGTTTCCTATGTTGGGATTCGATCATGTTCCTCAGCTCCTCTATTTTTTCATCTGTGTCCTCTCTAGATTTATTCATCAAGTCTTGCACTATGGGCACAATCTCTGCTGTTAACTGAGAAATTATTTCTCAATTCATTTTTTCCAGATCCTTTTTTGTTGCCAGTTCAGGGACTCCAGGCAGTTGAGTATCAGATTGTTCCATCTTGTTTCCCTTTGGGATAGCTTTAGGTGATCTGGGAGTCTTGTGTTGAGACTTGTTTAAGTGTCTTCTCATTTCAATGGGGGGTTGTGTGCTGCTGGCACTGTGCAGCTCACCTCCTTGGTGCTGGTGGGGCTCTGCTCCTCTGTGCTGGTGGCAGTGTTATGTCAGCCTGAAAGACTTGACTGCTCAGTGCTGGGTGCCTCTGCTTCTGTGCGCTGGGGCCATGCATGTTTCGAGTCCTCCTATGTGTGACTATGGGTAGCATATTAATATTAACTACTCTTGTAGATGACCTTTTAAAGGATAATTGGGATGTGTTATGTACATGTGCCAACTCCCCACAAGAGATGTAGTCATTTTGTGATGCAAATGTGTAGTAATAAAAATAAGACCTGAAAAAAAAAGAATTTAAGATGTGTTATAGATATACCAGTTCCCTATGATGAATGTAATCATTATGTACTGAAAACATGTACTAATAAAAACTTTTAAAAATTAAAAAAATAAATGGGCTGAACTGCATTTTTTCTAATCTCAATGAGTATATAATTCTAGAAAGCTGAGGAGACTGGTCAAAGAGATGTCATCAAGGCATGAATCTGTGAATTCCTTCCCTTGCTTCTAGTCTTTTATCTAAGAGAGGATCCTACACCCTGCACATAGACCTTGGATTACATTGTTGGATGCCTAGAACTGAAGAAGAAGGCCCTGCTCTCTGTCCCTGTTGGGATGAGGTTGCAGTCTCAGCTCACTGTTGTGTTAGAAATGTCAGGAGATGACACTTCTTCTGCATTCATAGAGAAAGGCAATCTTAGCTTCTTTTTAATGAGATACAAAGCATCATAAATATCTTTGTAGTTAAAGATATGCAGAAAGCAGATAAGCATACATTTTTAAATTAGAGGAGTTAGTTCAAGTGATTAATGAATGATTCACTCTTCTTCAAGTTGAGCATGAAGATTTTTTTCTTTCTTAACAGGGACATTTTTCTCCTGTTTAAGAACATTGGTGGAACCATAAAATATAAATGTATTTTACTATTTCAGGGTGCACAGTTGCTAAGGCTAAATCCTGAATATTGGTATGTGTGACACATGTATTTTCCAAAGAATGGGCACTGCAGTTTCTTTCATACCTACACATGTATTAAATGATGCTACTAGGACCAGGACACATGTTGTGAAGAAACCCCTCATGTGTTGTAGACTCCTGCAGTTAGTTTTTATAAATAATTGGGTTTGTAATTGTCCTAGACAATTTGAATCCCAAGTTTTCTCAGTTATTTACTGTCTTTGACATTTAATACATTTCCATCTTTTCATGGCTATACAGCCATCGTTATTTATCATTCTGTTGTTCTTTGCACAATAAAAATGCTTTATTTTCATTAGCTCTTTGAGTACTTATAAAAGACTTTTGTTTTCTTGCACTCTGCATAGTTTCCATTTAACAGAACAAAATATTAATACTATTGACCTTCGTGAAGCCATATACTTCTAAGTATCAGCACCATCAGGAAATAAAATTGATAATATAAGAGACAGAAAGAGAGACACATACAGTGGTACCTCGGTTCACAAACTTCATTTTTTTCATGATTTTGGAAAAGGTGTTCACTTTTGTGTTTGTGTGGGAAAGATGGTCATGATCATGTTTGTCACCCAATACAGAGTTTGCAAACAAAAACAAAATTTTACCAAATGATGCTGTTTTGAACCAAATTATTTGCAAACGAAAGCATTCATAAACCAAAGTGCCACTCTAATAAGTTCAGAGGGAGTGGGAAAAGTAGAGAGTGAGAAAGCAACCTTACTTAAAATAGCAATTTAAAATTCCTGTTTGCTTAAACCATATTCCAAGGCAGCATACTGCTTTCTCTGTCCCTAACTTTAAGAGAAGTATTTTCACACAATTTTTTCTTGATTATTGACCATTCTTAATATAACATGACTATCATTTTATAAAAGCTTGAGAATTTTTCAGAAAGGTACTGAGTATACTTAACAATTTTGGGAGAAACAATCTTATGTAAACAAACTCTTGCATACATTAATAGTCTACCAAGTATAGTTTCCTATTTGAAGCATCTATAGTTTCAATTGTAGAAGGTAATCATCTGATAAAATACAATGTAAATCTCTGATTATAATAGGAAAATATTTGTCTTTTGAGTAAAGAAACCCAGAAGTGATTTAACTTTATGATAGAAGAAATAAGGACTGGATTTTGCTTCAATTTTGATAATTTTATTTTATGTCAGAATAAACTCAGTTTATACTTAATTTATTTCTGATAGTCTCAAACATGTCTTTTTACATTTTATAAAATAAGTAAAGACTTATTGAAATCATGATCCTAACACATGACACATTTTCTATTAAGCTAATACATTTAAGCTGTAACAAACATCTCTCTTCTGCATAGGTTCCACCCAAGACCATCTGTAGACTTAAGAGAAGAAATACGTGTTGAAATTTTGCAGGATAAGCATTGTTCCTATGAGGTCTGATGAAAAGAATGGAGAATGATTAAATAAAAATGTATTACAGTAAAAAACAAACTGACCTCAATCCTCCTCAAAATAACCTCCCCTTCACTTCATATATATTTATCCCATCATGCTTGCCACTTTTGGAAGCAGTCCTGGGAGTCCTTTTTTGACTGTGTCTTTAGTTGCCCTATCATGGCTGCCTCAGTGTCTTGAATTGATTAAAACATTTATTTTCATGGTCATTTTAACTTTAGGCAGAGCCAGAAGTCCCATGGTGCTGGATCTGCTGTAGAGTGTGAGGACACTGTGTTGTTTCTAGGAGCCTGCCTTTTTGTTGGATGGCACATCGGAGCAGCATTCACTGTATTTTTTTAATCACATTTCATAAAAACATTCACAAAGGAGGACTTCTAGAACTGTGTCAGAAAGTGGAAAGAAGGATAAGTATGTTTGAAGTGAATGAGAGTACTTTGAGAGGTTTAATGGAAATGTGACTTTTTTGGAATAAATTTTTAAAATGTAAATATTCACTATATATTCAATTACCCCTTGTATCTCTGTCACCTGCTTTCTCCATTCCTGTTTACTCTTTTCATTTCACTTTCTGCCAATTACTCCTGGGATCCTAGCAATTTAGTTCTTTCTGCATCATCACTTCCATAGTTTCAGGAGTTTATACAATAAACCAGTTGCTAGAGTTTATGCAATAAAAAAGTGTTGGTTATTATATACAAAAGAAAATATAGCTCAATAGATAACATAAAACTGTTATTTCAAGACTATTCTTAGAGTTTGGGGGACTTCATGATAGTTGGAGGAGTGTAGGCCCTGTATATTGGGCTGCCAAATGGCCTATTAAAATTGAGTTGGTTTCCTCCAACTGTGTCTTCTGCAGAATTTAGCTCCCTTGCTGAATGTGTTCCATTTCAGTACAGATTTGCTGTGCTTCAGCTGCCCAGCAGGTGGGGAATGGTTAAGGGAATCTTCCTTCTCTGACAGATCCTGGGTGTGAGGAAAATTCTCATTTTGAATCAAGAGAGCAAGAAAAAGCACCATGGACCAGAGTAGGAGATTTATGCTTCTGTGTCAGCCTCTCTTGTTTTGACATCTGTCTACCAGGACATAATCTCAAACTGTAGCAATCACCAGAAACTGAGAGCCTTTGGTAATTTCCCTGGAGATTTTACTTCATAAACTGAGAAATCGACTCATTTCTAAAACAATTCGCTGTTATGTATTCCAATGAGCCCAGGACTTAAACACCAGGTAAAACCCCAGGTTTCTGTGTTTCCTTTATTGTTCATTGTGGAGCCATGTTTCTTTAGTGAATTCCAGAAAAGAATTAAGAAGAGAGATGCTGTTGTGTTGCCCCTTTATGTTCCTATTTCTCCCAAGCACCTTGTTCGCTTAGCAGAATCTACTCTTGGGAAAGATGGAGAATATGGCACTAGCACACAAAGATATGTCAGGTTTATGTGCTGCTCAGGATTTTCAGAATGTGGGTAGACACCAAACTATACCATTCCTTCTCAGGGAGTGTATTTGCATTCCATGCCCACTGGCAGAATTTCAGGCCTGGTTGGTGGAGAAGGATGAGTATTTCCACAGCCTTGGTGGAATTCTATGTTAGGAGCACTACTTGAGTATGTTAACAGGATTCTCGATGTCTTGAGAGCAATACTTAGCAATACAAGTGAATAAAATTGCTTTACTCAACTATAGACCAAAATTTAAAACTCCACAGGAAGCAATGAGTCCATCTCAGGGTATCTCTGTAAGTTTCTTCTGTCCAGTTCCCGATGTCCTACTAGAGGATTGATATGCTTTATGATATTGGTTTTAGTTTACAGGAAAGGACTTATTATGAATGATGAGTTCAGCCACAAAATCTAGAAAAATTAGCCCCAACATTTAGGAAATAATCTGTTTCATCCCTCAGGTTCATCTTCTAATAACACATGACTGGAATTTCAGTAAATAAAGTTCTTATATAATGAAGCCATCTTTTATTTTTTTACTTTTTCCTGTTCCTCTAGGATATGGATTCCAGTCCAATCTATCTATTCTTACTGGTGGGAGGGACTAATGAGAGCCATCAGATTTTCAGAAGTATAGAACCTGCAATTAGATCGGAAACTGTAATGTCAAAGCACTCTGGAATAGAAGGTCCCAGTTTTAATACTTCACTTCCCAGGTGCTCAAGGAAGTACAGGAATGCTAGTCACTTGAAAAATTATTTTTCTCTTTCAATACTTTGATTTCTTCTTTTAAAAGAGTAGTTATTACCAGGGATGCTAATTACAACAGGTGAATAAATTTTTAGTTAACATTCTTTCCTCTTGTTATTGTTTATCTTTCCGATGATCTAGATCTCTGTGTCTAAATCTGTTTTTTATAAAATCTATTATTAAAGATTCTGCTAATCTTCAGTCATTTTATAGTAAGAATTCAGAGGGTTTCAGGCTTGCATTAAATTGTTAGTAAATTTTAAAATTTCAATCTCTTGCGGTTCAAAATTGCCTTTGTTTTTATGGTTTATGGGTCTGAACCATAACTTAGTAACTGCTATCAGTGACTGTGTATGTGAACCCATAGTATTGAATTGGTAGGATAAGTCATCCATACAACCTCTTTGTATCAAACCTTACTGATACTAGAAGCAAACCAGAAAAACAGATGCAACATTTATTTGAGGAGGAGACTATTTCCACAAGCAGTGGCTTCTAAAAGTATACATATTTTCAATGGTAGAGGTGTAGCTCAGAGGCAGAAAGATTGTGCAGCATGAACAAAACCTTGAGGTCAGATCCCAGAACTGTAAAAACTGTTTCCACTCATTAATATGTGTTCCAATCTAAGGTCAAGATAAAGACAGGAGGCTAAAGTGAGTCAGAAACACAACTGTATTGTGAAATCACAACATATTCTGAGAGCATCAACCCAGTCATAAAGGAATGGAAGGGAGGAGTTACCTTGTATTATGAGGCTACGTCATGCATTTGTTAACTCCATGCATATTATTTAACAAAAACACGAAGATGAATTATCAGAATATTTCACATCATGATAAAAGAAGTACAGAGACATACAAAACAAAATTATGAAGGAATTAATTTTAAAAATCTGGAAATTCAGGCTGAGAGCTTCAGAGGAACAGGTAGTACCGTAAATGCCTGAGATGTCAAACAAAGTTCTATTTCCAGGAGAAGGCTGCCAAGAATAAGCTCTCTCCAAAATTATGGGTGTGAAGAAATTCAGAGAATCCCATGCAAAGGGACACAGCCTTTGAGAATATCATGATTTTTAAAAATTGATTCTATATTAGAATTTTTCTCCCATAAATTATTTTAACTGAAGCCATCAAAGAGTTCAGTGCCCAGCAGTTGGTGAAGGAATGGAGAAAA
The DNA here is from genome assembly GCF_000247695.1 of Heterocephalus glaber. The sequence goes on from NW_004624752.1 coordinate 26,734,123, forward strand.
ATCCTTCCTGTCTCTAAGTAAGTTCTGGATGGGAGCAAGAATAAGTTGGGGCTGCTTGTGCAGAAATTAGAGAGCCCTCTGATGCTGATTTGTGCAGTTCAAAGATGAGGAAAGTAGCTGCTACCTTGTATCAAATATTAATTTTTCTGTAGTACCCACCATTACTGACTCAGTGGTTTTCATTATATCTTCCTATAGGAAGGATTTTCAACCTTGGGGCCATTAACATTTTGTGCCAGATAATTCTGTGCTGTGAAGGGTTGTCATGAATGTTGTAGGATGGATGCAATGTCTTTGTTCTGTGTCACTATTACAAAATACCTGAGGCTATATACTTTATAAAGGAAAGATGTTTATTTGGCTCATGATTCTTGTGGCTGGAAATTCCAAATAGCATTGCCCCATCATTTGGGTGGAAGGTATATAATGCCAGAGAGGAAGTGAGGGAACAAACAGAGAAAGCCAAACTTGTCTTATCATAACCCATTCTTGTAGGACTACTTAACCCACTGTGCCAGGCTTTCTTCAAGGACATGGCATTAGTCCCTCTTGAGAGTTGTGCCCATACTCTCTAATGACATTTAGCTAATCCCCAGTTCTTGAAGACTCAATGCCTGTCAATATCATTACATCGAGGAGCATGCTTCTTCCCATGAAGCCTTGGGAAACAAAGTGTATGTATATCCAGGCCACTGCAATCAACATCCCTGTGCAGTTACCAGACAAAATACAGGGTACTAAGTTCAACTTGAATTCAAGATAAGTAACCTATATTTGTTATTGTCTATCAAATTACAGACATCCTCAGGTTTAAAATAGAACTGTCATAAGAGACTTCTATTAGGATGTATTTATATTATACTTATTCTAAGATATTCTTATAAAAATTTATACTTTTTTAAAATCTGAAATTCAAAGTTAACTTGGTGTCCTATGTTTTAATTTTTGAAATCTGGCAATCCCATACTAGCTGGCAATAGCACTCATTCCCTCAACTTTTACAAGTAAAACTATATCCAGACATGAGTATGTGTCCAATAGGAGGCAAAGTTGTCCTGTGTTGAGAACCAGTACCCTAAAGAAATTGCATCCTTTCCACATCAGAATCTCATGATCTTATATATATATTTTGTTCTGTTTTGTTGTTGATGTTTGAGACAGGGTCTTGCTATGCAATTCAGACTGTCTTTGAACTCACTGTGTATCCAAGGCTGAGCGCCTGGAACTCACAGCGATCCTCCTGCCTCAGCCTCCTGAGGGCTAGGATTACAGGCATGTGCCACCATGCTTGACTAAATCTAATTCTGTACAATTGAATATTTAAATTACCTTCTGCAATGTTAAAAATTTTATGTATTGAAATTATTGTTCAGAACAATACTATTTCCTTGCAATATCTTATTTTCTCTCTTAAAGAAAATCCAAAGTTTGAACCCTATTACTCTATTTTAATGATTTATTGTTCCTCCTTAATTTACTATTGTATGTTTTATTTGCATTTTTCTTAGACCTGTAAGTTTTTGGTTTTTTATTTTATTTATTTATTTACTTATTTATTTATTTTTGGTACGGGGAATCGAACTCAGGTCCTTCCACTTGTGAGGCAGGCAGCGAAACCACTGAGCTAAATCCCCAGCCCTGACCTGTAAGTTTTACATGCTTCTTAATTGTTTTTTTTCCTTTATTTTATGGTTCTAGCCTTGAACCTAAGGATTTCATGCACTCTTGGCACACATTCTACCACTGAGCTATGTCCATAGCCGCTAATTGCAATTATGAAGAAGAGCCATCCTTCTAGAATTTAATTCTGCAACCTGAGTGTTTCCCCTGATTTGCTTTTCCTTTGAAATAATCATTTTTATTTCTTCTTTGTGGTGACTTTTATCAAATATGACCTTATATTAGCTACTATCACCTCTTGGAATCTTACTCCTTTTCTATTACATGTCCCTGCCTTAATTATACAATTAACCAACTGAGTACAATTTAATTTTCACCTCAAAGATTTAGATTCTAGAGTCAAGTTTTTCTAGTTTTAATACCTTTTATTAGTCAAGATTGTTTAACCTTTTTTATTTAAAATACTTACAGAATGAGGTGGCTACTTGGAAATGATTTGTACTAATGTGTGCCTTTAAATCACTTTATTTTTATACTCTCAAAGTTTCAAACTGTAGACTCCTTTAACTATTTTCACTTGACTTCTACTTTTAAATTATCAATTGAACATCATTCTTAGGATGACCATTTTAAAGATTATGCAGATTATTAAAGATTATGTAATAAATCTTTACACATTTGTGCCTATAAATCTGTTCACATATATATATTAATATACATAAGTACATATCATTATCCATCAGGTATTTTAATTCCATTCTAACATTTATCCAACATATGAATAAAATGTATAAATGGAATGATTTATAATATAGTGCTTAATGTAAAAGTAAAGTACAAAAAAATTTTTAAAAGTAAAAAGTAAATTACAAAATATCAATCCTTTCTGTTTAATTAAAATCAAGCAGGTATTTTCAGTAATGTTCAATAGCATATCATAGGCCAGACCTGGTGGTACATGCTTGAAATCTCAACACTCTGGAGGCTGAGGCAGGAAGATTGCCAGTTTGAGCTCAGCCTGCGCAATTTAAATGCTTAGTGAGATCTTGTATCAAAATAAATAAAAAGGACTGGGGATGTCACTCAGTGTGAAGACCTTGAGTTCAACCCTCAGTACTGTGGGGGGTGGGAGGGAGGAGGTAAGGAAAGAAAAGAAAAAGAGAAAAAAGAAAAAAAAAGAAGAAACAAAATATATCATAGAACATGAGAGCAGGAAAGGTTCTGAAAGGGACAAATGTGAAGTCCTTCTTTTCCCTTCCCTTTTTTTTTTTCCAAAGCATCATCAGTCACATCAGGTTCGTTCCTGGGAATGCGGGGTAATCTCTTCCCTGCCACACTTCAGCTTTCTCAGGACACAGAGAGAAGCCGGTTTCAGCTTGGTGTTCCATAAAATCAAAAGAAATGGATGAACAGATGGATACAAAAATACTGATATATGAGTGAAAATCTTTGCCACCAAATGTCTAGAATAAAACAGTTAAAAAGTATCATAACATGGCTGATGTAAAGTATAATGAAGAGAAATAGGAATGAAATCATAGCTTTAATGGATCTTATGTGGGCCTCCATGCTTGAATTCCTTGAATACATGCCCTGTAGCTTCATCTGCTTGGTGTGGCTCCACTAGGAGAAGACTAAAAGTAAAAAGGAGGTCAGGGACACCACAAGAAAGATGACGAGGGCCATGTTAAGGAGAATAAGATAAGTTAAGCAATCATAAAAAATCTTCATATAATTGAATGTGAAGTTTTTTTCATCCAATTTTGTGTTGAGACATTTTTGAAAGCATCAAGGAAAATGAGACTCACACAGAAAGAAAGTACTGTGCCCAGGACTATAATAAGAAGCACCATGCGCATCCTCTGTTTCAACCAGAGGAAAATCGGGTTGGAGAAGTTAGCTATCTTGAAGAAATAGAAGAGAGTGAGGCAGGTGGTGAAGGCTGTGGAGAAGTAGTTGGATCCGGTCGAGAAGATGACAACACTCATCAGTATACTCTTAGAGGAAAATAGGTTCACATGTACTGAATCCAAAGAGATAGCCAAAATTGTTGTCCAAAGAAAACATAGCCTAGACCTGGCCAAGCACGTGAGAATAAAATCAGTCAGGGAGATCTTCCGATTTCTGACCCAGTCGATGCCATTTACCAGTGCAATGAATCCATTTCCAAAAATCCCCATTATGAATTCCACAATCAAAATGATCAAAGACAAAGTCTCTAGTATGCGCGACATTTCTGTTCCTAGAGAATCTCTGCCTTCAATTCAGTGTTGGCTGATTCTAGATGAACTGGTATAGAATTATGTTTCCAAAGCTGTAATGTCCAGTGAATGTCTTCTTTCTCCATTACTGATGGCTGCGGGAAGAGTCTGGAATGTGCCTAAGGTAAGCTCACAAATAAGGTCTCACCTGATTCATAAAATCTACACCTACTTAAAAAAAAATCAGTAATTTACTTTCAAGGCTTATATTGTACTCTATGCTGCTATTGGCATATTTATATTCTACATATAAAACTTTGCATTGGAATTTGAATCCCCATTTGCGAACGTGCAAAATATAGATGGGTTTTCTTCTACAATTTTATATTGTCATCATTCTTTCCTTAAAATTTATTCATTTTTATCCATTTACTCATTTTTCTTTCATTCCCTACCCTGGAGCTAGAAACCTTAGGCCCATATCGAGAAAATGTAGTGCATATCTAGATTTCATGATCAATATATGTCTTCACTATCAACCCAAAACCTGTAGATCATTTATATAACACCTTAGGTTTAGGAAAATAGAGAGAATCCACTTTATGTCATAATCACCAAATCTTGTGAGTCTCTGGAAGTTTAAGAACATGCCAAAAATTATTTGCCACCCTTTTTAGGACATCTGATGTTTTTGTTATACCATTCCTTGAATCTTGGATGCTTTTTGACAACTTCAACTAAAGAAAATTGGCAGAAATGTTCTACAGGAATTTTGAAGCTAAATTATACAAAGCTGTGGACTCTACTCTTGATCACTGGGATATCTGGTCCTGGAACCCCAACCCATATGGACATCATTGGATAAGTCTGAGGCCACAGGGCCCAAACAGCATGGAGGCCACAGGTAGGCTCATGGTCAACAGTCTCACCTGAGCCCACCTCTAAGTCTTTTTAAATCCCCAGCACTATACTTGTAAGCATAGAACATTTTGTATTTTAATTGTCCAAATTCACATATTTCTCTCTTTCGTTCAGGTTAATTTCAACTAAACCCTCAAAAGAGTTCTGCAACATCACTAAAAGTGTTCGGTAGCCATATGGAGTTCATGGACTGCTCCATAACTAGCTCTCACACCCAATATTTCCATCATTGCTCAATATTCTCTTTCTCACCTAGGCTATAGATGACTTCAGTTCCCAGTATTTTTGTTTGTTTGTTTGTTTGTTTTTGGTACCAGGGATCGAACTCCAGTCCTTGCACTTGCGAGGCAGGCAGCAGAACCACTGAGCTAAATCCGCAGCCCCAGTTCCCAGTATTTAAATGCACAAAGTCATCCAGGTATTCCTGAGAAGGTTGTACACATAACTAAACAAAAGATGCCATCCTGCTACAACCTATCCTAAGAACTGACTTCTAGAAACCACATGTATTAGAATGGTGGTTGTTTCCATCATGAAGCTTGGGCTGGTTATATTATACAGCAGTAAATTATCAGAGTAAAACTATTAACATTAGAAGGCTAAACATATTTTGTTACTTCAAATTTCCAATGTCTCAAGTGGAGCTACACATAACATCCTCAGTTTCCTTACAGAATGTGACTTGTGCAAATTTTTCAAAACTTTCCCATACATTGAACTTAATTTCCTTAACCTGTCTTTATTCTGATGGTATCAAACAAAGAAAGGTCAAATCATCGGATTCTTTATGGTAATGTCACTGCTGCATTTTTCTCTCAGAGCTATTTGTCTAAAATTCAGTGAATTAAAAAACAAAACAAAAAAGAAATACATGTAGTGCTAGATTTAATGAGACAAATAAACCGTGTAACCCGCAAAATAATGCACCTTAGGTAAATACACCCAGAAAAATCAATGACTTTAGAAAACAAAGTCAAATCTGAAATACTCAAAAGAAAATGCCAGAAAAAAACACTGTGATGAAAGAAGATTATTTCATTTATGCAGACAAAAAGATACCTACATATTTCCTCTGTGCCAGATATCTAGACCAGAGACACAGTACTGAGCAAGAAAAAATTTAAAAAAATAACTCTTATGAGTTTATGCTCTAGAGTAAAACAAATATATCATAGAAACAAAAATGTGCAAGTATAAAATGCAGTGTATAAGAAGTTGACAATATAAATAGAGAAGGGAAATTGGAAGTGTGTGAAGAGGGAGGATAAAATTTTAAATAAAACAATTAGGAAAAGACACACTGAGAATGTGAATTTGAGAAAAGGAAAAGGGATGATTCATATTTTATGTAGTAGGAAACACATTACAAACACAGATAATAGCAAGAGACGATTGTGCTGACCCTGGAGCTCCTTAGTGTGTTTGTGAAAGAGGAAGGGAAATAGTGTGTCTGGTACAGAGGGAGAGAGAGAGTAGTCCTGAGAAATGAGTTCAAAGAAGGAAGAGGCATGAGTAGGACAAAGCATGTAAGTCTTCAGAGTATTTGGAAGATTTGGGATTTGAGCAGCAATGTAACAAAATTTAAATTACATTTTAAAAAATTATCATTGAGAATAAAGTCTCTCTCTGGAGAAGTTGAAAGACAACAGATGAGAGAAGCATCTCATGATAAACCAAAGGAAAGATGATGTTAAACCAGGACATGGTTTAAATACTCAGTTAAGTTCAGGTCATGATGGAACGGATATGGAAGTGTTGCAGGAGCTGGCCGGTGGATATATTTTAACACTGCATAAGAAATGTTACTCATATATAAGGATTATTTATGAGAAGAAAAGAGGCAACAAGGATGACTCTAGATTATGTTCTGTGTATTCCTAGAAGTATGAAGGTTCTATTTATAGAGCTGAAAATCATTGTAACAGAAGTGATTATGAATGTGGATACAGATCAGATTGTGTTTGCTAAAAATATGTCAAATTTGAAGTGTCAATTCTATATCCAGCTGATGTCTTAATGAGGAAGTTGAGTATATAAACCTGGAATTTAGAAATATATTCTGGATTAGAAATACAAATGAATGGGGCAACCTATAGAAGGATTTACAGACCACTAAGTGTTAGTTTAAAGGGAGAGATAAATAGTTGTAAGGAAGGAGTTTTGAAAACTTGGAATTTAATCTGAGTCTTTTTTGAAAGACAAAATTACTGAATCAGGCAGAATAAGAAATTGAAATCTTTTTTAAAAAATTCTTTTATTGGTACATTTTAGGTATA
>NW_004624752.1:26807860-26821431 GCF_000247695.1 Heterocephalus glaber
AGAATGCAGAAGATCATCAAGAAGATCATACACCCTGATCAAGTGGGATTCATCCCAGGGATGGCAGGGATGGTTCAACATATACAAATCAATAAAAGTAATATACTGTATCAATAGCGCCAAGGACAAAAACCGTATGATCATCTCAACAGATGCAGAAAAAACATTTGACAAAATCCAACACACATTTATGATAAAAACCCTACAGAAAATTGGAATAGTCTTTATCTCAAGCTGATAAAAGCCATCTATGAAAAATCAATAGCCAATGTCATGCTAAATGGTCAAAAACTGAAATCTTTCAATGTAAAGTCAGGAACAAGACAAGGATGTCCACTATCACCACTTCCTGTTCTGGAAATATTAGCCACAGCAATTAGACAAGAGAAAGAAATCAAAGAAATAACGATAGGAAATGAAGAATTTAAATTGTCATTGTTTGCAAATGACATGATACTGTATATAGAAGACCCCAAGACCTCCACCAAAAGTCTTCTACACTCAACAACCAGATTCTGTAGAGTAGCTCGATACGAGGTTAACACACAACAATCAATAGTCTTCCTGTACATGAACAACAGGTTCACTGAGAGAGGAAATGGAGAAACAACTCCTTTCACAATAGCAGCAAAAAAATGAAATAGCTAGGAATCAATCTTATGAAGGAAGTAATAGATCTCTACTCTGAAAGCCACAGTACTCTGAATAAAGAGATCATAGAAAATATCAGAAAATAGAAAGAATACCCTTGTTCTTGGATAGGAAGAACCAATATAATGAAAACCTCTATATAGAGTTAATGCAATCTTGATTGAAATTCCAACAGCGTATTTCACAGAACTAGAGAAAACAATCCAAAAATTCATTTGGAACAAGAAGAGACCTAGAATAGCAAAAGCAATTCTAGGCAGTAACAACAAGGCAGAGGGTATCATAATCCCCAACTTGAAACTACTACAAAGATACTGTGATAAAAACAGCATGGTACTGGCAAAGAAACAGACCTGAGGATCAATGGAATGGATTAGAAGATGCAGAAACAACTCCAGACACACTTAGCTACCTCATCTTCAACAAAGGAACCAAACACCCTCACTGGAGGAAAGATAGCCTCTTTAACAAAGGGTGCTGAGGATCTGGATTTCAACATGCAAAAGATTAAAACTAGATCTATATCTTTCACCATGCACTAAACTAATATCAAAATGGATCAAAGATCTAAATATTAAAACAGAAACCCTAAACCTGCTAAAAGATAAGTTAGGTAGAACTCCTGAAGATATTGGCATGGGAAAAGACTTTATGAACGAAACCTCAATTGCATGGAAACTAGCACAAAGAATCAACAACTAGGATCTCATCTGATTAAAAAGCTTTCTGCACAGCAAGAGAAACCACCAACAGAGTGAAGAGACAACCCACAATGTGGGAAAAAAAATTTTACCATTTGTTCCTCAGACAAGGTCTAGTATCTAAAATATATAAAGAATTTACAGAAATCAGACTTCCCAAATTTAAAGACCTGATCCAAAAATGGGCATCTGAAATGAAGAAGTAGATGAAGTGGTAGAAATAGTAAAGAAACATATGAAAAAATGTTCAACATCATTGTTCATTCGAAAGATGCAAATGAAAACAATTCTGAGATTTCACCTCAGTCCAGAAAGAATGGCTGCTATCAAGAAATCAACCAATTACAAATGCTGGCGGGGGTGTGGGGAGAAAGGAACACTTTTCCACTCTTGATGGGAGTGTAGACTGGTGCAACCACTGTGGCAGTCAGTCTGGAGATTCCTCAGAGAACTAAGATTAGAAGTCCCATTTGACCCAGCTATTCCTCTGCTGGGTATCTTTTCAAAAGAATGAAAAGAATCATACCACAGCGATATATGCATACCCATATTTATAGTGGCACAGTTTGTAATAGCTAAATCTTGGAAAAAGCCCAAGCACCCATCAACTGGTGACTGGATAAAGAACATGTAGGGTTTTTTATAAAATGGAGTACTACTCAGCCATAAAGAGTGACAAACTAGAGACATTCATAGCTAAATGGATGCACATTGAGGCCATACTCTTAAGTGAAATAAATAGGACACATATGTGTAAATACCAAATAGTTTCTCTGGTGTGAGAAACTAAAAGTGTAGATGAGGACCAAAATGTATAATAGATAATGTAAAATAGGAAGAAAAGGACCAATAGGGAAGGGGAAGTAGATAGGGGGATGAAGGAAGGGAAATAAAAAAATACAAGAAAAGAAGGAAAAAATGGAAATAAACTTTTTGTAAATAGGGAGGGGTGGAGGGGTGGAAGGGAGAGTAGGGGACTGGGCTAAAAACAAGTACCAAGATACATCATATACAGATACAAATTCCCAATGTTGAATGTGATCATAATGTATGCCTAAGATGTACCAATAAACTTAATGGAAAAAAGGAGGAAGAAAATTTTGTTACATCTTATCTCTCCTTGCACTTCTCCAGTTACTTTTTGCTGAGTAGCTCAGCTTATATTTATAGCATATGAAGAAGGGGAGAGCTAACTTAAGACTGAATGTTATCACAAGCTTTTTTGACCTGTAATTCTTTATTTTCACATTGCATATTTCTAACAGAAATAAGTCATAATGAAGGGGTTGTAATGTACATATACTTAGATAAAACCCTGTACCTGTGGCTGTAGCAGGAGTTATCAAAGATTCAAAGAGCAATGGTAAGTCACAATGAGAGGAGAAAAGAACCAAAGAAATTAAGCACTATGACTTAAGCTTTCCAAGGGTTAAGACACAGCATGAACTTTTGTTCCTTGAAAGGATGCACATGATGGCATATCCCTTCATTTAAAGTCGAAGATAAGGAGAACAGGAAACAAATACCCTATCTACTCCTTTACCACAAGTTATTATTATTCTTGCATTTTTGTGTTCAAGGGCTATGTATCTCTGAACAGCCATGAAAAGGCTTCCTGGAAAACAAAAAACAAACAGAAAGAATATGTGTCCTGGCTCACATGGTTCTACTCTACCGGGGGACAGGAGGATCAGACGCTGGCAGACACTGAAATTATAAGGGTAGACACTGCATTTCGCAAAATCATTGAATTCTGAGCTCACTCGCGGTCCAAGGGAAGCCATGCAGGATGAGGATGGATACATCACCCTGAATATTAAGCCTCAAAAACCAGCTCCCTCCTCAGGTAAGAATGGAAATTAATTAGTGTAATGGGCCAATCCTGTTTTCTTTTTCTGTACTAAGGATAGCATGTTTAGTGTTATTTATTTATTTATTTTTACTAAGTGATACTCTTTCTCTGAAGCATTTGCATAGTGTCCATATAGGCTCAGAGGGATATATTTAGAATATAAACAGCAAAGATACAAGCAGAGGATATTACAATGTCTCCTAGAATTTAATGATGAAGATAATAGAGGCCAAGGGGATAAGGGAAAGGAATGTTTGAAAATTTCATTTTCTAAATGTCAGTAAATGGGTATGACTTCCCAGTTGTTGCTCACAAAAGCAATTATTTATGTAAGTGAACAAACACACAAAAAGACAAACACAAGAGACCTTAACATATAAGGCCTGTAGTTTGGTTTAGAAAGGGAAAATCTCCTGGGAGCGGTGATAGGAAGAGGTATAGGAGAGGGTTATGCTTTTTGTTGATGATCAAAATGAGAACACAGGCCAGAGATGCCAGGATACTTGCAAGATCCTGAGAAGACAGGGCAGGGATGGTACAGATGTCTGCTCCTTATTTCTTTATTATACTCCTGCAGTTGACCCTGCCTCCTCTTCTTGGTGGCGTGTGATGTCTTTAATTCTGCTCATCTTGTCCCTGGGGATGGTTGCTGCTCTGGTGGCCCTGGGGATTATGTGTAAGTATTGATTCTTTGCCAAATATTTGAGCAAGGAAGGTGCTAGCTACCTAAGGGTCTTGGTGTATCCTGGTAACCTTCTTGGTTTTTGCTCTTTTTCTATTTCCCAGTGTAGTAACCATCCTTGCTATAGTTGCCAATGCAGTCTCAAGAACGGAAAACTCTTAACTTTCCCTCTGATTAAAATCACTTTAAATGTTTTCATTAATTATAATTACTTTAAGAATTTAAAACTGGCCTTTAAGATTCTCCTCAGCATGGATCTAAACTACATTTTGTAACATTTTTCACTTTCATTCTGTCTTGCTAACTTTGAGACTCAGCCAATCCAACATTTTCTGAATTTCATGAGTAAATCCTACGTCTTTGTGTTTGAATTTTGCTGGATCTATTTATTCCCTTTACCTTAAAATATCCTCCTTCTCATTTTTGTTTATTGAAATAATTTTTCACTTCCTGTAAATCTTATTGCCTTACAATGTTGCATTGAAGCTTGTTGTATGTTTATTTTTATAGGTTAGTTTAGAAGTGTTGATTCATCCTGTTTTATTTATGGAACTATCACAGTACTTTACACATAATAAGAAACCAATATGCTTTCTTATATGAACATTTTGGTGTTACATGAAGAACAGAAAATAACTGAGGTCATTCAGTTCTGTAAAGTTTGCTTACAAACATGTATATAAGGAAATGTTAGAACAACTGGTTTGGGAATGTTATTTGATCTTGAGAGTTTCATATTTATGATTGCCTCCTTTAAATAATTTACTTGTTCTTTTGGATATCACTGAAGTGTCTTGCACATTTCTTATTTTCTTCGTGGTCCCCTTCACCCTCATCCATTTCCAGTTCATTTACTCATGTGTCTCTAGTAAACTCTTTATATATTGGTCATTCTATTGAAGTGAAAATTCATTGAAAAGTCCTTGAATCACCTTTATAATCCAGATTACAAATTATAATTTATCTAATTTCCACATCTAGCTGTCACACAACAAAATAACCTACAAGCTGAGAAGGAAAATCTCTCAGGCACTGTGCAAAACTTAGCGAAGAATTTCTGCCAACATATAATACAACAACTGGAAGAAAACCAAAAGCGCAGTGCCGGTACGTGTGCTTTGGTATCCTCCACATCTCCCCAGCTCCAGGAGTATTTCTGTGATGGAAACTGGAGAGAATCTTGAGATTGTCAGGAAACACTTGGGGGGAGGGCTGGAAAAGTAGGCAGCTTCAGAAGGAAGAGGTCCCCATGCTCGGTTTCTCCTTCAGATCACAAATGCAGTCCCTGTGATACAAACTGGAGATACCATGGGGACAGTTGCTATGGATTCTTCAGGCACAATTTGACCTGGGAAGAGAGTAAGCGGTATTGCTCCAACCGGAATGCAACCCTCACGAAGACTGCCAGCAAGAACATTCTGGTGAGCAGAGGTTTACGTCAGATATTCTGGAGGAATAAAGAGAAAAATCTTAAATGTAGCATTTGATGATTTTTGCATTTTTTTTTCTTACATCTTGTAGTCTTTGCTAATCTAAGAAACTCACAATCTCAGTAAAAATCAAAGAACTCAAATTCTGAATCCAGGTTCCTCCCCAGAATTGCCATAGTTAATCAATGAAATTGGCTTGTGCCTTCCTAGGAGCTGAAGCACACAGTGAGTCAGACAGGGGGAGTCAGCCCAGGGGTGAACGTCATTCGGCTCAGCGTTCTGGGATCCTGGAGGCTGCTTCAGCTGCTTGCTCCTCCCAGACTCATGGAGAAAACAGATAAATGAGCTATTCTTCCCACTGAGGCAGAACAGGAGAATGCCCTAAAATCTCACTGCATTTTAAAGAGATTCATGGGAAATGTAAAAGCATATTCTGAATTTTATTACTCTAGCCTCACGGCAAGTTGAAGATTTATTATTAAGAGAAAAAGTAATATATTTTTTGAGGAATAAAGAATTGTGAAATTTCAGGTAGAGTTTACCTGTCATGTCCTATAGTAAATTATATAATATGGACATATTTCAAAGGAAAACTCAAGAATTAACAGCAAGGTAATAGATGCTTTGGACCTTAAGAAATACGCAGCCGAATGTGACTCTGACATATTATCTCCTGTGTAATGTCATGCTTAGCCTCTTACGTCTGTCAAGAAGCACAAGTCATTTTTTATTGTCTAAGTACAGATCCTACCAATCATATTGAGAGACATGAGACATTTGGCTACTTTTTAATTTAGTCACCAATCAATTAATTGTTTGCCTATTTGTCTGTTAATTTAACAGTTATGTGGTACCTATTCCAGGACATGGACATATATATTTGATAAAACAATAATCCCTAATTCCCAGAGGCTTATATTTTAGTTGGGGCAACAGGAAATGAACAAAACAAATACATTTAGAATGTTGGATAATAGTAATAATTTCTAACTATAAAAAGTATGTCAAGAAAGGTATTTGTATTCTGAAACAACTCAAATTGGTACAGTTCTAAATGTCAAGTATAATCCATTAATATTTATATAGAATATAATCTAATAAATATTAGATCTGTGTAGTGTCTTATTAAGACTTTGCCTTTTCCATTACCAGAAGCTGTGAAGGCATTCTGACCATTAAATGTGTTTGTGTTTGCAATAGGATTACATCAAAGACAGGACTGTTTTCATTCGTTGGGTTGGATTATCCCGCCAGAATGCTGATAAGGTCTGGATGTGGGACGATGGATCAGTTCTCTCCAAAAATATGTAAGTCACTGGACACATGGAACAGAAGGCAGCCCTAGAAATCTGAGACTTTCCTTTCTCCAGTACAAGTCACTGGAAAGATGACATGTTTGTCTATATCCTATTATGGGTTTTGTAAGCAACAGCCTACTCCAAACCAGGGGACACTCACAAGACAACTCTAGTTCTCTCTTTTTCATTCTCTTTATCTCAACTATGATTTACCTTTATTCTCTGTTTTCTTCATTCATTTCTATGTTTGACTTTACCTTTAGAACATTCTGTGTGCATGTTTGTGTGTGTGCATGTGTACGTGTTTATATTCAACTTGATCTCACTCTCATCCCATATTTTAAAACAAAATTGTCATCTTCATTATTTTATAGTTGAAAGTTAGTGTCTTAAGAATTCTTTGGACTTTTCCTACTCTTTATCCTTTGTCCAAGAATCCAGTACATTGCAAGCCGCAAGGTGTTTCTAATATTTATGGATTGAGACTCCACCCTTCTGCGGACAATCCAAGCAAATGGCCCCATTGGATCAGCAGTCAAGTTTTCAAAATGCTTTCCAATCTCTAAGCTCAACACCTGTGGCTCACCTTATCAAAACTGCAGCCTCTTTATCATTAAAGTTTAAATTCATAACCAAAACTCATACAATTTTAGCATTGCCTAAATTTTTAGGTGTGGTCAACTCATATTTATTTCTTACTTGAGATTGGAACCTAGGATACCATCAGTATAAGCAAGCCTCTCGCCAAACTTGGCCTTTATGTTCTGCCATTTGCTGCCTCTTGCACAATATCTCTCCCTGTTCTTTCAACAAATCAAACCTTCTGTTTTTCTTTAAGGCTTTTGCCCTTGCCATTTTCCTCCTCAATGTTCTGCTTCCACAGCCCCACGCCTGACTTCCCCTGTGAGTTCAGTCTCTGCTTAAATATCACTTCTTCAGTGAGGCTAACTGTAATTACCCAAATTCAATTGCCTTCCCTTCAACCCATGTCTTTATTGGCTAGCCTATCGTCACTGTTTTGTTTCTATGTAATTCTTATCACTCTGAGGTTTTCTTGTCTATTTATTGAGGCTTCTTACTAATGCACCCCCATTGTATCATTAAATTCCTCAACATTCAGTTCCCTTCCCCCCCCTCCTTTCTCTTTCTCTCTCCCTCTCTCCTTCCTTTTTCTTTATCTTTTTCTTTCTGTTTATTGCTGTATGGAGAATTGAACCCAGGGCTTTTGCACAACCTCAAGTACTTTTTTATTTTCATTTTTTCCTGTTTTTATTTTGAGGCAGAGTCTTGCTCAGTCACTAAGTTGCCCAGCCAGGGGTCAAACTTGTGATCCTCTTATCTCAGCCTTCCAGAATGGGACTTTGCCTTTCTTTACCACTCTATTCTCAGTACATTGAACAATTTTGGAGCATAGTTGCTATTCCTTAAACATTTGGCAAATAAACCAAAGAATATTCTCAGCAAAAGGAGTCCAGTAAATGATACAGACAAGTTAAAGAGCAATTACATTGTAGCTTACCATTTTAGATCTACTACCCAATAATGTAAATTCTCAGTTTAGAAGTATTTATTGAGCTGTTTTCCTTGAGCTTATTTCTACATTGTGTACTGCTTTCCCTACAAGAATCTCCTATCTTTTCTCTTGTTTATCTGAACCCCACTCTTCCTTCATATATAAACTAGTCTGATCTTGTAGCTAGAGCCTTTGTCATCACATCACAGCTGTGTTCGTCTCTTCTTTTGGACTTCCATTATACTGGGTCTTCACTTGCTCCTTGACTTTGAGTTATGGAACTTGATTAAACTGTAATAGGGCTTTTCGTATGTGCATGCTTTGTACCTCAAACAGATTGGAAGTTTCTCAGTAATGAAAATGGTCTTCACTCACAGTTTCACTGTTGTTTATTCATTTTTCAAAGGAAGGCACTCTACCTTTTTTATTCACAGGCTTGAGTTTTTCGAAGATGGAGGAGAAAATATGGATTGTGCTTATTTTCATAAAGGGAAAATCTACCCTACCTTCTGTAAGAACAGACATTATTTAATGTGTGAGAGGAAGGCTGGAATGACAAATGTGGACCAACTACTTTAATGCAAAAAAGATGCACATAGTATAAGACAAATGTTTGTATAATAAAATTTCTGGATGAAGGAATCCTAAGCCACAAATTTGCTTATTTTTCCTTTTTTTCCCCTGGAATCATTTTTTATATTACTTTTGCTTCCAACCCCACTCACTTCAATTGCTCTATGTTCCATTTTCTTTCTTCTTGTCTTCCACTTCTAATTACTGTGTTTGAACATACTGTAATTCCCTGCATCTTCAGATATATGCATATAAAATTAAACTTAGGACAAGAAACGATCAGACTTAAATGATTTAAGTTATACAAAATATCTAAGTTAGAAAGACAGCATAAAGTAGAAATGATACTAATTTTGATATATAAAGAGTAATTGAAATAGTATGGTTGATTAACTAACGAACAGCCATGAACCAGTCATGTCGCCTCTTTAACTTCCATTTTTTCACATTTAAAATGGGATTTAACTATATCAGAAACTCCATGTAGACTGACACCATGACTTCTCTATTCTCCCTTCTATTATTAGCACCAAGCACAGTTTCTGATCCTCAGGAAACAACAACAACAAAAATGTGCTTTTAATTATGTGAGATTGTTCATTAAATATACCTTAATCAGTAAAACACTACAAATGGAGTTACTATTCCAAGTCCACCTCTGATCAGACTCAACAGGAGGAATTTTCTGTGTAAAAGCAGGAAAATAAAGTTTGCAAGAAACTTCATAGGGTTTGTAAAATGAATAAATGCTTCTAAACAAGAGGCCAGGAGGCAGAAGAACATGTAAATGTTTTATCTAGTTCTTTTCCTGGAACTTCTATGTTTGGCTTTTGCTGAATAACTCAGGAAATATTTATGGAGTACGTGGAGAGACAGCCTTTATAGGATAACAGCCAAAAAATGCATTTCCCGCCCCGTCCCAGTTTCCCTTCTTGAACTGGTGTGGATACAACTGATGGCTCTGCCTCTCAATCATTTCAACTGAGGTGTTTTCTAAACTTGATGATTTACAAACTCAAATATTAATGGTATAGTCAGAAAGATGAGACATGGAGATCCATATTTTTAAGAAACATCTCTATCTGCTTCTTACAAAAGTAGACTTGAATATATTTCAAGAAACATTACTTTAGAACTTGCTCCCTGTGTGGTTTTGGAGAAGCTAATTTAGCTGCTTTAAAGCACAAGTTTTCTCATCTGTGAAATGGTATTCATATTATTACTTTACTGGTAGAATAACTGTGAAGATATAAATATTATAAAGTAGTGATCAGAACATCAAGCACAGAGTTAGTACTTGGTAAATATATGTTACTTTTATAGCTTTATGCACTAACACTTGAACACAGTTGAACTTTACTATCTTTAAAGTGTCAATAAACATGAAGCTTGAACAATAAACAAAAGGTTTGAGAAGCTGAAGATAAATAGCAGAACTTCCTCAGACTCTCTTTGCCACTTCTTCAAGTATCTGGAGAACTTGGCTTTGGGAGAATTTTCTTTCTTTCTTTCTTTCTTTCTTTCTTTCTTTCTTTTTCTTTCTTTCTTTCCTTCTTTCTTTCTCTGCTGGGTATTGAACCCAGGGAATTGCACATATTATCTTTAATTTTTCATTTAGATAAGCTAAGTAGGAGGAACTCAGAACTCAGAAAACTGTCCCCAAATCAACCATATCTCTGTTTCTTTTCTCCAGAAAGGAAAATGATATATTTATATGCCACTATGGCACCCACAAATTTAGAAGAATAATGTATCAGTTCATGGTTGAAACACAAATAAAATATATAAACCAATTAAACTGTGCCTACAACAATTATTTTTTTTCTGGAACTTCTATCTAAAACATATATGGAATCAAAATAATGTAGATGTTAATAGCAAAAATTCTGTGATCAGATGACTTAGTTTCAAATATTTAATGTGAAACCTAGTAAATGAACTTCAGAAAAATTTGAGTTCTCTATGCCTCGATTTGAACTGTTACACTATGTTAATAGTAATGCCCATTTCAAACAGCTGCTGTGAAAACCAAAATAATTCATGCAAAAACTTGAAATAGTAATCAAGATGCAATGAACAATACCAGGTAGTGTGATTTAAAAGATAAAAAGTAATGTAAGGAATATGTTAGTCTTTTATTGAGAAAGCCCAATTCCCCTCAATACGTTAATCAGAGAATAGACTGTATTAGGGAAAATCCAATCTCTCTGAGCCTAACTGCTAGTGTTGCCACTAGAAATGAATGATGGCTAATTGAACTTTTGTTCCTGACATTAGTCTCATTACACAGCTGTTGTGGTTATGGTTTCTTCTTTTTCTCCTCAACATAGAACTTCACTCATTTTAAAGGCTACACGGAGCCCTTATTTTTAATATGACATTCTCAGGGCACAGGAATATGAAATCTTTGGGGAATGTGCTGGGTATTTTTCATTTGTCCCTTCAGACCCTCTCATGGGAAGCTGAACTCAAATGAGCACATTATGTGGGCAAACTTGGCTTTTGGCTTCCAGTAAATCCAAGCAATGGCAGGCACTGGCAATAAGCAGAAGTAGGATATTTCTCTCTCTGTAGTGCTTGGCAAAGGCTGAATGTTCTATGTCTTAGCCTGTGGGCTCAGGTTGCAAAGTTCTGATACATACACTCCACTTAGTCCTTTAAACCTGAGGCAGATAACAGTTTCTCAGTGCACATTTCACTACCCCCTTTTGTTTCTTTTAATCTTCTCCAAAACTCTCTACGCAGTCCTTTTGGTAAATTCCCTTTGATCTCCCCTTGAGTGTGCCTTTGTTTGTTTCTGAAAATCTGACTGTTACTGGACAGAATCATGATCCACTGAGACACTGAAACAAAAAGAACTTTGCAATTTTGCAGGTCTTGGGGACTTGCAGGCAATACATTACTGAGACATTACTTTTAGTTATAAAGAAAAAATGGCCCAAAGATGATGATGTTCAATGGGTCAAATTTCTCAGTACCAAGGCTGCAGTCACAAGATGTGACAGAAATGGTCATCTGCCCACTAAATAATTCATACCTCTAGAGAGAAGTTGAAGCTTGCTGCTCAAGCAAAAACTACATTTTTCAAGTCCAACCTTCATATCCATATGTGAACATACCCATGGTAGATTTGATTGTGATACATTTTACTTCTAGATTTTAGCTTTCAAGTAGCAAGTATTCATTTTGTACATGTACCCACTCCCCATGAGGAATATAATCATTATTGTACTGCAAACATGTGTTAATAAAAAAATTTAAATGGAGAGGAAAAAATAAAATAAAATTCTTTGGTTGCAAAAAAAGCAAGTATGGATTCCCCACTTTCTCCTTCCTTTTCCAGTGGATAGTAGAGATTTCCAATGTCTCCAAGATAGAAGGTCAGATCCCCTTTGGAGGAAAACTACCCACCAACCAAGATTACTGGAACTAAAATGTTTTGTGGGTGAGAAATAAATGTTTATAGTGTGAACTGATATTTTTAGGTTTACTTTTTACAGAACTTAGCATGCTAATTAATATAGAACATACAAATTTATTTCAGTATTAGAATCCCTTCCTAGCTTTCTTGTTTAATGATACAAAGTGGTCAACACTGTAGTTTGCCCAAGATGAGCTACCGCATATCCTCTATCTAAGATAGGCTTCAGGTCCTTTGCCAATAGACGTGCCCTCTCTGCACTTGTGTTCTTTTCATTTTAATGCTAATCCAGTGCTACAGCCTTCAAATCTGCTACAATTTAGAAACAAAAGCAATAAGATGTTTTATCATTGGCCATTTTGAGTTCAGTGCCTTCTCATTTCATCCTTTATCAAATTGTGCTTTGGTTTGAACTTTAAAAACTTCCACTTTCTAGAAGAAATGCACCTGTATGCTCATTAAACCATATGTATTTTCCCACTACTGTGAAAAAGCAGCCAATTTCGGTTCTTTCACCAACGTGCTCAACTTCCTCAACCTGTATCAACCTCCTGCATCATCTTCTTTATCTATCAAAGCATCTTAGTCATGCATGAGGAAGAAATATACACCTCTCTTCAGTGGGATAATCAAACATCACATTCTTCTCAGAAATGTCTTTCTTCCACCAAAATTTCAGGTAACCAGGTTTAATTATTAGTTTATGTTCTGCTTCTTGTTCTACTAGGAGTCCAGGATGTTCCTTCTATTCTGAGATAACCTACTTAAAATATTGCAATATACTTGCCTGATACACTAAATAAAATAAAGTGGAGGAATAAGTAAGGATGAAGAAGAAAAAGAATGCTGAATTCAACAAATATGTGCCTCACTTTCTTTATGCCCCAAAGGCAATTCCTAGATTGAAAAGTAAATGAAGGAAAGCATATAATTTAATTATTTTACTTCTTACAAAGAATCTCTGTAAATCTTCTGATAAGTACTAAAAAATGAAGAAAAAACATGTTAAAAATGCAAAATCTCATTGCTCTAGAGCTGTCTTCTATAGTGATCTGTTATGTCTGCACTATATAATATCCATATTTATTTGTATTTTGTTGGTGTAACAAATCACTAGAGACTACAACTTTATTATTTTATAAAACTCCAGAATTTAGAAGTTGTACATACTTTCCCTCACTCACTTTCATTCTTCTTATTGCATTTTTAGGAATATGGTGTACTCTGATGGTGATTTCCTGTATTTTCTGTGTGGGCTTATTAACTACATCTATTTTCCTGGGAATCAAGGGTAAGTATAAAACCACATCTTCAAAATAATTACATATATGTGTTATGAACTACATATAGCTGTATATGTACTTATATCTGTATCAATGTACATATAAAACTTCAGAATTTATAAGTAGATGAAAAATCAATTAAGAACTATCTGAGTACATACAAATAA
>NW_004624752.1:26830961-26866776 GCF_000247695.1 Heterocephalus glaber
AATAATAATGACATTTTTCAGTGCACAATCTATGGGAAAACAAGAATTTCATAATAATTATAATCAGGAAGTTCTTCACAAACTTTTAAAAATCTGATAATATCATTAATATATTAGACATTATTTAGATATATATCTATGGGAAAACAAGAATTTTATAATAATTATAATCAGGAAGGAAAAACAAATATAAATGTTTATAGTTAAATTTCCCCGGTAATCTCCTAAACTATTTCCCATATTGAAGTACCCCGGGAAAGAGTGATATTTGAGGTGTGGGATGTTTTTACTTCTGATAATGAAAGAACAGTACAATTTACCTCCTTTTCATACATATTATCTGTTGGACTCTGGATCCCTCTGGATCTCTCTGGATCTGTTAAAAACTATTTTAATACCAGAATCCTGTTTTTCCCATCGTCGTTAATACCACATTGATCCTATTGCAATAGAAAACAGTCTATAAAATATATCCCCACTTTTTTAATATCATCTCTTTCTCCGGCATTCAAGCTCACATTAATTTCTGGCTAGCAAAATTTCAGGCATTATATTTCAGAGTAGTCTTGCTTATTGTTTCTTTCAGTTCACAATTCAGGGTTTGTTTCTTACAGGACTTTGTCAGCGGCAGTTTGCAGAAGGTCAAAGCCAGCTATGAGTACTGGGTAGGAGCTTCTCAGGATGGACCCCATGGACCATGGCTTTGGCAGGATGGCTCCACTCCTCCTCCTGACCTGTAAGTCTCTAAGGGAGTTGTTACAAGGAAAACCAGAAAAATTAGAGAATTCAAAAGTTTATTTTATTATCTACCTTGGATTTCCTCTGGGAGATATATCAACATGAAAATTTTTCAGGCTCCTATCTGGAATCAATGCTAATATAACAGAAAGAGAGCCTCATGGCTTCTAAATCTCCCTCAACCCTCTCTTACTGTTACACTCTAGAAAATTGTGAGTGTCTGAGTGAACAATACAATGTAATTATGAAGTGCATATACTTTGTATCATCTAATGCTTAGAGGCTACTAAGACAAAGAGATTGTAACAATTATTAAATTTCCATACTAAGCTTTTCAGTGAAAACTAAAGAGACTAGTGAGCACAATCAAATGAATTAAGAGTCGAGAGAGATTTTTATCTATATATCTATCATATACATCTCTCTTGCTTGCATTATAAGCTACTTGTTCTACTAACGTATTTCTTATTGAGACAAATAACTATTATTAAATAAAGAAGATAAAATCATAGTAAGGTGCCATATTAAAAAAACAAACAAACAAGAATCATCTCTCAGGAGTCTCCTTCAAGGACATCACTGTCCCCTCGACTCTAACCTCAGATACTCCGACTTGCTTTTCCAGGTTCCCAATATCGAGACCCCCATCAGTTAGCCAGGTCTGCAGATACCTCAGAGATAATTCCCTTTTCTCTGCTAATTGTACCAATTGGAAATACTTCATCTGTGAGAAGGATGCATTGAGAGCCTCCATCTGAAAGCAGTTGTTCAAAGTGACCCTTCGTTTGCATTGGTACCTGGAACAAGCACTTGGAAAACCTGCCACAAAGAAATCAAATATCAAATAAAGAAGAAAACTACTATTAGTAAGAGCTATGAAGCCAGCTTTCTGGGACTCAAAACAAGCCTTTGTATTTATACTTGGTAATATTTGTTAATACTTGCCAGATTTCAATGGACAATGTTCAAATTGCCAAGAATAAAATTGATTTAGAGTTACAAAGAACCAATCCTGCTACACCAAGAACCATGTAAAGAAAATAGCTAATTTCTCTCTCTTTTTAAAGTCTAGAATAACTATGAACACCACAAAGAAATCTATATGTCACTGGGGGAGGTGGTGCATTTATAGCTGGCTGATTTTTAAAAATAAATAAGTAAATAAAGTTGGCCTTCTAAACTTAATGTCTGCCAGATCGTTCTGTGTATGTTCTAAACTTCAGAGCATTTTATTATTAAACGAACAGAATGAGAGGCCAGAGATAGGGATTTCCAAACGGCAAAGAAGATTTCTGCCTGCAGTTTCTGACTGTACTCTGTTCAGAGTCCAACTTCTAAAACGTCGTAGAAGTGGAAAAGCTAGCTGGGATGCTGCTACCAGCGTGTCCTGCAGTAGAGGACAGCTGTGAGCTTCCTCCCCTTACTGACCACCCCTACCACTTGCAAATCAAAGGGTTCAGAGGCTGCACTCCCAGAGTTAAGAGTCCAGCACTTTTAGCTGCATTTATCAGTACCCCAATTTCCTCACTGCAAAACAGTAATAGTATCTATTTCAAAATTCGTTTGATTAAATCAAAAGAATATGTAAGCTGCTGAGGTGATGTTTCTCGTAGAGTTGGGCACTACATCAGTGCTTGCAATTGTTATCTGAAGTAAATCACTAATTGTCTCAGCATCGAGCTTGTATATCCCAAGCAAACAAGGATCCCTCCCTATTCCTGTGCACCTTGCAGGGATACCAAGAAGGTAATGTTTTTATGTCAATTGTCAGCAATCTTTTTTAAAGTTAATGAATCCTCCTCAAATAAATCTTTCAACAATCCCTGTTCTTGATCTGTAGGCTCCTTAAAACACAGAGAATCTTCATTGTAAGAGACAGTTGATATGGAAGTATTTTTATCATCTACAGAAAGGAAAAATTCACTAATTAGTGTTGTAGTTTCCAGTATATACCATAAGTAGAGCAACACCTCAGCACATAGAGTCCTCAATAGATATTTGCTAAATTCAATATAATTTTATTTAATCCTTCAGTTATCACAAGAAGTAGCTGAGATACATTTTTTTCTTCCTTAAAATAAAGGCACTACTTATATAAATATAAAACCAAATCCACTAAGGCAGCAGATTATTTAAATGAAACAAAATATCTTCTTGCTTAAATCTTTTTTTACCATAGGTAAAGTCCTGTAAGAATGGGAAGAGGATGTTTTTGTTTTGTTTTTCTTTATTTACCTTATACCTGGAGTTTAAATGGTACCAACAAAACAAATTTCTCTAGTTTTCTGCTGTTCCTTAACAAGTAAAATAGCCCCCCTTGCAAAAACAAAGCAGTGTAAACTGTCTCCTGTCGCAGCTGGCAGCTGGCAGCTAAATATAATAACCTGGAATAAAGGAGGGAACAATAGTCATTTTCAGTGGTAAAGACCGTTTGTCTTTAAGATTCTTCAAAGTATCGTCATAGAGCTATGTTTACAGAAAGGATAGGAAGCATTTACAATTCTGAGAAAAAGGGCAGTGAAACAAAAGGCAAGCAAACATCCTCCATCTGATGTTACCCAGCCAGTATACAGTGGTGTGTTTACAAGGTAGCATTTTATCTACAATGCCGTTGATAGAAACTCCTGTAAATTTCCTCAGCAACAAAGCTGGTTCCACACAGATGGTATGGATAGGACAGTTTTCCCTGCCGATTGCTTTTGTCCCAGGATAGCAACATTTTTTAAAGACAGCACTGAGATAACCGGTTTTATATCCTACCCTTAACTGGATATCTTTGATCCATCTCCTTGAATTTTAAGTGAGCTTTAAAAAAAAGAAAAGAAATGAAAAAGAAACTGTCCCACGTATGTGAAGAGGCTTTGGTGGATAAAAAACACTGGAATAATAATAGGATAATAATATTTATTAGTCTGAAAATCTGTTCGTATAACAAGTCTTGCACAAGAGTCATGTGCACTATAAAAAAATCTTGCACTCTTCTGGCATCCTTCAATACTCCCAAGAATCCTTCTGTGGAGGATTTGAGTTCCAAACCTTAAGCCTGCCCCTGAAATAGCCTGCTAAACTCTTGTATGTGGTCCACAGTCTGCTTACATTCCACAAATAAAAGCTTATTACCCATCCCGCACTTCCTGCTGTTACAGGGCTCATGACCTGCTTCCTGTTGATAAGTCCCAGAGCTGGTTTAATATCCTCAGGAAGAGAAAGGGTTCACTGTGTACTCTGGGGAACTCAACTCCACCAGAAAAGACCTTGTTCCTCCCGTGATTTGTCCTGCAATTTCTCCAGAATCATTTACACACAGAAAAATCTACAAGAGAAAGTCTTCCGATGTTGCAAAACCAATTCATGCTTTAACCTTTCTGATCCTCAACTGCAAATTGTTCTCAGCACATCAGATTTTCCATTCATTTTAGGATTATTTCCTATATTTAAAATTTTGAAAAATAGGTGAAGAAAATGCGCCATACCTTTTTCTGTCCCTTTGAAATGTTTGCTCATAATACAATTAATGTTGTGAGTTGTATTGTACAGAAAAGGGAATTAAGGGCAAATATGAAGCTCAAGAAAAGAATGTCTGATAAATGTTATTTTTTTTTCTTCTTGCCATCTGAAATGACATTTTCCTTTCCATCCCAGATTTGCAGCGTGAGTGCTAATGACCATGCCTTCTCCAGGCAACCGAACTCTTCAAAGCAAGGCAGTTAAAAAGCATTTGTCCTTATTCACCCTTTCAGTTTCTCACATCAGAAAAATAATGCAATATTTTAAACACCTGGGTCTGATTCATTTCCCCCAAGAGTATGGTCTCGAGGTGCCTCCATTTACCTAGGAATGTATAATAGAGACTGGAAAATAGGAAGAAAAAGTTTAAATGGGAAGGGGAACAAGAAAAAGAGGAGGAGGGAAAGGAGGGAAGAGAAAAGAAAAAAAGAGAACAGAAGAAAAAAATGGAAACAAAGCTTTTATAAATTAGGGGAAAGAAGTGGGGATTTAGCTCAGTGGTTCCACCACCTGCCTTGCAAGCACAAGGTCCTGAGTTGGATTCCAGGTACCTAAAAAAAAAAAAAAAGGAGAAAGAGGAAAGAGGGCCAGGGATTTAGCTCAGTGGCACCGCCTGAGTTCAATCCCTGGTACCAAAAGGGGGGGGGGGGAGCAGTTGAAGTGGGGGGAAGGGATTGGGGGAAAAAAGGAAAAGCAAGATATACTACTTACAGGTACAAATTCCCTATGATGCATGTGACCATTATATATAAAGTACACTAATAAAACTAATTTTAAAAGTAATTACAAATAAAATAAAGCAAAATATAATAGATCTTCAATTTTTAAAAAAGCATTTGTCATCCATCTCTGGCCATAGAGGCCAGGAATCAAAATTTAAATGCCTGTTATGCTCCCTTTGTACAATTTAGTCCATAATGTTATTTGTCTTTTGAGTGTTAACCATGTTTTCTTCCTGTAACAGCAAGGTTTAAATAGAAGTTGCTTAACAATAGGCTGAGTCCTCATTTCTTGTTGTATAACTATTGTATTAAGCACTGTCACTGAACAGCTGCACTCATTGTAGAAAATATTTGACAATATCCTCAATTCCCTGATATAGACATCTTTGAATACAGATCTCCAAACATGATTGATTATGCATGCTTATCCTCCTTTAATGAATCTTTAAATCCTTTTAAATGTTTCCTAGATTTTCCTTACATTTGACATTGCAATCTAGATTAGGACACTAATTTCACATTTATCTCATTTACCGAATGGTAGTATCAAAAGGAAATTATAAATATTTTCCTTGTTTTATTTAATGAAATAAGCTCCATGAAGTAAGTAGAGATTTACCTGATCAGTAAATCAGAATAAAAAGTCTGAAACTCTAGTTTGCTAACCAAGAGTACAGTTCTCTTTGCAGGGCACAATAAATCAAGCATAAAATTTGTTCAAAGGTAAAGAAATTTCCTGGCTAATCAGAAAAAAAAAATTAAAAATTCTCAAGGAAAAAACTGCAAATAGGCTGGGGATTCAGCTCACTGGCGCCACCGCCTGCCTCTCAAGCGCAAGGTCCCAAGTTCGATCCCTGGTACCACAAAAAAAAAAAAAAAAAAAAGAATCTGCAAGTACTCTCAGATAAATTACAATCTTACCAAACAGACTTTTACAAAAATGAACACAGACGTGTTTTTCCAACCCATGATTGCTGATATAATTTCACCATGAGATAGATATTTACTGAAAATGAAGCTGAAGTGCCTAAAATAATAAATAATTGTAATGGAATGTCCTTTCTAATGTTAAACCCCTAAAACTGATCCGTGAATAGCCAAAAAAGCCCGTCTTGGGGGTGTTACTTGCAAAGACCCCCACTATTATTGTGAATGTAGCCAACTAAAAAAGACAGGTCTAGTCAAGAACCCAGCTGTGGGGGTGCCTCACCTTCTCCTGCCCTTTCCGTGAGCTGAGTGGAAATCATGAGCCCTATTGCAACCCAGGTTACCATCGAACATGTGTTAAAGTCATGATCTTGCCTCCAAACATTTCACTTTGGCAATATTCAAACCACTACCTCAGAGATATTGTGTATTTTAAAGACAACATGTATTTTCCCAAATAGTCAGATGAGCAATGCTCTCCCAGAGTTCTCTCAAATTCTCAGTAAGCACAAACAGCCAGAATAATGATTGTTATATTTTGAAAAGCATCCCCACGCTGGATTTCCCCCCAAATCATATATCCATTCTTAAACCACACATACTTCACATTATTTAATTTATTATTATTACATCTTTAGTACCTGAAACGAGAGACTTAAAGGGGAGGCAGTAAGAACTGAACCCAAACTATGCCAGGTGCAATTAAGAGAGACGTTTTGTTCTTTCTGGTCTTCAATCTCCTTGAAGGGCAGTGATTCTGATTAGAGCTTATTTAAGAATATTTATTTAAGATTATTGAGCCTGAATTCCTAGGGAAAAGAAGCAGTTCTTGGAGTCTTCATGGGCACAAAGAGGTATATTTAGAAGTAAACATCTCATAGACATCTCAGTTGGAAAGCTGGCCATTAGCCAAGCAGACTGAGTCTTACTGACAGACTTAAAAGGTGTGAAATGGTAACAAACAAAGAGAATTAGTTGTGTGTATAGCAGCACAGTATGGGAAATGTCTGCTAACTTCTCCTGGACTCCCTGACTGTTGGGGTAAACCATACCATTTCCACTGAATTCTTCTACTTCAGTGAAGTTCTTACTTCTTTAAACAAAAGGAAGACAAGGAAACAAGGAGGTGATACTAGGTGCTGAGAAGGAAGAGAACTAAAAATTATCTCTAAGACAAGAAAGTAGATGACAGCTTCTTGGGTGTCTGGGGCTGGTTAGTGATACACGAAGAAGATTTTTTTCTGATTGTATGTGCAGAAGCCCCAGCTCAGAAATACTGGTGATCCTGAACATGCAATTGCTTTTCCTGAATATCTTCCACTTCCGGCGTCTCATACTCAGTATCCCTTGCATTGGCCTCACATGGCCAGACCTCTGGGTTGTAGTTGGAGCTGAACAGAGCGTGCCTCCACCGAGGGACTCAGGGAGCTAGTGCAGCTTCTCGGGGTCCACTCTCCCTGCCGTCCTCTCACATGCACAGCGCCTCAGCTCCCTGCAGTCCTTGGAGAAGGCTTTGCCATTGAGGATGGTCACACAATCCCTGCTTCTCAGAAGGCTGGTATCTATGATTATCTCGAACCTTAAAAGAGAGAAAAAAGTTAATTAATCTCCTCTAGAAGGAAATATTCAGGATCCATAAGTACATAAAAGCCTTCCTGGGGTAGAATGAGTTCACTGAAAAGATGGGGTCACCAAGCTCTTTATTTTCAACCTTTCATTTTCTATCTCAGAAGCATCAGGTGCCCATGACAACAAAAAGTATTTCCAAATAAAACAAAGACATTTGGTGCCTGCTTGAAATCCTAGCACTCTGGGAAACTCAGGCAGGAGGACCGCAAGTTTGAGTCCAAGCTGAGCAATTTAGTGACTTAGTGAGACCCTGTCTCAAACTAAAAATATAAAAGGCTAAACATGTAGCTCAGCACAAAGGCTCTGAGTTCAATCCCCAGCACTGAGGAAAAAAAAAGATACATATTCTAATTCAAATATGTCATACGATTTCACTGCTATTTATATGCCTTCGCTATGACTTAGTTTACTTAACTGTAAAATACAAATGACTCATTGATATGTTCTGTCTCCTGGGACAATAAATGTTTTACTGTGAGGAAGAAAGATATCTGTTCTAGTATGCCTTGAAATATAACATTTTGGTGCAAAGGTACATTTTCCATGTTCACAGAATTCCATGCATGTGCTTACCCAAATGCTCCCACCATAAGCAAAAGTACTGTTTTATAGTACTTTTTAAATATTGTCAGCAAATCTATTCTCAGTGAATATATATATACGTATATATATAAAAGGTAGCAAAATTTCATATTTGTTAAAGATAAAAGAAACAGGCTCTGTAGAGTGGGCCATGTAAAAGCAGGAAAATAAGTACGCTCTATGATGTGAAAGTGGATTACTGTGAAAGACCACAGTAGCTGCTCTGGGTGAATATATTTTTAAAGATGTGTTTCTCATTTCACTGCATGGAAAGTCAAGAAATCAGAAGTTTTGCCCTGCCTCTGGGTCTGGGTATTGACATGTTGTATGACCTTAGAACTAACCATTACAATCTGGCTCCTAGACTTCAATTTACTCTTCAATAAGCTGCTCTCTCTCGCTCTCTCTCGCTCTCTCTCTCTCTCTCCTTGTCTCTCCCTCCCTCCTGTTTCCCTCCCCTCTCCTCCTCCCCTCCTTCCCCTATCACTATCCCTGTCCTCATCCCTGCTCCTAACTGTATATTTTTATCTCTATCTCATTCACAGTGACCCCTAGATACACACTGCTGGAAACAGCCAGGGAACTGCCCCTTGACATTTACTGAACATACATGTCTTCCTAGTCTCTTTATAAGCCCTTCAAGTCCAGGAGCAAGTATTATATCACAAACACCTCAGGACAGCCTCCTGAAACAGCACAGTACAAAGAAGATGTTCGGGAATGCTTATCAACCGAGCTGTTGAACTCCATCACTCTATTTAACGCCTTTCCCACAAAAATGTCAGAAGGGCTTACAGTTCAAAGGAATAAGGTGTTCCATCCATCCACAGCCAGGTCTTTCCACTGCCATTGCGAGAGAGCCCTGTCCAATAAGAGTAGAAAAACTCAGAGTAGCTCTGATGCATGGCAAAGTCCTGTGAAAAGGCACACAAGAGAACCCTTAGCTTTAGAGGCAGTGTAACACATACAGGGAGTGTGCAGCCTGTCAGTGCTTCTCACAGGAGAACGATGCATGAATCCTGCCTCACATTAGTCCTCCAGAGCATGCGGCATCTGGGATGAGGTTCACTAGGAATTTGTACTGGTCAAAGAACTTCTTTAGTAAACTGTGGAATACATAGTACATATGGAGTATCTATTGACATTCTGAAGTCAAGAATCACATCAACCAAGATTTACATGTAACTTCTTATTTCTAAGGTACAAGATTCAACAATAAAGTTGACATAAAAGTATGGGAGGAAAATTTACAAAGAGGTGTGAAATAACTCTGGGAAATAGAAGCGTTTGGAAGGAAAAGTACAGGAATGGGGAGGTGACTTTTATAAATATCTGGGAAAGAAACTGACTGGGAATGAGTAGGCAATAGTGAATATGCTTCAATTAAAAAGTAAGGAAAAGGAGAATGTGGAAGGATTACTTCTCACACTAGGAAGGGGAGGAAAAGAAAAATTTAAATCTCCATGTTTATGTGTGTGTGTGTTCGTGCATACATGCATAGGGAAATATATGACATTTTTTTTCTAATATTCATATTGAAATTTCAAAGTTATTTATTCCTTTTTACCTAGTATTATTCTATACTCCTAATATCATTAACATAAAAGTTCTCTAATGCAAATATAAATAAATATATATAAATTATAAACATATATTTTTTCTCCCACCATGCTGTGAATTCTTTAGGACAAATGCAATTGCTATGTACTTGAATAATTATGGTACATACTGATTCAACAAGAGTATTGGAACTACAGATAAAACTATTGAAGAACAAAATAGTGAGCATATGAAAGAAACTGTATTTGAAAATATTGTTTCTTGCTAAATGAGAATCCCTTCAAATTAAATGTTCTGAAAATAAATCATGTGAAAGTGATTTAAATATATACAAATGTATAAAGTACACAAGATAAAATAAGTATATTGGTTTCCCAAGACAATTTTCTGCCACTTCATGTAGTACATGAATTATATACCTGAGTTGTCAGTGTGGGTAAAGGGAGAGAAAATAGAAT
This sequence comes from Heterocephalus glaber, assembly GCF_000247695.1. Next base: position 26,841,085 of record NW_004624752.1, read on the forward strand.
GAGAAAAAGTAGGAGGGTTTATGCCAATACATGTTGCACTAGTAAAAGAAAATCTCTCCCTTTATGAATAAATTGAGCCAAAAAGAAAGGGTAGAAATGTTATGTTGGTAAATGATGTATTGCAAAGGGTCGTTCATGCAGATTTCAGGAAGTGGTGGGGATTAAGATGTAACTAGAAGGGTGTTAAGAATTTGTATAGTGAGCTGGGCATTTAATTAAATAACCATCTGTTGATAATCTGCTCTGCACCAAGAACTTCTGCTAAATTCTAGAGAAATAATAATAAATAAGTGGTGGTTACATTGATGGAAGGCTTCAACCCAAAAGTGAAATACTAGAAGAGGGAATAATCATACCATTTTAATAGTGTGCTTTAATTCCATGAACTCACTTGATATGTGTCAGTTTGTACATTCACTCTCATATTTACCTCACCTAGTGTTCAGGAAGATATATTTGCAGATTATGCTAAAGATTTAATCCAATATTTTTCAATTAACAGCTTTCTCATTTTTATAATGCAAGGGCAAGTATGTGTTATTTTCACTTTTCAGCCATTTTATCAATATTGTTTCCTTCCTATCCAAATCAAAAGAGGAAGAAAATTAAAAGATTCCCAGGTTTCTTCATGAATGAGGGAGTACTTTGAAGGGCTGTTATTACTCAGTTTTATGAAGTATTTGCAGATAGCAGAGCTCCATCTACTTTGATAAAGCAAAAGGACTAAGACTTGGGCCTTAACTTGACTAAGTGGAAAAATCTATGGGTCTGTACTTTGACTCATCAGAATTGTCTTACCTATCTTTTTTAAGTAAGGCCTCTTCTCAAAGAATCATTCAGTGATGGTTAATCTTGATTGTCAACTTGAATGGCATGAGAAGCCTAGAAGATTAGAAAGCACTCTTGTGGGTGTGTCTGGGTGGTCATGGGGCTGTGACCATGGGACTATATCTGATCCCTGGACCCTTACTCTCTGGCTCTTCCCAAGCTCTCTGCTTCCAGCTTCTATAAGGGGAAGAGATTTTCTCTACCATATCCTTTTGCCCTGATGTTTCTGCCTTTTGGACAGACAACCATGAACTGAAACATTTGAAACCATAAGCCAAAATAAATCCTTCCTCCTTTAAGTTGTATATGTCAGATGTTTTGTTTGAAAGATAGAAAGCTGACGAATATACTTTCAAACACTGAAAATACTCAGGACATTACCAGCACTTCTTGTGTGTTTATCTTCAACATAGTAGAATTCTCAGCATTGCAAAAATATTCACAGCCCTGCCAACTCTTACTATCTCTGTAGAATTGGTAGCATTTGTCCCCAAGCCACTTCCATTTTTCTGGGCAAGGGCTGCACTTGGGTCCTTGGAGGTGGGAAGACAGGGAAGAAAAACTTTAGTAAGTTATTTTTTACTTGAGTTTGCTGTGTTTCTTCTCATGAAATTATATAGTATTTAATGTCCCAAAATCAAACTAATTGTTTCTTTTAGATATTTAATTTTCCAAGCAATAATAAATACAAATACTTCCTAAACAACCACAATATTCCAGCAATTTTAATGGGTGATAAGTGGAAATTAAAGTAGACACTAACTTCTTATGTGGAGTATGGGATCTAGTAATGAATAACTGAAATTTCCTTGGCCCTTGCCTATACAATTCAGCCCATGGAGAGAATAATCAATTCCATAAAGCTGTTCATGGTTTAGAAACTCAAAATGCAAGTAGATTTTTGAAAGTATAATATATACCAATGTGAGGTCGGTCCCTTTCTTATTCTCATCAAAAATATTTTAGGACAAAATGAATACTAAAGGGAAGGCTGACTTTAATGAAGTGAACCATCAAGAAATCCCAAGAAAGTCAAGAAATAGTGAGACACACACACACACACACATACGCACACACACGAGACGGAGACAGACAGAGACAGAGAGAGAGACTGAAGCGATACCTCTAGCCTTTTTCGTCAGTACTTTTTAAATCAAAGTATATGACTGCCATGATCTATAGTCCTTCTTAAAACGCTTATATTTTATATCTAGCCGAGTAATATGGAATTAAAATAACTGGCGTTTGATTCAGGTTATCTGCATTTTTTATTTGATCCTTGTATAATTCTTAAAACTTCAGAACTATAGTTATGAGTTTATTACCTTCTTGATAAGGATAGATTTGTAAGCATACATGCCATGGTAAATTGAGACATAATCTTATATTTCACTTATTTGTAGTATTATATTGGTTATTCCAAGCTACTTGTTTCTATGGTTGCAAATGTTGCATTTGAAGAATCCTTTCATGTATTGTAACATGTATTATAACATTGTGTGAACTGCACGATCCAAATAATGGCATGATCTTGTAGCTCAAACCCTTTACTGAGTTTATAAGAAAATTAATTAAATAATACACGGTTCTCAGGGACTGTGATGGGAAATTCAGCTCTAAATTGACAGATAATCTAGGGGCACAGAGCTAGGACACACTTACCCCCACTTTTATTATAGAGCTCACGACAGAGTTTTTCAGCCACACGGTGCAGGCTTTCTGCAAGCTTCTTGTTCTTGCCTTGAAGAGACTGCAGCTGTTGGGACAGATTCCCCAGCCTTTCTTCCTTCTGAACAATGATAGCTTGCTGAGTGTTGGAGAGCTGGTAGAACTGAAAGACTAACCAAGGGATTCAGTCAGACTGGGCAGCCAATTTCTTAATTTCTATTTTGGTTTTTCACTTATGAGGAAGACAAAGAGTATATCATGATAAAGATCTCAAGCCCTGAGTTCTCATATTGCTATATTCAAGTCCAGACTCTAGTACATACGTAACACATTGTATCATGTAGGGCAAATTCATTTTTCTAAGTTTGTCTAAAAATATGGAAACATACTAGTTGCTCCTAACTTCAGAAGTAAATTCCTAAACTATTTTATTTTTATGTACACTCAATCATTACTCAACCTAAACCACAAATTTCTTAATCATTGCATTGATAATTGTCAATGTGCCATATATTGTTGCTCATTCGATTATTAAAATAATAAATTTTTGTTTCCATATTTTTTATATATTTGCAATCACAGTCAGTGAGAACAAGTGACTTCCTTAATGTCACTTACATAGAAAATTTCAGCACAGGCTTGATTCTCAGTTTTCTAAATCTAAATACAGAAACGCCTTATGAGTCCTAAGTTGAGTTATTCCTAAGAAGAACGGTGGTTGCAAAATGATAGTTATGTCAAAATGAAGTAAGAAGTGAGAGAACAAGTAAGTGAATTTTTCACCTTAAAATTTAAGATCCCACAAATAAAACTTTCAACATTTACTATAAAACCTCAGTTTTTAGGCAAAAAGGAGGATTTCAGGAGTGAGGGCTTTTCCTGGTACACGTGTACACAAAGGACTAAAGTAGAGATTAAAAAGTGAAGGATCAAGGATACTCCAGCATCTGTCTGAAACACCGTGCAAACCTAAATTTGACACTTTAAAAGTCTGCTTTTCTTTGTGGCATTTTGCCTTAAATTGTCTTCAGCTCTTCACAAAATGCCTGTCGGGTCCTAACAAACGAGATAAGTTTACCCACTTCCCTTTTTTCCCCATTGTATGAATACCCCACAGTTCCAAGAAATGCACAGTGTAATGTGGATACAATCCCATGATCCTTCAGCGTAAACCCTGCAGTTCCCATACACACTCACTTCCTTCTTTAAGGAGCTGGTCCTGTTTCAAATTTAAAGACTTCCACAGACATTCTTCTTCTTTGATTTTTGCAGCCTTTTTGAAAAATATCACAGTGATTAAAGAACTTATGTATTCTCCTTGTATGGAGGGTGTGGATATAAACAACATCTCTTCTGTCTATGCTGGGCAGACTGAGGGCAAATACCATGTCACTTCATTCTTGTGGTGCAGGAGCACATGAAGCATGCATGAATTAAATACTGACGTGGAAACAGATAAGATCCTTCTTAGAATGTTTAATTCTAGTTGGCAACTGATCGCAACATTTTAATACGTCTTCGACTATTCATCATTTAATTAGTTGCTGTTAGAAAAAAAACATTGAACTTTTCCCAGGCTGCAGAATACAAATTTTTAAAAAGATCTCATAACAGGTGTTCCTTCTCGCAGATGAACCTTGGGACCAGGATCCTCCCCCTGCAGAGTACAGACTTACACACAAGGCCCAGGGCTGCCAGGCCAGTCAGCAACACCAGGCACAGAGTGAGCAGCGTCAGAGCCACCGGGCGCCACGTAGAGAGGGGAGTCCTGAGCTCTGCAGGGGACAAAAGAGAAAACAAAGCTGGTCTCTTTCTCCCTCGTGGATCTAAGTCAGCAGCCAGCAAGTGAGTGGAGTCAGTTCTGGAGAGGAAAAACGCGTGCAGGACAGCGGCAATCAACAGGAAACTCACTTACCCTCTGTCCTAGAAGCGTGGTCTACAAGCTCCACTAAGCCTCTATCAAGGCGGGATTTGTTCACAGCCCCACACTCTTCTCTGCTCGCCTGCCCTCCTACTTTACACCAAATCACCACACACATCACCACAATCTTTATGTGGTTGCTTTTATAACCTGCGTGTGGAAGTTTTAATTGTGAGAGACTCTCTTGAAAAACGACAGAAACAGAGCGTGAGAATCCCCGAAATTTACCAGGGAACAGCTTTTCACACCATCAGGAAAAAATGAGAACAAATTATACAACATGCTCTCCTCCCCGTGTTCCACATGCGGTTCTTCTAAGAAGCAAATTATGTATCAGTAACGAGAAATTATCATTTTACTATTTCTCTTTGGGATTTCGTTGTTGAAAGTCTCTTTTTTGTAACGTTATTTATTCATTCATTTCATGCATATCCCAAACATAGATTATAAGGAAACATACTCATAAATTTCTCAAGGAGGGAAAAAAATCATCTCAAATTTTATATCATTAAATAAAACAAACAAACAAAAACCACAGCCAACATTCTTTCCTTGCCTCCATCCGCAGAAGTGTGAGCTGTAATTACAGAGTTCTCACAGTGGGTCTGGAGCAGGCCTCTCACCTCGCTGTCTGGGACTAAATGACCGTGATATCTGACAGAGAAGATCACCACCCAATTGCAGGTAGCCTTTAGCATTGTAATTAAAATAAAACAAAGGAGAGTGAAACCCTCAAATTGATCCCTTTGGGACCTAGGACTTGCACTTCTCTGAAAATTCAAGTAAGATTCCAAAGCAGAAACATTAAAGAAACACAAATTCGGTTCTTTCTCACAAGGTCCTGTACATAGTGTATCCTAGGCACAAAGATTTGCACTAAATGCTATTTCTGAAGGGGAAAAGATATGTGGTAGAGATAATACAGAAATAGAAAATATGATTGTATTCTCCAGAACTTACAGTCTAGGAGGGAAAGTAAGTTAAAAATCACAGAGTAGATGTATTGATATGTTTTAAAATGTGAATCTTATTCATTCTAATAATAATCTTTATCAATAATGTGCATTATATTTAAAACAAGATGCACATCTTTCACAGATGGTTCTTTGTTAGAAAGAATTTTACTAATTTTCTGATTTGAAAACTTCCAATAGCTTTAGTGCACTTGAAATAAAATCCTACAAAATCGTTTTTCATCCAGACCTTACCTAACTCTGTTTTTTATTTTCTGGACTATTCTCCCTTTGCTTTAATGCTCTACTCACGGCAGCCTTAGCTTGTCCCCGTCTTAGTTCCTTATGTTATGCCTGCCTCTGTCTCTCCATTTGTGGGTCCACAGATAGAGTACTGTTGGCTACTTCCTGTTTCTCTGCTTTCAGTTTAAAAGACACAGTCTTGGAAGAGGCTCCTGAGTCCATTGCTAGCATGTGACCTACCCTAGTACGACTGTGTGTTTGATATCATGAGGCAGTATTTCATGACTTAAGTTTGTTTCTGTCTGTCTCCTCCTTCTTAAACGGCACACCGTTAAAACAGTGATCTCATTTTTCTTGTTCACTAATGTATTTTCCGTACTGAAAATAGAATCTATAAGGGATTAATAAATATGTGAACATTTAAATAAACAAAAAATGAAATTATAAAAAACTACTATTACCTAAACTATGAGAGTGTACAAAGGCAGAGAGTTATCTAAAGGGAGATCTATTGACATTTTTAGCAATACTTCTTATAGTAAAATACAAAAACAACTGAGTACATCTCCCAATCCTTCTAGTTTCTCTATATTGTTGTGTGTGAGATCCTGTGTTCTGAACAAATATGAAAATTTTGCTTCCTCTCATCTCCTGTAATGAGTTCGCCTATATGGTTTAATCTAAATTTTCCTAGAAAAGAATATAACTTTGGCTTTAAGAGTACTTCAGATCAGCAGAACAAGCGCCAATGAAGAATACAGGTTAGGCTAAACATCCTCTTCAAAACTCTAAGTATTTAAAAGTTCAATGTAGTCTAAGAGGGCTGAGGATTTAGCTCAGTGGCATCTTGCCTGTCTTGGAAGTGCAAGGTCCTGAGTTTGATACCCAGTACCCGCCCCCCAAATAGGTCTAAGAGAATTAATCATGTGAATGTTCCTACATATGTGGATTCACCACTATAGTGGCTTTGTTTTTTTCATATTATTACCATTAAATATATTATAGTTCATGGGTGAAGATGTAGCTCAGTGTATAAGGCACTTGCCTAGCATGAATTAGGTCCTGGGTACAATCACAGCAATACATACACACACACACACACACACACACACACACACACACATTGTTTTAGCTTGTGTTTTACTCTATAGAAAATAAGCTTCTTTTTGGAAAAGGTTATTAACTATGTAGCCATTATAGTAGCCCAGCAGCTAGAACATGAATTGAAATAGCTTAAGTAATGTCTAATGTATGAATGAATATGTCCATTCTATAAAGTAGCTCTGTTATATGCCCTACTACCCCCTACTTACACTTAATTATATGAATATACATCTCAAATGCATAAAAATAAAAATCCTGTCACTTTTTATGATTAATATTGTCCTGGACAAAGAAACAAGAAAAAGGCAAAGGGGGAAAAAGAACTATGAAAATAAACCAAATTATTTGTCCCTTTACAAATCTGTTTTCCCTTGCAAATACTGGAAATAAGGAAAGTTGCCCAAAGGGACCAAAAAGAGTGAGTTTAACTTTTTTCCTTACTGAGAAGAAAGAGCTTGCATTTTAGATATTAGAACACCATTTTATAATTACTGTATTCATGAAAACAATGAATATATGGTCCTTCCTGAAATTACCTCTAGAACAGAAAAGTACAATGTAGCACGTTTTCTGTTAAGAATAAAAGTTTTAAAAATTTCTTTCTGGGGAACTATCTCTTCAAGGTAAAAGTTTTACATTTGGAAATCCTCTTCCTCTCTCCCCTCAACATTTGCAATTGCTCCTTGCTTTATCTAAGGATCCTGAGAAATCCTACCATAAGAGAGTTTCTCTGGTTGTTATGGCCATTTCCTAAGAAGTATACTGTCAAGATGAAAAGACCATGACTTCGAATGTTTCACTCTTCTTTAGTACTATTTCCCCCTCTACCTCTTAGTCTAATGTTCCACTATTGTATCCCAAGTGCTCCTAATCATGCTGAAGTCTTTCTCTAGAGATCATCCCCACACTTTCAAAAATAGATCATTGCAAAAATAAGCTTCCTGAGAGAGGCATAAGTTTGCTTGGCTTTACTGTGGTTTTAGTTTTTGGAAGCAAACCCCTATTCTGTCTCCTGAGGCATGTTTACAAAGAGGTGTGGACGGGCCAAGGAATGATATAAACATCTCTAGGAAATAAGTATAAACCCTTTCCTGTATCCTCTTACTATTACCATACTATAAGAGGCTACAGTGCCAGGGTTAAGTTTTCAATACAAATTCCTTTGTCATGACATAAAGCATTGTAGATGAAGAGGGTGGTCGTACTTGACCAGTTATTCTTCAGTAGGCATCTGGGAGGGAAACCTTTACACTCTGCCAATCCTAAGCCTACCAGAAATGAAGCAGACATTGCCAAAAGTGTTCTACATGTGTCCCTCTGAAATACAAAGGGTCTTAAGAGCTGGAAAAGAAACACAGAATTTTAATAATTTGTACAAAACCAGGTTTCAGGCTTGTGGCAAAGGTAGAATGCATATAATGTTTCTCAACTTATTTCTCTTATCCTTTTAGATCACTATATTTTTAACATTTTCCAAGATGGCACATTGCTAGCCCCTATCTGACTTTTGGATATATTTTTTAAATTAAATTTTTTTTCTTCTCTGCAACTTCTTTTTGTTCCTTTAATTTTTGGTTCACAGAATCTTCTTCAGGTCAATGGATGGAGATTGTTTATTATTTTCAAAAAATGTAGATTTCTTATATGGATATATTTCACATATTTGGTGTTTTCGCTTTCTCTAAACATAAATTGGTTATTATCCTTATTATTTCTTAAAACTTTGTATCTAAGTCTATATGAGCTATTTCCTAAATATTACTGAGTTTTTAATACACAGCAACTAGATATTTAATTATATTTAAGTCAGACAATTTCATATCCCAAATGATGGCTTTCACTTACTGAAATATAGTTCAAAAACAATACTAGTATTAATGAAGATTGCAAAATTTCTTGAATCACTGAGGTAAATTCCCTAGATGGATTATCTCATGTATTTTCACTAACATCTTATGGGGTAGAGATTGGTATCCCATTTTACAGCTATGAAACTGAGGCCTCGAAGGGTTAGACAGTCTACCCAGGAACACACAGCTACTACTAATAATTGTTACCAAATGTGCTATAATACTGTTGTATTTCATGGGACGATCTCAAAAATTATTCAAGAGGGAAACTATTTTTAACCTTTACTTGGACTGGACTGGATTGAATCGAATTGAATTGAATTATGGAAGAGTTACTTAATGTGCTTAGGTTTGCATTGTCAGTAAGTATTGGAGCCTGAAATGCTAAGGAGCTACACATTTTAAATCACTTTATAATCCTCCTAATGAATCTCACATTAATATTTGACCTTATATAACAGGTCTATATGGAATTATATAAAGATCCCATTGTTTTAGAGGTCAGGTCTATTTACTTCCTTATTGTGAAATATCTTAGTCACAATCACCTTAAAGCAGGAATTTCCCAACTCTACCAGTCAGGTGAAATTTCTAAAGTGTAAGTTTAATTGTGACTCTTATTTAAGGAGAAAAGTTCCTCCAGACCTATGCATTACTAGTCAAAAGTCCTTATCATCCTCCACCAGGCTCCTCCTTGTACTTCTTTAGCATCATTGACCCAAATCCTTCTCTTTGTTTTGAGGACCTAACACGCTCAGCCAAACCGTTTTCACTGCCTCCTCTTCTTAAATTTTGCTGATGATTCTCAAAATTATTGTATCCAGATCTAAAATCTAATTCAGAATTAGAACCTCCTCTTTTCCCTCTGAACTCATCTTTCTTAATTTTATTTCTTAATATGTTGTATCTCTGACTTGAGGAGCTAGCTGTTTCTTATCTCTCCAGAGTTACTTTCGAACTATGGTCCTTACCAAAAGTCATCCAGTCCCCATCTTACTCTGCCTGGAAAACCTGGACTCAGCCTTAAGGATCCAAAGCACTTGTCCCCTTTCAGAATACTCAGAACCAAGCAGCAGGTAACTTGCTCTTTCGTTTGTGGCTTTTTGGCCTCCGACATTTATTTCATAGCACTTAATGACATTTTATTCTTCTATTGATTCAGGTTATTTCTTCCACTTTCCTAAGTACCTCAAAAGCAAGGGCTCCCCTGTCCCTACCATAATATTTTATCTTTAGTAGATGTGCTTTAGGGATTAAATCAATGACATTTGATTTATTCCATGCAGCTGCACAGAGGGATTTACACTGGAGTTGTGCAAAGGAGGATAAAAAGCTGGGGGGAAAGCAAAGCAGTTTGAATATCCTTCCTACAGGCTAACATTCAGTCTTCAGCAGGAATCACAGCCCATCTATTATTCTCTCTCCCTCTCTCTCTATGTGTTTGTGTGTCTGTCCCTCTTTTTCCTTTCTGTGTTGTTGAATTTCTCTTTCTGTTTTTCTTTTCAATCTGCAACTTAAAAAACTTAATCATAACTTAAAAAATAATTTTCAAAAACCCTCACTCAATTCTATATAATACCTCAGCAATAACATTTGATATCTTTTTTTTTTTTTTTTTTTGGTACCGGGGATTGAACTCCGGTCCTTCCGCTTGCAAGGCAGGTGGCGGAACCACTGAGCTAGATCCCCGGCCCAACATTTGATATCTTCTAGAAAAGAAGAGATGGGGCCAGGGATTTAGCTCAGTGGCCCGCGCCTGCCTGGCAAGTGCAAGGTCCTGAGATTGATTCCTGGTACCAAAAAAAAAAAAAAAAAAAGAAGAAGAGATGGAAAGAAAGCAGGAGAAATAATGGACAATATATTGTGTTCCTGACTGCTAAAGCAATAAACTGTATGTAATCCTCTTTTACTTAAACACCCTTCAGTACTTGTTATTTTTAAAGTGCATTAGTTATTGCTAATGTTTTTTTCCATTATTTTTGAATTTTTGGTCTCTTGACTTCCTAGATGCCTTTTTTTTTTTTTTTTTGCCCCTCTACTGGGAATCAAACTCAGGATCCTGGGCTTGCCAGGCAGGTGTGGCGCCACTGAGCTACATCCCCAGGCCCCTGCATGCCTTTCTCCCCAGATTTCTACTTCCATCCCTTTCTCTTGCTCATTCCTTTTAGTTCTTAATGAGCTATCTTGTTTTTCCTATCCTCCAGTTGTTTATGTTCGCCAAGATTCCTCCCCCCCCCCCTTTCTGTCTCCTTTCTTCCTTTCACTCTGATGGTGCTGAGGATTGACACAGGACCTCACTGGGCAAGTGGTCGAAGACTGAGGTGCATCACCAGAATTTTTACTCCAAACCCACATTCTACACATGCAAATGTGTGTGGACAAATTCAAACGCATGCCTCTCCTCCTAGCAGCACCCCAAACTCAACCTGTGTCCACCTTCCTTACTGCTCCTGGGGTTTCTAAGTCAATCAGTGCCATCTTCAGAGCTGCTGACCGAATTTAGTCAGCCTAAATTGACTCTCTCTCTCCTTGCCTTCTGTAATGCCATCAATCCTTGAAGGTCTTTCTCCTCAACATCTCTCATGTCTGATTCATCTTCTTTCTTAATGCACAGCCTCAGTTCTTGTGCACGCCCAAGTCAAAATCTGGGTGTAAGCTTGTTCAATTTCACTCTCCTTTAGTCTATCCTCCTCATCAAAGCTTAGACAGTCTCCCAACAACATAAATTGTGTTTCTTCCTGTTTAAATCCTTCATTAATCTCACTTTAATTACTGAATAGAATTAGAATATCTCATTATGGTCCAAAAATCCCTCTTTAACTTTCAGACATGCCCCTCACGAAGCCTCCCTCCAACTGACCATACTAAGTATAGCTGTTTGAAAATACAACTGTTTAAAACTTCCCTGGCTTTCTTTACTCTCCTGTCTCTCACCCTATAGTGTCCCCAAGCCCAAGCGCCCCATGCCTCATCCCACATCATGGAGAACATCCTAAGATCAACCCAGTGCGGTGCTCGCCCATCTCTCAAATCTGCCCTGGGGTCCTGCCACCCTTGTTGGATAGACATGACCAGGCTCATCTGTACCTGGCACGAGCTTCCACTCAGCATGCTAGTGCACTGTTCACCACCTTGGGAATAGTATTTGACTCCAACTTCCTCACAAACTGGGGTTATATTATATCTGACATTCTATGCTCAATGCTTTGCACTACACCCAAAAAAAACATGGCTAAGAATTTCTTTCATTTTTGCTTTCTCTCTTCTCAGTTGTTTTGCTTTTTTTTTTTTTGGTACCAGGGATTGAACTCGGGACCTTGTGCTTGTGAGGCAGGCGTTGGAACCACTGAGCTAAATCCCTGGCCCTTGTTTTGCATTTTTAACACAAACACAGTTGCTCATTGAGAAAATAAAAATCTGGAAAATAACATGTGTGTGGTTTACTTTTATTAATCCTAAAAATAAAAAATACCCACTCATGATTTCACTACAGCATTATTTTGGTACTGGGGATCGAACTCGGGTCCTTGCACTTGCGCAGCAGGCGGCAAAACCACTGAGCTAAATCCCTGGCCTACAGCATTATTTTGAATCTGCATTGCCAAAACATTCTCTGTGATTACTGCTGTTGTTTTTAACAGCAAAGGATATCAGATCTATTTTCCTAAGAAATAATTAGAATTTTATAGTGACACACCTTTAAATATTTTCATGGTCACAGGAAGATGAAAACAAGGATCCCTACATACAGGCTAAGGTTACTGTTTCCAGATGTCTGTGTTCGAGGCACTTCCTGGTAACCTGCACTCCTACTCTTCCATTTCCATCTCCTACAGGGGCTGCCAGATGCTGCAGTCAGAATTATCTTGCTCCACTTCCCTCCCCACCCTCCAAGCTTAGCAGAACTTTTTGTACACTCTGTTCCTGCTCCTCTGGATCAGTAACCTTTGGGAGAACTCCTGACTCCAGTCAAAGCTGAAAAATGAAGCTCTACACAAACTACTCAAAACAACAGCCTTGAGGATTGATTCTTCCTAAGATTTGTTGGAGGAAAACATTTCATATCCTATTACACACATCCTGTAGCTGCAGAAACTGACCTCCCTCCTACTGCCACTTAGCTCCAGGTCAAGGAGGCTGGAAATCCCCAACAGCCCCTGACAGGTCGCTGAGTAGTTCAGTTGGAAAACAAAAATCAAGACTAGAGGGTCTCAGGCAGAAGGTCATTTATGAATAAAGAGTGATGCAAAAGTTTAGTGCAGAAAAGGAAAAAAAAGAATCCCACTATTTGATAAAGGAGAAAGGAGAGAAGACAGTGAAGGGGATATGTCCTGATTTACAGAGGTTAAAAAAACCTGGATATGATCAAAAGGGAAAAGGCATGAACATACAGGTGTTCAGGTAGCATCACCCTGACACAGATGGACACAAACATGTTAAACACGGCAGTAGAATTCTCAGCGGAATACTAAGAAGAATCTCAAGTTTTTGGAGTACCTGATATACCACATCCTTTACATCATTCATCACTCTTAGTACTTGTAACTACTTAATATAACTTCTGTTTAAGGAGTAGGAATAAACATGCAGAAAGTGATTAAGACAATGTTGAGCTTGTAGTAGGTGTTAAAGACATATCTACTCTCACTAAGGTTTTAGAAATGAAGAACCTGAGATCCCAGTATACTTTAGTAATTTGTCCAGGAGAAGTGCCACACCTGGTATCAGAACCTAGCTCCTAGTCCAACCTATATTCAGTGTGAGGTCTTTTCGCTAGAACTAAGTCACATTTCTGCTTTGGACTGACTCAGTAGCTAAGAAATAAGATCTTTCTCTGTGTAAAAATTATGGAAATGAGTGGAACTGAACAAAAATTATTACTATATCATAGATGAACAATGGTAAGTAAAATAAGATGGAAAGTAAAGCCAACTAAAATGAAGAATTTTCTTAGTCCGAATCAATATTCTCCATAATATTCTGAGATCAATAGAGTGAAAGTGAGTAAGGACTGGAGGTAATTGAATCCAAGATTCCTGTTAAGATGATCCAATCACAGAGTATCAGAGTTTGTGGAACACATTAGAAAGCATTTGCTTTAATCATTCTTCTTCATTTCACAGATGAGTAAACCAAATACTTGATGTTGACATGACACCCTCAAGATCACACAGCTTTAAGATGCAGAATTACCTTACCAAAACATGAAGGGTAGTTAGTACACTTAGAAATCTCCCACTGAAAGCCATGAGTTCAAAACTAGCAGAGGTAGTTTTATGGATTTGAATTTGCAAATCACATCACAAGTGGTAAAAAAAACACAAACACATGATTTGGTCTTCATGGGAATGAGGAAAGGGGAAGAGATGTTGCTTTAATATAGGTACAACTTCACCTTTGAATGTTCTACCTACTTGGAAAGGAAACACAGTAACCCATCCACTAGCAATAGAATTCCAGAAAAGCACACACCCGTGCCTGCTGAGTTCACATTTCCAGATATTCATAGCTGTGTGTGTGACACGTACGCTATAGAAAGAGCACAGATACACATCATCACGAACCGTGGAAAAACTCCCTCCCTTCCCTGAACTTTGTACATTCCTAAGAGAGGTCCCTTATCTCCCTCCATCTTAGCCAAAAGGCTGAGGAGGATAGAAGTGCCTGTCTCATGCACCTCTCTGCCACTGTCATCACTTTGGGCTCAGGAGTCGAGAGTACCTGTAGGCCTGGGCTCTGGCTGCCAGGTGGTGGCAGAGGCTTGAGAATGCAGGCTTAAGGTGGTGTCCTCGTCGTCATCCAGCATCCCCCTCATGTCCCTCGTGCTGCTGTACTTGGCCTGCATTCTGGCTCCTGCGGGGCTGAGGGGAAGTATGATCAGATTGCTCCAAGCTGCCTGGCTACCAGGGGATAGATAGCTCAGGAAGCCAGGCACGGAAAAGCATTCCTAATGTGCTCTCTCCCGACAGGCAGCACGGGAAGCCTCTGGCTCCAGTTCCTGGCTGGAGAGCCCCAGCCCCTCCCCTGTAAGCCTGTACTCTGAACGCCAAGTTGTTCAGGCTGAGGGGAAATAGCATCCGTTTTCTGTTTGGGCAGTCTCTGAACAGTTATTAAAGCAGTTGCCCTTCTCAGATTCTTCTTGTTTATCTGTTTGCACTTAGGAAGCTGCAGTGTAAAGATAGTGAGACCTTGCAACAGCACTTTGCATTTTTCAGACACTAAAGAATGATAAGCCCACAGTGGGGCGCAACGGACTCAGTTTCTTACCCATCATACTCTCTCTCACTGAGTCGCTTAGATGAAGTTTAATCACCTGTGCCTCTCGGAAAAGATGAGACTCTTCCTGTCTCTCAGAGCAAGGTGCAAACCCTCGCACACAAGGAAAGTCGGCACAAGGAGAATCTTCCTGAAAATGTCTAATCGCTTCAGCTCTTTTACTTTACACAGAAGGAAACTGAAGCCCATCTAGGTGAAGTGATTGTTTAAAGCCCCATAGCTGCTTACTAACAGAATAAACTTTAAAAATGCTCTCCTGCTGCCCACTTTCCTCTTATAGTTGGACTTGATCTAACATTTTATTGTACATAAGGTACATCATGATCATGAGGAGGTACACATTTTATTGAGGATCAGAACTTTAGGACTAATGCTAACCATCCCGTGACTTTGAAAAGCCAATTAATAATTTGTGCCTAAATTTCGCCAGCTGAAAAAAGAAATGAGAAGATTGTCAAAAATGATGTCAGTCTGTCTGTCTGTCTTGCAACAACAGAATACCCAAGACTGGGAAATTTATAAACAATGCAAAATTATTTCTCATAGTTCTGGAGGCTGAGAGGTCCAAGACCAAAGCTCTGACAGGTTTAGCTGTCTGATAAGGATTGCATGCTCTAGTGAGCAGGGACACTGTGTCATCACATGGCACAGGTGGAAGATACACATATATGTTCTGGAGAATTCCAAGTTAAAAAATGAAAAAACCTAAGGAGAACTTATTCTTGAATAGCAACTTAATAAAAAGTAAAAAGTCAAAATGTACGTGTCCATTTGCATTGAATTGAACATATCTGAGAACACTATAAAAGAGAAGACAGTGAGAATTTTTATGTTTTGGGGGAACTACCGGGAATCGAACTCAGAACATTGCACTTGCCAGGCAGACATGGCACTGCTGAGCTAAATCCTCAGCCCCATGGCAGTAAGAATTTTGAAGTGAGAGTGAAATATTAAAAGAAAGATAAAAAAATTAAAAATTACAACAGCTGGGGCCAGAGAAAATGTGCATGTAAGAAGTTCCTCTAAGTATGGTGCTAATGAAACAGTAATTAGAACTACTGCATTTCCCAAGTTTTGGTTATTTAAGAAGATCTTTGATAATTTTTGATAAACAATGTACATTAACATTTACACTGGTTTTCCTCAGATATTTGGGTGTTTTTCAACAAGAGCAAAAATATTTTTTAAACATTCGGTATAGTTCTGGCAAACCTTTTAAAGACCGAGTGCCAACTGCAACCCAAAACCCACTTATTTATCTCAAAGTGCCAACACTGCAATTAAACCTGAATACTGAGGCTTTACTTTAGAAAAAAACAATTCTCCATTAACATCTTTTGTCTTAAAAGAAAAACACAAAACAAGCATGCGGTAGGTTCACCACCACTTATCTACTGTTTCCTAGGGCCTTGGAATCTGTTCTCCAACACTTGGATTCGTCAGCATAAAGTAAAACCGTTCTTTTAGTCTTTGTCCATGTTCCCAGAAAAGGGCCAACAATATGCAAACAAAATAAGTTCATAAATAGCAAAGTACAGGAGACTACAGTGTGTGTTACGGTAAATATAGAGAGGGGAAAGGAGACTAAGAATATTGGGAAAGCATGGCTGGTGGTTTTAAATAGAGCAATCAGAGAAAGCCACATTAAAGCAGTGGTTGTGTTGAGTCCTGGGAGAGGTGAGATGGGAACCCCAGCTGCCAGCTTGGTGAGACTCATTCAGGAAGATGTAATAAGCTCTTTCCCTTTGTGTCCTTGTTCCAAGGCAACAGAGGATAGGACCGAACACACCAAGCAGTGGAAATGGGATTTACTGTGGTATTGGGTTCTTTATTAGAAAGAACAAAGAAAAGCCCTTGATAGACAAGGGAGGCAAGATGGATGTCAAGGAAGCGCCTGAATCTTGAAGCTTACAGAGCACACACAAAGGGGCCAAGAGGCAGAGGACATGCAAAAATGCAGGTTTGCTGCCGCTTGCTGCTTGCAAGCTTCTCATTGCCAGAAGATCTCATCATTTTTTTTTTTGTCTTCTGCATTCTAATTTACCTTGAAGAAAATTAGTCTATTTAGTTTGCCTTTGGCCTTTGGGTCTTTATTTTCCAGTCTCATCCACCCCCCAAACAGTGGTGACCCTAACTGCCTGAAAGGTGCAGAGGCATTGATCGCTCCAGCTGCTCTGAACTGCGAAGGGGCATGGTCAGGGCAGTACTCAGAGCTCACCACTGTGAGGTCAATTTAAGGGCCTTGAGGAGAAATCGGGAGGAGTGCCCCACAGGTGAAGCAGTTATAACACCACCCATAGCTTTAAACTTCATATCCACAAGTTCCACATCCCAGATTCGACCGACTGCAGATTGAAAGTATCTGAAAAACAATCGTCTCTGTAGTGAACATACACAGACTTGTTTTTGTCACTGTCGTCTAAACAACACAGTGTAACCATGTTTTACATAGCATTTACATTGCCTTAGGTATTATAAGTAGCCTAGTGATGATTTAAAGTTTATAGGAGGAGGTGTATAAGTTATGTACAAATACTGCAACATTTTATGCAACAGATTTGAGCACCTGCAGATTTTGTTATCAGCAGGGGTTCTGGAACTGGTGACACTTGGATAACAAGGGAATATTCCAGTTAAGAACTTGCCAGCCATCATACAGTTACCACAGAGTGGGGCTCAGATGCAAATTGATGCAGTTTGATTTTGTACTTTCATGCCTACATGCTCTATCTCTCACTACTTAGACTGGTTGGCATAAAAGCAACATGTTTCTTTTAGAAATAGACATATCCTCCCTTTTTATGGCAGTTAGGAGGTTACCATTAAGTCTGATTTTTTTTGCTTTAAGATTTTTTTTTCTGATGTGAATTACTATTTAAAGACAAGTTTTATTTATAAGCATTTAACTTTTATTTTTTTAGTTTTAGCAGTAAGAAAACTGAGGACTCTGTTTTTGAAAGACAATTTTAGCTAAGAAGTTAAAAGATTTTTTTTGAACTTGTATAGCTGTTATTGTGGTGTTTTAGCTTCATTGAACCACATTAGTGACATTACAGGTGTAGCTGGAGACTGTCAGTACGGGCCAGGATAGTACTTATAGCCCCTTTGCATATTTAGTCTAAATTTTATATATCTTGTTGGTTATACCTTTCTATTGGGTGTCTAAAACCAAGTTAAAGTGAGACCTATGTTAATCAAAATTAACATTCTCTAGGCATGGTGGCGTACACCTATACTCCCAGCACTCAAGAAGCTGAGGCAGGAGGATTACCATGAGCTTGAGGTCAGCCTGGGCTACATAGTGAGACCTTGTCTCCAAAATAAAAACAAAATTAATATCCTATTATATAATCGAGGTGCGTTAAGGCTCCCCAAGGCATTCTTTGGGCACCATGTGCAGAACCTCTTAGCTCTGACAATGTTATCTGCCAGAGTGAGTCACGGTCTTGTTTGACTGTGTGGCTTCCCTTGGAAGCATGGAGATGCTTTTAGTTTTCCTTTGGTGAACCCCCCCTTTTAGCACAAGGTATGCTGGGTAGCCCCTCCTCTGGGGTCTAACAATCTCCCTGTTCAGGAGGTGGGTGACTCACCAGAGTTATACGAACTAGAGAGAATTCTCCTCATGCTCTGGGTCCTTGTTGACCTTGGAGGCCCACGGCCAAAATACTGGCTGACTTTTAACCCAGCTATCTTTTTAGCTTTGGTCTGTGAACCTCAGATGTTGAACTCCCAGGAGATCAACAACAGCAGGATTGAAGTGGGAACAGTAGGTTTAACTATGATAACCTTATCTGGATATCAAGCACTTTGAAACATAAAGTGTGACCAGGAAAGTGTTATATTTTTTAACCATGATTTTTTTTTTGATACCGGGGATTGAACTCAGGATCTTGTGCTTGTGAGGCAAGCAGCGGAACCACTGAGCTAAATCCCCGGCCAACCATGATTGTTTTAACAGATAACTGTTACAGTTTTACAGGGAAAATTTGAAATCAAAGCAAATTAATATTTAGAATAGCAATTATGTTGACACTATTATATTATAATTATAATTATAATTATTATTGGAGGGTTTTACCTTTAAAAGTATATTTAAATTTTTATTTTATTATAGACTATCTTATCACAGAAAAGAGCTGCAGATTATTAAATGGGCTATTATTAAGCCAAATTTGAGGCCTTGTCTTTTTACCTTTTTTACTTACATTTTTAAAAAATCAATATTTTAAAATCCTTTAAATTGGTCCCAAGTTTATAAAATAAACTTAAAGGTGATATCTTGGGGACAAACTTTGAGCTATCCATCATTATTTAAGAAGTACTATACAGTGGTACCTCAGTTCATGAACACTTTTGTTTGTGAACAATTTGGTATGCAAACAGAAGCGTTTGACAAAATTTTGTGGGTTTTTGTTTTTTTTTTGGCGAATGCCACATTGGGTGACAAATACAACTGTGGCCATCTTTCCTGCATAAACACAAACATGGCTATCTTTTACAAAATTCTGAGACAAATTAAGTTTGTAAAACAAGGTACCACTGTATGTCTTTAAAATCTCTCCTGTGTACTTTTTGGGAGAGATAAAGGGAGAGAGAAAAGAAACAGAAAAGACAGCATCTTACTTTGGTCCCCTGAGGTGAGGCTATGTGAGCTGCCAGCTTTATCTTGAGATCGTGTTGTTGTACAGCCCACTCCAAACTGAGGTCAGGCTGCAGTCTGTCTCAGTCTTTGTAGTGACTAGTCTAGACCTCACTGCCTATCACACAAAGATCTGTTGTTTATATCTAGAGCAAGCATCCTTGTTCTTGGCACACAGCTACTTGTAGGGAACAGGAAATGGGGACATTACTAGAACTCCTGCAGTGAGTCCTAGTCTCCTGTGAGCCACAACAGCACAAGGAGAATTAATTAATATAGACAGAAATGAGACTTAGAGAAGGTGAGCTTTGGGCCTGATCAATACTGCCCTGTCAGCAAAGACAAAAGACCTCAAGCTTGCCACACCTTTATTTGGTACGTGGAGTAACAGATGTAAGGGATGATTCAGAGGGCAGAAGTGGTGATAATCCTAGAACAATGAGGAACTATGCAGATGAAGATTTTGTTGCTCCCAGGATGTCATCAGCTGGTGCAATCCTGTCCTGGAGCATCACAGTATCACTGGACCATTGAGGTTTCAGCTTTGACTGGAGGTGAAAATGGAGTTATGTCTCAATGTGCCATAGCCAGCCTTTAGGCAGGAAAACTAGGCCTAATCATGATTTAATTGTGAAATGATTTTTCCCAAAATTATGTAGAATTGCTCCTGACAGCCACTTTAATTCTCATTGAGAGATCTGGAAGGCAGAAAAAAGGAGTTGTACACAATAGTTGGACTTTTATTTAAAAATTTTCCCCAATGATCTATATGTCTTGGAACCTGTGACCTGTGCAAAGAACTTATAGAGAGTTTAACTGTCAGGAGATGTCACAACTATAATCACATACTGTTATAATACAATCATAAAAAGTTTTACCACCAACAACTTTAGTCAGTAAATCACCAGTATAATAAGATGGTTTTTAGCTTTGCATCTTTGAAGGTCTATACACTTGACAAGCAAAAATGAACTTAATACACTGGAAGTTAGCAATAATTACCATCATAGCTATATATATATATATAAATCCTTACACATATTCACTGAGTTCTAACACTTAAGACAGAATTTAGATTTTTTTAAACAGGCTTATAGGGTGTAACTACACTGACATGAATTAAGAAACATCAGGGATTTAGCTCAGTGGTTCTGCCACCTGCCTGGCAAGCCCAAGGGCTTGAGTTCAATCCCTGGTACCAAAAACAAACAAACAAACAAACAAAAAAAGAAACATCATCAGAGGTCTTATAAGTTTGGGAAAGAGTGCTGTTGAACAATAATAGACTTATTACCCAATATACAACTGTGCCCGATTTATACAAAAACAAAACATTTGTTTAATCAAAGCCAGCAGATGTAGATCAAGTTTTACATGGCAGGACCAAATGTGAACAGAGATGCCAAATTTTGATTATTATATATGTCTAAGATCTAGATGTATATTGTATAAAATCGAACACCCATTGGTTACTTTGTATATATTAAACTTACATAGTTTAAACACTATAAACTTAACTTTAAAGCTTGGACTTACAGCATATCTTATTTTTAGATGCATACATTATGCTATAAGCTTAGAAAATAGTTGTTTATTTAACCAATCATAAAGTGATTTCCCCCCCTTTGGTACCAGAGATCAAACTCGAGACCTTGTGCTTGTGAGGCAGGCAGCTAAATCCCTGGCCCATAAACTGATTATTGAAAACGTTTTATAATCCAACATTTAGTTACACTTTTAAAACTCAGTTTTAATAACTAAAAGTTTAACAATACAAAACACAAGAAACTATTTTAGTACAATATAGAGCTCTTGTTTTTAAATCTTTGTAAGTTTAACCAAGAGCCTCTTAGTATCTTAAGAAAGCCTTATTGTTTTAGATATAGAAAACCTAATCTTTTAATTATACCAACTTAAATGTATTATAATAATATATTTAATAACACTTGTTGGGGTATGTCATTGTAAGACTTTGGAAAAAAACCAGGAAGTCTCATCACGGGACAAAACTGAGCAAATAGATTCAGGAAGCAGCTGGAAGTCTTCTCCAGCACATTTTTAAAGCCCAAGGGGTCCACATTTACTTGTCTTAACAATTATTTTAGGTGACTTATGAGAAACAAATCATAAGAGTAACACCTTTTTAAAGTTATATATCATTTTTACCAAGGAAAAATGCTTGCTATTGTATATAGACAACAATAGACAATGTATTTATGAAAACTATTTTTTAAATTTTATCTTGATTGGTTAACAGCCTGGATGGAAACATGTTACCAAGACATCTTTACTCTTTGCTCTTATCAACTGATTCAAATTAGCCCACTGTTAAGCTATGTGAACTAAAAACATTTGGGCTAAAATCGTAAGTGTCTGCTTATTTATAAGCTAATTTAGGTAGTAATTTTGGAGGATATTATATCTGAAAGTTGATACACAGAAACATGTTAACCTAAATATATACCCTTTATGTGATCAAACTTGAAGGCTTTTATTTGTACACCCCATGTAAGTCTCCAACCTCTTAGCCTTCATCTTGTAATGTCTCAAGACTTGTGTTTTGATAACCTCAAAATCCTAGATTTTTTTTTTTGTGAAAGGCCCAAAAGATCCAGAAGTTTGCAAAAGTAAAAATGAAAAAGAAAGTGAAATTGAAATGAGCTCATAAAGCTTTAACAAAGCAGTCAAAGTTACCTTAATTAGTTTAAATAGACAAACAAGAAACACAGAAAACAATTACTTTAAAGTTAGAGTGCCCTCTCAGGGGTATTGGCCACGTTGAACTACAATAATCTTTTAAAGATACAGGTTTATGACTATAAATAGACTAGTCAGAACTTATTTAGCGGTGACCAATTAGCACAGAGATCTCATAATAAGTGAACATCACTTACTGTTAGAAAGGGAACCCCTTTTATATTGTGAAAGCAAGGACTATTTAAAGAAGGATCACACTGATGTTTATCTTAGTTTTGGACGACTGTAGAAATGCTTTCACTTTAGGGTGCAGGCAGCTCACAGTTTCTGAGGTCTAGCATTTCTTTTTTTCTGTAAGAGAGGTTATGAGATAAGGGCAGCATCTTATATCCTCTCTCTCTCTCTCTCTCTCTCTCTCTCTCTCTCTCTCTCTCTCTGCAGGTGACAGCAGTAGAGTGGATCCCCACTCTGTGGGGCAGGTACACATTAGTCATGCTCTGTGTCAAGCCTAACCCTAACCCTAACCTGGGCAAGTGTGCCTGGGGCCTGATCTTCATGGTGGATACATGGGTTTGGATTGGATAAATGTTGAGAACCTCCAGAAGCAACGGAAAGCCCTCATAAGGATATTCCTGAGCTCACCCGTGAGGACAGAGGGATGGTGGTGCCAAGTGCCTTTTGTTTAGAGAAGTACTAGTTCTTTTCCCAGTTTGAAGGAGCTGTTCAAGTGAGTTCCAGAACTACCACATAATCCCCTGAGCACTGCCTCAGGGGTTATTTGCTTCATATTGCCTCAAGGAAAGCTAAGGTAGGAACCCAAACACCAGGGACACTGGGGACTGGGAAATCTTGAAATGTGGGCTAGGATTCTAATCTGTTCTCAACCCAGTATATCTATCAAGACATGTCTGAAAAAAGAAAGACGTACCTGAAGACAGGGGTCTGTCATACTAGCAGAGAGAAAAGTCCGAACCTGTAGCTGAGCTCTTAGTGGAGTGTCCAGAGAGGGCTCTTATGGAGTCTTCTCAGGTCATGCTGGAAAGGGGATGCCTGAAGAACACTGAGAGTTTACCTCTCCCCTCACAGAGGAGTGAAGGTGGGATGATAGATAAGTGGAGATTTCTCTGCTGCATACTCAACTGGGCTATCAGGACCCAGCTTCCACCAAGTGACCTTTGAATGCCCCCTGGGGAGTAGCCCTGGCCAGCCTCTTGCAGGTGCTATTCCAGCTTTCACAGCTCATCAATGAGAGATCTGTCTGCAAGGGAATCAGCTCCCTGTCTGGCTAACATTCCCATTCTTTTTAGTCGGGGATTAACCAGGAGGTGCTAGGAAACCTATTCTTTGCATCAAGAGTTGTAGCTACTCTAATTAGATTTTAACTGGCTGGCAAAGTACCCACTATTTCTTAGATTTCTACAAAGGGACAGAGAGAGTGGGTGTGTGATCTGGCTCTGTCACACTTACCAAGATGAGCCCCATATTGGGTGCTAAAGTTGTAACCAGCTCCCTCCCTATGTGTTCTTATTCTGAAACAATGAAGAAGGATGGGATGCAATACAGCAAGCAATGGAGAACTGTATCAAATATGATTTTTTAGATAGAACACAGAAAAGCCCTTGATAGACAGAGGGGCAAGAAGAACACCAAAGAAGCACCTAAATCTAGAAGCTTATATAGTGTATGCAAAAGGGAAGACAAATGGGCACAGGACATGCAAAAATGCAGATTTACTCCTGCTTGGTGCTGCTTTGTTGCTGCTTGCCAGTCTTCCTGTTACCAGTGGATTCCATCACTTTTCTGTCTTCCGCACTCCAATTTCCCTTGAGGCTTATAGCACTTTGCCTTTAGTGTACTCAGGCCTTTGCCCTTTGTTTCTTTATTTTTGGTCCCAACTAGAATGGGAATCACAAAACCCTTGAGGGACAAGCATGTCTGAGGTGGCTGAGAAACCATAAAAAAGCCCACATCTTGAGTGGAATGAACCAGGAGTAGAGAAACAGAAGATAACTCAGAGAACCAAAGGGAACTGAAATGGGTAAGATATTATCGATAATCAAAAAGGTATTTATTTATTATATTTGCTGTTATTAATATGAAACATATAAGTCCATGAGAATTTTAAGTAAAGAACTGAATAATCTGATTTAAATTTATGTTTGAAAATAAGCTGTAGAATAACAAGGTTGAAGACAAGAAGACAACTTCAAAAATTACTGCTATAACACAGGCAAGCAAAGATGTTGACCTTTAATAGGCATTCTCTCTAATGTAATTGCTACTCATCTTGAACTTACCCTCTAGCCTTGGTTTCAACTAGTAGCTCTTTCTCTTCTCTGTCTCATGGAAAAATATAGATGTTTCCTTTCATTCATATGTACATTTCTCTGTAAGCTGCAATATAAACTATGTATCAATAGGCCAGGAATAGAATATTTTGGACAACTTAGAGCAATCTAACTTTATACCACCACTTTGGTCATAATCAAGCCTTTACCTCTATGTCATGGGTAATTATTGGCTTTCCTGTCTGTTCTGGCTAAGTTCAGATTAATTTTCAGTATCCAGAATTATTTTCCTTGATTATGATGATTTTTGAAACAAACATCTCATCCTGAGAAATCAGGAGAAATTAATCCAACCAAAAACAAAATTAAAATACTTAGAGTTTCTTCAAAATCCCATCTTGAGCTTTAATTAAATATTTAATGCTTAGTTAATTATACTTCTTACATGCTCACACTGAATTATTTTTACTCTCTCTCTCTACTTTTTCCTTAGATAGTGGCAATACCAAATTGTGTATTGTGTTACTTTTCTCTCACTGCTGAGATGAAATACCCAACACCCAAAGTTAGAGGGGAAGGGGTTTATTTGACTTACAGTTCATAGAGGTTTCAGTCCATAATCAGTTGGCTCCAAGGCAAAGTAGATGGCAAACAGGCATTTCAGAGGAGAAACATGGTATGCACACAAGATAGCAAAAGCAACAAGGGACCTTAACAGTGTCTTTCTGTTTCTTTTATCTTATTCAGAGTACTGGGATTAGGGTGGTGCCAAACCAACCACTCACATGTAGTGGTTTAATAATCACACACCCTCCATCCTAGCATCACACACTCCAGATTCACCCACCTATGACTGCATGAGGCTTTGGGGGGACATCTAGACCCAAATCATAATACATATTAAGAGATGATAGTAAATGTCACAAAAATCTCTTGTTGTCTTCCATAGGTTTTTTTTTTTAATCTTTAAAAGTTCAAATTTATGCTTTAATTCAGAACTACCATATATATGCCCTACCTAGTATCATACTCACGTACACTTTTGGGAGGAGGGTAAACTGTGACAATGATTCTTAAATACAGACATGCAATTTAGAGGCTGTCAGGTAAAAGGGCCGAAGACCAAGACCAGACCAGGCCACAACAAGCCTTTATTAGGGGAATAGATCTGCCGGGCTGTCTCTGAACAAAGGAGAGAAAAAAGCAATATGGCTGGGGCAGGGAG
>NW_004624752.1:26871291-26889865 GCF_000247695.1 Heterocephalus glaber
GAGCCGGTGATGTCACTAGGTGGTAGGAGGTGAGCGAGTATTAGGTTACTCTCTAGGTGGGAACAGGGGCATGCTGGGAAGAAGGGTTTGTTCTTTGGTGGGAGCAACCATCTTGACGTGACATCACACAGGGGAAGGGGCAAGGCACCATAGGAAGAGGACAGCTACTATACATAATAGCTGCTGAGGTGGTGGGAGATCTATCAGAGGCCAAAGGTTCTTTAAAAAGCATTTTCTTTACATTGAAGTAAAACCAACACAACATAAAATTAACCATTTTATAGTGAACAATTCGTAATTTTGGCATAATTTCTTTACACATATTAACAAACACAAGAAAGTTATACAACTGCCTCTCAAAAATACAGAAATCCCCACAGTCCAATATTAATAGTACTGATACCATATGGTGGATCCAACAGATAGATTCCAAGCTCTTGTATACAGCTAGCAAAGAATACAAAGTATACCAAAGTATACATCCACTGGTAAAAGAAAATGTAGCTAAATTTATTGAAGAGAATGGGAACATGTGCTAAGACAGGCATGATCAGAAAAGTGGTGTTGGGATGACATGGAAACAAAAAGCCCAGCACACAGATAAACTGGGAATTCGGATTTTAAAAGATATATACCCAAGGCCAAATGTCTGTCATCAGATTTGTGGATAAGATTGACAGGATTGATTGACAGGATACTGAGTCATTTTCAGGGGCATTCAACATGTGTGCATGTCCAGATTCATACTGATTAAATTATATACATGACATGCAGTCCATATCTGTGAGTCTTTAAGGAAGTTCAAGTGGGAAAAAGGTTACTGAAGGTCAAGCCATGAGTTCTAACATGCATGTTCTCTGGCCTAGATCTTAGAGATTTCCTTGGTCTTTGTTATTTTATTTCAGCTTCTCTTAGAACAATGGAAGGAGCATTGGCCCTGGAGCGTTGCCCCAAATTCAAGTGGGTGGAAGGGAGTGGTCTCCCAGCCCCAATTTTGTTATCTGTACTAGAACCAATGGGAGAGTTTAAAAGAACATGAGACAAATCAGCATATAAAGAAATATAGTTATATTCCAATAGTGCTTTTTTTTTACAGTAATTACTAAAGAATAGGTGAAAATTGCAAAATATGTTTTATATTCCAAAATACTGACACTCCTGCCAATGAGCTTGTTCACATTTTAAATCATTTTCAGATCTTATTTTTATTTATACTATTTCAAAAGGAGAAAGGTTTCCCATAAGAGCAACTTTCCAATAATTTACATTATACAGGATTCTATTAGAGATGTACAGTCATACTATCTGAATTATTTAGTTGAAAAAAAACTAAGTTGGTACTTTTGGAGTTGCTACTTTTTGATGATAATCATAATTGTGATAACATAGATGAAAATAATAACTGATTGTAGTAAAGATTTTTTTCTCATTTCTTTATTTAGTAATTCAGAAGTACAGTGGTACCTCCATTCATGGACTTAATTTGTTCTATGGTTCTAGAAAAGATGGCTATGTTATGTTCATGCAGGAAAGATGGACACAGTCATGTTAATCAGCCGATGCAGAGTTTACAAACAAAAACAAAATTTTGCTAAACATTTAAAAGCATTTGTGCACCAAGGTATCACCGTGCTTTTTATCTTCTACCCATGTCTGTTATGTTGGAAGTTGAAGAACAAATCCCAAAACACATAGTATGTACTCCAGGGGCACTTTCTGAGAACAAGAAATGATTCTGAAAGAGCCAGAAATTAAGATTCCCTTGAAGCACCAAGGCCTTGTGGCTTATTCCTGGAAAATATTAAGTCAATCTTAAAACAAAAACCCAAGCTTGGGTCCCCTAAACTCCACATCTAGGATTCTATTCACTGTAACAATATTAACTTCCCCATGCAGTTGACAAGAAATCACAGCCCTTCATCCTGTTTCTCAGCTAAGATTAAAGTTTGCTAAACTGTCAACACTTTCATTTCCTTACTTTCATTGACCTCAAATACCACTCTTTTTGTTGTTGTTGTTTTGTCATCCTTATGATCTCAAATAATTTTCTCCTCCATCTCTTCACCCTGACAGCAGCCTCTCACACATACTGAAGGAGGGAATATTACAGGGTTGGTCATAAGCATTTCCCACATGAATCCATACACAGTTGTGAGCTGTGTTTTCCTGGGTAGCTGTGCTACTGATTTGAAACCTGGTAAAACAAAGTACAATGATGTAATTAGAACAACAGAAGGAACACTCGTTACACAGAACTAAAATAAAACTATCAGTGAAAAGAATTTTGAAGTGTCTATATTAGTGGAAAAGGAATCTGAAGTTAGATTGTATTGATTCACAAGTGCTAATAGAATTGACGCCATAATTGAGGCAGAAACATGACTCAGTATTTTCCAGGAAATACCATTACTTGCATAAAATTAAATTAAACCCCTGGCAGAGAAGAAAACCCATCGAATATTCTATCAAAAGTTGTTAATTTACCTTCAGTCTATTACTTAGATGTTTATTTATCAAATCAAGCAATAGTTTAGTGAAATTACTACTGGGTATACTTAATGAGTCAACCAAATAGAAGAGTTAATGCTGAAGGGAATCTAGAACTAAAGGAAGAATCTGAGATGTCAAGACCATTTAAAGGCAGGACAAACAATCTTGTATGTTTTAATGCATCCTGAAGGCAGAATTTTATTATAGTACCTGATTGAAATTTATAATAATTATTACTATGGGTAAATGGAAGCATGGTCCTGTTCTATTTCCTTTTAGTCTCCTAGAGGAGTCACATTAATTAGGCTCAAAGAATGTCACTGAGCCCCTGTGCAAAAATTACAATCTGGAACGCCTCACTTTGGATATCTATCTGTTCTTGATCCTGAGGTTGGGAAAATTGAGAGAATCTACTTTAGAAGTGACTAAGACTAAGATCAAGTACTTTGATCCAGGCCTTATGGAGAACTCTGATCAGAGGGCTCTAAATATTTTCCCTGACATTCAAGTAGCTAGATTAAACTACTATCACCCAGGAAACCAAGAATTAATAATATATTTTTGGCAGTTAATTTGATTGCCAACTGTTTGGGTTTGAGAGCTACCTAGGGAATTAGTGAAACATTCCGGGTGCATCTGGGCATATCACAGCGCTGTGACTTGGGCCCTATATCTGGTCTCTGGCACCTTTCTCTCTGATTCTCCTCCAATCTCTGTTTCCTGACTGCCATGAAGTAAGCAGCTTTGTTCTACCACACTTTGTATCATGATGTTTCTGCCTTGGGGTCAACTGACCACGAACTGTAGTTGTGGATGTCAGGTATTTTACGACAGCTGACCAACACAATATCAAAATGTTAATTTAAGCCTACACTTGTGGTTATATAGAATTCCCTACTTGCACATTTAATAGTACAGCAAAGGCAATTCAAGATAACTAAACTACAGAAAAATAGGAAGGAGGTCTTGTAGATGGTTAAAATTCACTTTGTTTGAGTTAGTAGTAGTTAAATGGTGTTAATGATCAAATATGATCATTCTTAGTGATTGTATTTTGTACTTTTCACACTAAAAAGTACCTGCCAGGAGAAAATGCCAAGCTACTCCATGAACTTCCAATGAATTCTACTGGTATTTTAAGATACAATGCTCAACAGATAGTAGAAATAATCAGATATAAAAGAAAACAAACCAATATGGATGAAGGATAGGAGAAAATATAACAGAAATAATTGTCAGACATATGTATGAAAGTTTTAGGATATTCTAGGAGTTAAAAAGCAATATTGAGAGTATAGGAAGAAAAATGGGAATTATAAATGATGTTAGGGTAGGTATGGGAAAAACAGCTAAAATTACAGAACTAAAAAAATCACTCAAAATATTAAAAAATTAATGGAGAATGTTAAGAGAAAATTATCCAGTGAGGAAGAAAAACAGGTGTATCACAAGATATATGAGAAGTAAAATCAAAGATCAAAATAAAAAGAGAAGAGAATGAAAAATACAAGAGAAATCAAAAGCAACAGATGAGTAAATGAGTCTATAATGAATGTAACTGGAATTCCAGAAGAAAAGATTTAGTGAAGAAGCAAAATTTGAACCAAGTATGGTTGAGAATTTTCTGAAACTGAGAAAAAATATCAAATTTTAAACATATATTAGCTTCAAACAGGATTTTTCAAAATCAGTAAAAACCAGACAAGAGTAGGATAGCATCTTCAAATAGCTGAGACAAGAACATACAAGCCTCTAATCCTAAACTCACTGAAAATGTTTTCTACAAAAGTTAAATTGACATATATTTTGTTTGTTTGTTTGTTTGTTGTGGTACTAAGGATTGAACCCAGGGCCTTCACACTGAGCCACATACCCCACCTTGAAAAAACAACAAAAAAAACCCACAACTTTTTGAGACAAGGTCTCACTCAAGTCACTAATTTTCATAGGCTGGGCTTGAACTTGCAATCCTCCTACTCAGCCTCCCAGAGTGCAGGGATTAAAGGTGTGTGCCAACACAAATAATCCAACTGCAATAGATGTTCTCTAGAAGAAATACTAAAGCATGTTCTTCAAATTTAAGACAAATGACTTGAAATGTAAGGTAGAAAAGTTAGGAAGTAATAAGGAACAATAAAAAAATGTGTGAGCAGATGTAAATGAACATTGCATAGACACACACACACACACACACACACACACACACACACACAGAGCTATATATCTCCAGGGAAGCTATATTTTGTTGAATCAAAGAGGACACCAATTACAAAGTGTACCAGTGATTCAGTCTAATTCTGTGAAATGAAATTTGTCCAAGATGAGGAATATAAGACACTGCAGAATGTAAAAATCAAGGATTATTTTATTGCAGGAGTAAATGAAAAATAAAACTGCAGAACAGAAAAGAATAAGGAAATGTTGATCCCTCAGTCTTGCTACCAAGTGAAGATGGAAAGAAAAATGTAAGTCCCTTGAGAAGCTGGGATGACAAACTAATATTCAGAGAGTTCTTCTTTAAACTCTACAAGAATCCACGTGGGGCATTTAATTTAGAGTAGCTGCAGTTATATGTGGCCCCTGTTTGGCAGAAGCAAATGCTAATGACAGAGCTCAACTTCAGTTCTTCTACAGTGATCACAAAAGGCCATCGTAAGACATACAATGTACAGATTTTAAACTGTGAAAATGGTGTATTTAATAGCCTTAAAATACACATATATAATAACAAAAGAACTGGGGAGGGGCTAAACGGAATGTTCTAAGAATTTTACATTGATCAGGAAAAACAATAACTCCAGTTGATATTAGGCTTTGAAATACAAAAAAAATAGACTTTGATAAGTGAAAAATATATGCTATGATTACCAAAGAAGCTACTACATAATTAGCAAAAGAACTTCAAATAAAGAGAAGAAAGTAAAATTTAATAAAAAGCATTAAATCAGTTCCCAAAAAAAGAAAGAAAATGTAACACTGAATGGGGAAACAATTCTAAATCTACATGTTCCTAATAATATAGTTTCAATATATCATATAAAATGTTTACAGAACAATTCTCTTGTGTGGTAGAAGAAAATACATAAAATGACAGAAATACTGTCAAATGCAGTATGTTCTTTGATCACAGAGATTACCTTGTAATTATAATGAAAATCAGAAATTATTTTAAACTTAATAAGAATGAAAATATATTAAAATTATATAGTCTTAACTGTGGGAAAAGAAAGCCTGAAGTTCACGAATCAAGCATCCAACACAAGAAGTTAAAGAATAGCAAATTGAACACACACAAAAATTAGATGAAAGGAAGTAATAAAGATGAGAACCAAAGTAATGAAAGAAATGATAAAAAAAAAATCAGCAAAGTCAGAAGTTGTGGGGTTTTATTGAAGGGGATTAATTAAATTGAACTATATGCCTATTGAAATTAAGGAGAAAAAAGAAATAGATACACACACATGCTGGCATACACATCAATGATAGGAACTTCAAAGGAGTTTATAATTTTATATTCTCTGGATAGTAACAAGAAAACAAATGACAATTTCAGTGAGAAAGACTTCAACACACAATGAGGATAAACTCATGATCATTACAAATGTGAATATGTTTTGAAAACTTTATACAATGAGAGATATTGTTTTTAGCTTAATGATAATAGCTTCACACATTATGTGTAAGACACCATGCTAATGATTTTACTTTTACACTTTTTATCTCCTAATTCTAAGTGGTAGGTACTCTTTACATTCTCATTTATGGGTACAGAAAGTGAGACTCAAGAGAAGTAAAATGACTTGCTCAGTGTCACACAGTGAGTGGGCCGAAGCCCATGTTCTTAATCCCCTGGGCTACACTGAGTCTGCTTCTGCTTTGAAAAATTTGAAACAAATTCCAGATGCCCCCTGGACGACAGCCAAAGCGATGCCCAAGTCAATAGTACTAATGACTATCCTTCAACTCTATTGTCCTCTTTCACCCTCTTCTCCACCCCACCCACCACCTCTCATCCCTGAGTCTTTCTTTCCCTTTTTCTCATTTGGTCAGCAAATCAGGTTCTTAACCACATGTCGTGCTTTTATCTCTCTGAGAAAGTTTTGTCTTTGCAGGTACTTACAAGTTATAAGAGAAAGTTGATCCATCATCCCAGAGCCATAATTCCTCAGTCTGATTGCGAGAAAGCCCAATCCAGAAAGAATGAATAGCATAGGAAGACATTTGTTCTACTATAAAATCCTGTAGTGAAACAAAATACAAATACACATCAGAGAGAGAGAATGAGAAATGTTATCATAGACATAGAAAAAGAAAAAAAAAGACAACTGACTGTATACCTTGGTGAACAATGCATGTGTAAACTGAAAATAACCTAGAGAGCACTAAAAAGTAATTGAATGTCATTGTCATTTAATTTTCCCGCAAAGCATAGATTGATAATATCAATTATAAAAAGACTTATAATATCCATGTGCTGCCACTATTCAATGTACCCAACAAAATCCAAAGATGATAGGGTCTCTGGGTAGATTTTGTGGTTGATAGGCCACTATTTAATTCACATTAAAAATATAAATTAATGCTAACCTTTCCCAGAAATGCCTTTCTGAATTGGTTAGCACCTTAAAATTAATTTAGTCTTACACATGTTTTATAAATAACCTGGATTTCAATGAAGACATTTGAATTGTTGTCCAATTTAAGATGATGTAATGTAACTATAGGCTTGTCTAAAGGCCACTCAGATTTCTAGAAATCTGCCAAATATCTGCCTTTGCCAAATATTCACTTTCATTAACATTAGTGTGAACTGCAAATATTTGGTATGACATTACAGAAACAAAAACTGGAGAGCAGTGAATGTAGATGTAGAAGTAACAAATTAGTTCAGATTTATAATACGAAGTGTTTCATATTATATGTTTCCTTTCCATAGTTTATCAGAGGTCTACCTTTCATTCATGAGGTATCGTAAGTCCCATTTTTTCTGAAAAATTTCTTATGATCATAGGGATATCTCTATACTCTTATATTATTGGTGAGTAATCAATATTTAATTTTTAACAACTTTTGCTTTTTTAAACAAATTTTTATGTAAATCCAGTAATAGCAAGTTTACCTTTTAAACCTTTTGCTTTTCCCAGTATCTTGAAAGTACAAATGATTTATAAATTTATATCATCACTGCTATTGTTTTCCTTCATAATTCTGATGACAAAGGAGAAATTTTTCCATTTTATTCCTCCAAATTTAAAAATTAAAATACAAATCATATGATGGCCGGGGATTTAGCTCAGTGGTTCTGGTGCCTGCCTCGCAAGCACAAGGTCCTGAGTTCGATCCCCAGTACCAAAAAAAAAAAAAAATCAACAACAATTAATAGAAGCCTTATTATTGTAGTAAATATGGAGTGTATATGAAAGGCTTTAAAGTGAAATATTATTATTTTTAATTAATTATATTCATTAAATATATTATGCCCTTGAAATGTTTAATATTTGCCAATATTGCAGTTATGGAGAACACTGAAAATAATTTTCTCTTAGGGAGAACTATATTACCTGGAATCTCCTCTATTTTACTAGTCAATACAAGACCAGAGTCTACACTTCAGATACTCTACCTGAAGTCTACACTTACGAATTCTTTTAAGGTGTCTATCTTCAGGAGATGAGAGCCCAGCTGGGAACATCTTCTCTTACTTCCATACCAGGAATCTAATGAAATGGCCAAGAGGTAACAGCTTTTCTCATGCACGATCCAATTAGGAGGACAATTGCTGGGCACGGCCCCTGGAAATAAAAGATAATAGCCATGAAGTTCATCATATATTAATTCCCTCTTTTGGAGCAAGCACTATTCATCTCGTGAACATTTAATAAATAATCCATGAGTTGTCATTATATATTTTATTTTCAGTTCAAACTATAAGGATATTCTTTTACAGATTAATTTAAATCCCCTTGATCTTTTAAAATTTAAAATTTATTTGAGTAATTCTAGTGTTTTATACAGGTAATAGCCTTTCCTTTTTGACTTGTCTTCCATTACATCAAATTCAGCCCAGAACTCTCTCTATTTCAACTCCCTAAAATAAATACACTCAAAATCAGTATTCAGGGTAATTAGTACAGTAATTTGATGATACTTAAGTTATTTTATGATAAGAGACACATTGTAAGTCATGGCATTCCAAAGATGTAAGCCTAAAGGCAGCTGGTTATATTTTAGAGTACCTCTGCTACGTATTGTTAGCTACTTAATTAAAATGTGAGGACATGTGAAACCAGAGATGAGAAATTGAAGTGCAAATATTTTCTTAAGCAATTATGATGTGATCAGAAGTGTATATATACAAAATTGTAATTAAATCAATGAAATTATGTGATTAAAGTTAAACACATTTAATCGGAGTTTTCAGGAATATATTAGGTCTATCTCTTTTGTATGTTTTTAATTCAGTACGTTAGTTCTTGCCAACCTTTTTACTTCTTTCCTTTTCCTTTACTGTTATGGTTTGTGTTGACATGCCCCCGAAGCCTCATGCGGATGAGGTGGGACTTTCTTCTTCAGAGGTAGTCGAATCTGGAATGTGCGATCCTGGGGTTAAGGGTATGTGATTGCTAAACCACTACATGTGAGTGATTAGTTTGGCACCGCCCTAATCCCAGCAGTCTGCATAAAATAAAAGGGGCAGAAAAATGCTGTTAAGCTCTCCCCTTACCTTTGTAACCTTGTGTGCACCATGTTGTTTCTGCTCTGCGATGCCTGTTTGTCATCCCTCCCTTAGAATCGGCCCATTATGGACTGAAACCTCTATGAACTGTAAGCCAAATAAACCGCTTCCCCTCTAAATTTTGATGTATTTTTGTCTCAGAAACCAGAGAGAAGTGACTAACAAACCTACCATTCTTCTTTTCTCCTGTCTTATTTATTATTCTAACTGTATTATTTAAAACACATCAGTTCCCTAAGGAGAAAGAGTATTTTTTGATCCTGTGCATCAAATTGTATAATCTCTTGTAAATCTATGAATCTAACTAGTCATAAATGGGTTACTGGGCTGGGGATTTAGCTCAGTGGTTTCACCGCCTGCCTTGTAAGCGCAAGGACCTGAGTTCGATCCCCGGTACCAAAAAAGGGAAAAAAAAAAGAAAGAAAGAAACATAAATGGGTTACTGATTTTTTAAAAATCCAACATCCTACCCACAAGCAAGGTATGTCTTTCCATTTTCTGATATCCTCTTCAATCTTCTTTTTCAGAGTACTGTAGTTTTCATGTAAAGATCTTTTACTTCCTTTGTTAGATTGATTCCCAAGTATTTCATTTTTTATGCTATTGTGAAAGATGTGACTTCCCTAATTTCTCTCTCAGTGAGTTTGTTATTTGCTTGGTTTCTTTATTGTTGTTGTTTTTTCTGGTACTGGGGATAGAACTCAGGATCTTCTGCTTGTCCGGCAGGCATGGCACCAGTGAGCTAAATCCTCGGCCCTAGGAATGCTATTAATTTTTGAGTGTTGACTTTCTATCCAGCTACACTACTGAATTTGGTTATTAAATATAGAAATCTTTTGGTGGAATTTTTGGAGTCTTCTACATAGAGTATCATGTCATTGGCAAATAATGACAATTTAACTTCTTCCTTTCCTATCTTTATTCCTTTTATTCCTTTCTCTTATCTGATTGCTCTGGCTAATGTTTCCAGAACTTTATTGAATAGGAGTAGTGGTAGTGGACATCCTTGTCTTGTTCCTAATTTTCTTTTTTTTGTTGTTCCTAATTTTCAAGTGAAAGCTTTCAGCTTTTGATAATTTAGTATGATGTTGGATGTTGGTTTTTCATAGATGGCTTTTAATCATTATAATTAAGGAGAGGAAGAAGGGTTAAAGGAGAATGGGGAAAAAAAGAATCAAGATAAATCATGTACAGGTACAAATTCTCTATGATGAATGTGATCATTATGTACATCTAAATTGTACCAATAAACTTAATTAATTTAAAAAAACCAATTTACTCCTTTAAAAAATAATCCAACTTATACATATTCAGTCATATGCATGATGTTTTACAAAATCACTTTATATATGACAGAAACACATTAAACTAAGATAATACTGATGAATGTTCTTATACTGAATCATGATCACTGGATCTAAGGATACTCTTTTCAATCCCCTACCCCAGGACTTAGCACCAAGGAATTAATCCTGTTGAATGAAGGATTTCATTACACCTTTAACTCTACCCTTGCCTGTGGTTTTGAGAGCTTTGGTAGAAACCACATTCTCTTCTAAAGATGATTTTGTGGGTTGAGTTTGGTGCTCTTTGTTTCTTGACAGAGAGTTGTCTTTCTCCAGTGGGTTGCTCCTTGAATTGGATCGCCAAAATGCTTTACATACCAGAAAACAATAATAGTGACAAAAAGAAAAATCAGTCACTTTACCAAGTTTGAAGACTAAAATTCTAAAGCCTATTTGTTAAATGAAATATGAAGGGATACATGTTTGATTAGTAATTAATAGAAGATAAATTGGTGGTGGAAATGTAAAGAGATTGACAACAGATGGAAAGAAGTAACTTCTATAAAGGAGTCATGAAAAACAAAAATAAAGTAGATAAAGCAAATGAGGAAGATAAGAGGCAAATAACATAATCAATTAGAACCATGAAGATTTGAAATAGTACTACTTTTATTTCTTCTATTATTTAAAAAAGTAAGAGTTCCTTGCAAAGCTGCTTGGCATTTATAATACAAAGAGTACACAATAAACATTTGTTTAATAAAGGAATGTTGGGTCGGGGATTTAGCTCAGTGGTTTCGCCACCTGCTGCTCAAGCGCAAGTACCCGAGTTCAATCCCTGGTACCAAAGAAAAAAGGAATGTCATGAAGACTTTCTGACGTCTCAGTAGTACTTTATTGAGTACTATTGCAGGAGATATAAAATCTAAGAAAATCCATTCATCCATCACAAAATGTCTACTTAGCAAGTGCCTTGGGCAATTCCTAGTATATTAAAAAGAGTTTATGCTAATGATCATATAATATAAAATAATATAGCATAAAATAATATAAAATAATTTCTATAATTCATTAGACTCATACAAATAGCTTATAGTCCCTCTAGCAAATGTACTTCATTGGCATCATATCATATTTCTTTTTCCAGCTCCACAGTTTTCCTTCCATTAATTTATCATTCAAAAACTCCACTCTTGAAGCCAAACATTTAAGGAGGTGAAAAGAAAAATATAGTTAGAAATATGAGTTTTTTACACAGATTATCTAAATTTCTCATCCTGTTCTACCAGTAAGCAGCAGATGACCCTAAATAAAATGACCCCTCAGTCTCTCACCTCTAAGTGAAATGGATTTAATAGCACCAGCTCAATAAATAAGATTAATATACAGAATAAATTAGTTCCTTCATGTCAAGCCCTTGAAAGTGAGCCCAGCACACATGAATGCTTATGAAATGTCTATAGCTGTTATTAATCTCCCCAAATACTCACCCAAGGAACTGAGCACCACAGCTATCACTAGTATCACCAGGCATAAGATTCCCAAAATCATAGCGATGAGCTTCCAAGGAGGAGATGCAACAGGAGATCCTGAGCAGCCAGAGGGAGAAGAAATTCATTGAGAAAAGCTAATCAGGACCACAGAGCACTTTAAGCACACAGTGGGCTAAAATTCTGAAGGGATTCATTCATTGCTGAGCTCTAGATAATCTAGTCATTGAGGATTGGTCTCTATTTTTTCCCACCTTCAAGATACCTCTTCTTCAGTTGCTGGAATTGTAATGTTAGCGCATTGCCTAGTTATTTGTTCTTTCTGATTTCAATTCCACATTTTTTTGTAGGCAATATAGATATAATTCATAAGATAGAATAAGGGCAAGAATGGAAGGAAAGGTAGGTTGAAATTCTTACATTCTTCCCAGGAAGTTGTTTCGTGTCATCATGAGCCACCTGAAAAGAATCCCTAGGTTGGACAAAAACAACACTCCTCTGTCCTCGCCCTAGTTAATGGTTGATACCTAAACTACATATAGAACAGTACTACAGGGATGGCTGAAACTGCAAATAGAGGGGCAATGAAAAAGCTGAGTCCATCAACTTTTCCAGGACTACTTTCAGAGACAGACACAGTAACTTGAAGTATACATATTTTTAAGCCAGGCATGGTAATGCACACCTATAATCCCAGCATCCTGAGAGGCTGAGGTCTTGGGCTGAGGATGTAGCTCAGTGGCACAGCACCTGCCTGGCAAGCAAGAGGCATTGAGTTCGATTCCTGGTACCAGTAAAAAAACTCAATTCCACATTTGATGTCAATTGGTCTTAATGCTTCTCAGATCCCTGAAACCCCACTCATTCTTAGAGAAAACAGCTTCCTATACGGAGAAATAGCACTGACTCTCAAGGATAAGCTTCCCCCTTGCATTTATTTGGTGAATGACTTGACAAATTTTTTCTGGGGTTTTTTATTTCTCTTTTTTAATTTTGTGAAACTGAGGTAATATCTCAGAGATTTTTGTGATAAATAAGTGAGCTAACACATGTAGAAGCACCTTCTTTAGAATTATAAGCATGTTGTAGATTACTTCCTGATTACATACTAATAGACACTACTTCTTCCTTCACCTTTTTGTCTACTCTTCTTAAATCAAGTTGCCCAAGAAAAGAATTGCATAAGTGGTGATAAGAGGAAAATAATTGTGTAATGTGAGAAGCAAAAAGCAGAAGAAACCAAATCCTGATGTCAAAACCTGTGAATCATCTCTCTTGTATAGATAATGAGAAACTAATTTTTGTATTAACATTACCATATCAAGAACATGGCTCAGTTTTTCACTGTGAATAAACAGAGCATATCATAGAATTGTCAAATAGGAGGGAGACTTGCAGTGGGGACTACATCACTCATTCTGTGAAGAGAAAGATCTTTTGAAGTCCTTCTGTCTTTCTCGTTTACATTTTGTTTAAAACTCATGTTAAGACTTGTGTTTAAGACTCCTTGTTAATGCGACATTTTCATCTAATATATATGCTTCTCTTCACTGGATAACAAGAACTTCTTATAATCAACAACAACAAAAAATCCAAATCAATCTCTTACTACAAAAACACATCAAACTTGAACTTCTAAACCCTGATTTCTTGACACCCTTTGATCTTTAACACAAAAATCCTTTTTTCGCCTATCTCCCATTGTTTCAGTCTTCTAATTTTTTTTTTTTTTAGACAGGATCTCCCTGTGTAATTCAGGCTGGCCTTGAACTTGCTATGTAGCTAGGCTGGCCTTGAATTCATAGCGGTATTCCTGCCTTAGTCTCCCAAATGCTAGGATTACTGGCATGCACCATCACACCTAACTCAGTCTTCAGATTCTTATTTCCTAATTCATGTTGTTTTTCATATATACTTGCTAAAATTTTGAGGATATCTCTCCTGCACTTGACTCTTTCTACCAAACAAGCAAAGAATCCCTCTGTTGAAAGAATTTCAACTTTGACTTTCTTCACACATATTACCAACTCCTTACTACTGATGAATTCACTATTTATAGAAAAATTGCATTGGCTATCATGAAGCATAATTAATTTAGATAATAGTAATGAATCACTGAATAGTTTCCATGAAAAGAGACTTAGTGCATATTCAAATAATCTGCAGTGACTGTTGCAAAGCCTGTACACACAAATCCTGAGTCTATCATACTTTCTTTTCTGTTAGTATTTTACTTGATGAGAACAAGAGTGGTAAAGGCAGAAAAAAATACCTTTCTTTGAACCCACAGGTCTTCTGGTGGCACCTCGAGAGTGAAAGTTTAATTTAGTATACCCATCTTCATCCACATCTAAAGGATATTCCATTGTTCTGCGGAGCTCTAAATAGACATACCACTTGAGTTCACTTTCCTTTTTCTCCCTAAAATGATTGCCAGTGGAGAAAAGAGGAATATGAATCAAATCATGTGGGATAAGCTTTACTGAAGTTCAACAAGTTGAGCTTAAGTAGTCCAAGCAGAGACCCAAAGCAGGAAACGAAAACGCTGTAGTAATTTCCTACTTATACCTTTAGATCCTGTTTTTTTTTGTTGTTTTTTTTTTTTTTTTTTTGGTACCGGGGATCGAACTCGGGTCCTTGCCCTTGTGCAGCAGGCAGCTAAACCACTGAGCTAAATCCCCAGCCCCTAGATCCTGTTTTTGAGACTGAACTACTAAGAAATTTCACTGGCTTCACAGTAGGACATTACTTAAGACTAAATGGGAAACAAATACATAGGGTAACGCCTTATACTGCCTTTGTTGTTCTCACAACTGAATTTGGCATGAGTATTTGACTTGACCTGATGTAGAAAAGAAGAAATAAAGATAGGTAGAAAAGAGACAAGAAAAATCAGAATATTAAAATTGTACTTTTAAGGAAAATTGTAGCTTCAGGACACAAAAGTTACTCAAGTCTTTTTCCCTTCCAGAAAATTCACTCAAAAAAATTCCTAAGGGTCTTAAAGACAAAGAAGCCTGCAAACTGGGCTCTGGGCTCATATTTTACACAGATAAATCATGTTCTCTTTCATAGACCTCCATCTTCAAAGAGGCAGCAGTAGCAGTGAGTGATGTATTTCAACTTCAAATGCATGCAAATGTGTTTGTATTCTAACATAACCCACCAGGTGGTAGCCTGACAGACAATAGGAATATATATCCTAGATCATCCATCTTGAAGACATTCCAAGATCCCATGCATATTCCCAGCTCCAGATCATAATGTGTCCCTCTCATGCATGGACACACTCTGTTTCTTTAAGTGTGTAGTTTTAAATTTCTTCCTATGTCTTCTGAAAATTCTTTTTCTGTGATGGGAGGCAGGAAACCTACAATTTAATTCTATGCACAGGGTGGACTAAGTTGCTTATTACCACTTTGGGAACCTCATAGGACCCTATCCTAGGCCAATCTAAACTTTCAACAATTTTGAGGTAAAATATTCTTTTTGGGGGGGGGAGGGTACTGGGGATTGAGTCCAGAGCCTTTGGAATGATCTATATTCCCAACCCTTTCAAAAAAATTTTTGAGACAGGAGCTTGTTAAGTTGCCCAGGCTGGACTTGAATTTGTGATCCTCCTTCCTCAGCCTTCTGGAGTGCTGGGATTACATGTATGAGACACCAGGCCTGACCTTATGAAACAATTTTGTTGAGTTCACAATCACTTTGCTATAACTGCATTTATCCATGTATAGCTTAATTCAGTAAACGCTTATTAAATGTTCAGCTTTCCAATTAGCAAGAGCTGGAAGTGAAAAGAAAAATG
Source organism: Heterocephalus glaber (assembly GCF_000247695.1). The sequence goes on from NW_004624752.1 coordinate 26,887,102, forward strand.
GGATCTATGAGACTGTTCATTGCCCAATGAAGGAAACATGTACATAAGGATAAGAAGGATGCCATAAAGAGGGATATTGTTATAATAACAGAGAGAACAAATAATTCTCTTCAGGATTTGTCAGGGATTAAGAATACAAACTAATAATTATTTATTGAACAATTGTAAGAAGGAGTTAGAAGATGGGCCTTCAGATACCCAGTGAGTAACTAAAAGTAAGATGAAGTTTGGTGTCTTTGTCTTCACTTTATATCTGTCTCTTTATCTTAAATCTTTAGGTCAGATCCCTGCTGGATTCTGCACTTGGCTTGTTAATCACTTAGGAATTGTCTGCCTAACCTGGTAATACCAGGTCTGATAGCCCTGTATTGTCTAGCTCATCTCATTCCCCTTCAAGACTGAGGACAAGAGTATATACAGTAATTTCCAAAATTTGTAGAGACATGCAATCGCCAGGTTTTATAAAGCTTAGTCAGATTCCTCAGAGTGAAGTGATGCCTAAAGTATACAGTCATTCTCCTAAATCTGCAGTCACCTTGGATTCCAGGAAAAGAATCTCACAGAACTTGCCATGTTGAAGCCACCCTCCAAACCTAGAAAGGCCCCCATCCCATTTACCAGAATTTGAGGTGAGCAGAATGGCAGAGGCATTTGACTATTGCTAAACCATTACTAAAGGCAAATATGAATGTGGTGGAGATAAGTTTTCATTTAGTAATACTGAGGTAGGATAAAAGATATAAGAGATAGGTAAAATAAGAGACAAGGAAATTGTCATGTAAAAGGGCTGAAAACCAAGACCAGACCAGGCCACAACAAGCCTTTATTAGGGGAATAGATCTGCCGGGCTGTCTCTGAACAGAGAAGAGACAAAAGCAATACGGCGGGGGCAGGGAGAGTCTTTTATAGGGACTGGGGTGGGGTTTGTAGGGGCTGAGGTGGGGTTGAGTGAGGTCGTGACTAGGGAATGGAGAAGCCTGTGACGTCACTAGGTGGTAGGAGGTGAGCGAGTATTAGGCTACTCTCTAGGCGGGAACAGGGGCATGTTGGGGAAAAGGGTTTGTTCTTTGATGGGAGCAACTATCTTGAGATGTCACACAGGGGAAGGGCCAGCTACTATACATAATAGCTGCTGAGGTAGTGGGAGACCTATCAGAAATCATAATTAAAATTGTACGTTTAAGAAGACTACAACTTTGGGGTTTCAGTCAAAGTCACCAAAGGCGAGCCCTATCATCATTCCCTTGGTTAAACTTAGATTCCTTTCCTTCCAGACCCATCACATCCAAAACTCCTCAGGAATAATAAATGTCCATAAATTGGCTTGATTGAAAAAATAAAGTGCAGGAACCTGATTCTAAAATAAAGGAGCAGATTGGGAGAATACAAATAATGTTTAAATTACTATACATACACCAGAAAGAAAAAGGGGGCCATACTTGTAAAATAAACTACTACCTTTCTGAGGATGGGACACCTTTTCCTGGGATTTTTAGCCCAAGAGAAGCACAAGTCTTCCCTATTCCAGGAAATAAGTTCCTCTTTCTCTTGAGGGCCCACACTCTATTTCTTTGAGTGTGTAACTTTTAATTTCTACCTAACAAAGCTTTAACTAATATGTCATAAAAATTCTTTTTCCAAACTTATTCTACAAGAAGGATGGGTTAGGTTCCTCATTTCAGTTTGGGAACTTCCTCAGAAACAGCCTGGTGACAATACTAATGCAATAGAAAAGAAGAATTCAACTTCCCTAAACTGTATGACTGAAGACCTCCTCCTCTTCCTCCTTCTCATTTGTGTTAGTTTTTTCTCATTGCTGAGACAAACTATCCAACACTCAAAGTTAAAAGGGAAGGGGTTTATTCGGCTTACAGTTCATAGAGGTTTCAGTCCATAATTGACTGGCTCCAAAGTTGGGATGCAAACAAACATTGCAGAGGAGAAACGACATGGCACACACAAGGCAGCAAAGGTAACAGGAGTGTTTAACAGCATCTTTCTGCCCCCTTTGATCTTATTCAGACTACCAGGATTAGGGCGGTGCCAAACTAATCACTCACGTGTAGTGGTTCAGTAACCCATAACCCCAGCATCACATATTCCAGATTCAACTACCTCTGAAGAAGAAAGTCCCATCTCATCCACATGAGGCTTTGGGGGCATCTCAACACAAAACGTAATATCGTTATTATTTTATTATTTGGTACTAGGAGTTGAACTTGGGGCTATTGCACTAAGCTACATCTCCAGCCCGTTTTTGTATTTTTTATTTTATTTTGGGGGTCTACTAAATCTCTAAACTGCCCACATTGGGCTCAAATTTGTGATCCTCTTATTGCAGCTTCCCAGAGTGCTGGGATCATAGTCGCCCCCTCACAACACTTGGAGACATTTTAAAGGCTAAGATGTACTAAGGCAAAGGTAGTAAGTGTTGTTAAAGGGAGTTAGTGTGACTAAGCACTTTCTCAGAGAAGAAACACACCTCTGCTATCTTTATGACAGGAAGCAATGGCACTAGGAGAAGCAATGCGCCCACCATCTCCCAAGTTTGCTCCTACCTTCTTACAGTGACAGGGAAGGAGAACAAGAATTATCTCCCAGAAAGTTTGCATTTCTTTGTACATATGGTCTGTTTAAGGACTACTTTTCATTTTAATGATGTCATTTAAAGTTCTAAATTGTGATGGAATCTCATTTATCAATTTTTTTCTTTTATACATCATGTTTTTTGTATCCTAGGTAGTTCTTACCTACCCTGAATTCA